>SJXQ01010985.1:451165-500156 GCA_006408695.1 Aepyceros melampus | reverse complement strand
CCCCCGAGTCTCAGAGTCATCATCTAGCCGATTGACTGGCCGTGGGCCTCAGCTCCTACCTCTGGTTCCAGGCCTATTTGCATTCCATGTGTATCATCCACCGGGACCTGAACTCGCACAACTGCCTCATCAAGCTGGTACGTGCCCCCAGGGCAGCCCTCCTGGCTCCCTTGTTGCCAGCGAGACTGCCTGGCCCCTCTGGCTTTAGACCAGAGGTATCGCCTCGGGCTCCTGTCTTCTGGGGGATCCCCGCACATGCAGACAAACCCCACCTCCTCCCAGTAGCAGCCTTTGAAATCCTCTGGTTGGAAGGGACTTGAAGTTCCTCAGCTGTTTGTAGAGCCCTGTCACTTTTCCTGGTTCTGTCCTGTGTTGGGGGAAGCAGCTCCCCAAGGACCCCATTTTGCAGCTGTGGCACCTGAATCCTCGGCCCGAGGCCACAGAGCTACTAAATTCACAGGGATGGGTTTGGGGCCAGCCTCCCTCTCCCCTGCCGGTCAGCTCTGCTCGCTACAGTGTTACTCCTGTTGACTTGCAGCGTGGCTTCCTGGATGTCCACTCACTGGCCCTGGCCGTGCCCTCTGGACTCACACCAAACAGTCTTAATCCCTTTTCCACATGACTGCCTTGTAGCTATTTGAACAGCTTATCTCCCCTTTGCCCCTCACCCCCAAGGAAGGCCTGTATCTTGTCTTTTTCTGTCTTATCCTGGTTCCAGTTTTAAATCTTTCTGAGAACAAGGCAAGATGAGAAAAAAGGCAAAACAAAAGAAATCCTCTGTCCTGCCTCTTGAGCTCCACTCTCCAGGTCCCAGGGCCTCTGCTGAGAGCACCCTCTAGGTCTGGGGAAGGCAATGGAACCCACTCCAATACTCTTGCCTGGAAAATCCCATGGACGGAGGAGCCTGGTGGGCTGCAGTCCATGGGGTCGCTAAGAGTTGGACACGACTGAGCGACTTCACTTTCACTTTTCACTTTCATGCATTGGAGAAGGGAATGGCAACCCCACTCCAGTGTTCTTGCCTGGAGAATCCCAGGGACGAGGGAGCCTGGTGGCTGCCGTCTATGGGTTCGCACAGAGTCGGACACGACTGAAGCGACTTAGCAGCAGCAGCCATGCAGAAAGTGCAGACTGAGAAAACAAACACCACGCCCCATTCGTCAAGACACCCCTTGGTCATACGCCTCTTCTCTCCTTCTCTTGGGACTGTCCGGTCCCCGTCCCATCGTCCCCCGCCCCCCAGGGCTGACCTGACCCTTGTCCTCTCAGGACAAGACGGTGGTGGTGGCTGACTTCGGGCTGTCACGGCTCATAGTCGAGGAGAGAAAGAAGCCCCCCGTGGAAAAGGCCACCACCAAGAAGCGCACCTTACGCAAGAACGACCGCAAGAAGCGCTACACGGTGGTGGGAAACCCCTACTGGATGGCCCCGGAGATGCTGAACGGTCAGTCCTGACACCCCGGAGGGGAGGTGGGCCGCATCTCTCAGCAGAACCCCAGGGTGTGTGTAGAGCAGGTACCCGGAGCCAGGGGTGCATGGTTTTCATCCCATGCCAGACTGGACCTCGAAGACACCTCCCTCCCTGAGATCAGGCCTGCAGGCTGGCTGGCGCCCCATCACGGGCCCACGCTGAGGTCTGACCGCGGCTCCTGTGCCGCAAGGGGTAGCTGAGCGCTCAGGTGCTTTACTGCCTGTTCTCGCTCTGTGCTGAGAACTGAGGTGTGCTGCCCCCTCGTGGCTGAGGCGCAGACCAGCCGGAGATGCTGGCCGGGCCTCCCGAGCCAGACAGGGCCGTGAGACCACAAAGGTGGGCCACTGCAGCCGTTTCTGAGATCTTCAGCCAGAGAGCGCACAGGAGGCAGCACCAGAGTCCAGGCGCAGCCTAGCCCGGTTCTCTTTCACTGTCCCGTGCGGCTTCACTCTGGGCAGTGTTGTTTCACGAGACCTCGCTGAGGCTGGCTGAGGAGCAGTGGTTTTCAGACGGGGCCTGTCCCCACAGCCTTAGAGGCACCCCCACAGAACCTCTCCTAGCCCTGGCTCTTGGCTCTGACCTGACCTGGCTCGAGACGCAGTGCGAGCAGAGATGGGACCAAACCTAACAGCCTGCTCTCCTGTGTTTCCGAAGGAAAGAGCTATGACGAGACGGTGGATGTCTTCTCTTTTGGGATCGTCCTCTGTGAGGTGAGCCCCAGCATGGAGGCCAGGCCTGAGGCAGCAGACCTGGCAGCCCGGCCCCTTAGTTGGAATGGGGGCCCCTCCTCCTAGGATGCATAGTGCCGCAGAGTCAGCAGGAGCAGAGGGCTGTGTCAGTCATCACGGGTCTGTGGACACGTTCGAGTCTCACTGTTTTAAAAATATCGTTCACTCTAACAGAAATCAGTTGAGCATCTGCTGTATACAGAGCCCTGGGCTGGCACCAGAGGGCTTCAGACGTGAATCAGATCCAGTGCCTCCCTTCTCAGGGCCCGAACTCCAGCACAGGGCAGGACCAGGCTGTGTGGAAGCCGCCCCTCCAGAGGCCGGTCAGGGGCGTCGTGCTTCTGCACTGAGGCTCCTCCAGATGCTCTAGTCAGGAGACAAGCCTGCATTAGCAAGATACGGAAAGATGAGAGGGGGCAGCCTTCTCAACTGGGTTTTTACCTCCTTCCTCTTCTGTTTATTTGACTGCGTCTGGCCTTAGTTACGGCACGCAGGCTTCCCTTGAGGTACAGCGCGCGGGCGCAGTGGTTGCAGCACACAGGCTTGGTTGCCCCACAGCATGTGGGATCTTAGTCCCCTAACCAGAACTGAACCTGTGTCCCTGCATTGCCAGATGGATGCTTAACCACTGGAGCACCAGGGAAGCCCCTGCCTCCCACTTCTGACCATCCCTCCTGTCCTGTCCCCGCACCAGCACTCCCCTCCCCAACCACATGGCTGCACCGTCCCTGACCACTGTCTTTCCACCTGCAGATAATCGGGCAGGTGTATGCAGATCCTGACTGCCTGCCCCGAACACTGGACTTCGGCCTCAACGTGAAGCTCTTCTGGGAGAAGTTTGTCCCCACAGACTGCCCCCCAGCCTTCTTCCCCCTGGCCGCCATCTGCTGCAGACTGGGCCTGAGAGCAGGTCAGAGACCACGCCCCTCGCCCAGCCTACATGGTCCTGGGATGCTCGCCCCAGTCCTCAGCCATCGCCAAGCCTTTCCCAGGCACAGGGTGGCCAAAGCCTTGAGCTCATGGATGTAGCCATCAACCACTGAAGCCACCTGACGACCCTGATGTGTCAGTAGGCAGGGAGGGAGACCGGGCTGTTGTAGCAAGTGACCCAGAGACAGCATTAAACTTTTAACGGCAGGAAATTCACCCAAACCTATATACCATGCTAACAGTGTCTCCAAGTTTCCATATTCCCATGTCCATGTCCAAACACATTTTTTTTTTATACAGTTATCTTACATAGAGAAAAGTTTGACATTTTACTTAGCATTTTTGTCACTACCTGGTATTCCAGATGATCATTTCTGTTGACTGTGAAATTCACTAGGAGACTGTAGGAACACACAGATGCAGATATTCAGGGTTTTCCAGCTTCTCCTTACAATAGGTATTACAGTGAGCATCTTTATGCATTAGCCAATTTTTTCCTTTAAAGAAATCTTTTTAAAATTATCTTTAGTATATGAGAACATGTATTTAATATGTGAGAAAGCAACAAACGCTATGGAAAAAGGACTCAAGCCAAGCAAAAAGGGTTGTTCAGGGTGCAAGTTACCATCTTTAAGATGGTGCTCAGAGTAGGTCTTGCCAAGAAGGTGACAAGATGTCTAAGCAGAATCGAGGAGGAGATGGGGGAACGGACTTGCGCTGTCTCCGGGGCAGTAGGAGCCAGGCATTCTCTTTCTCCTTGGGGTGAGCTGTGAGAAGCCCCACCCGGGGCAGATCCCATCAATGTGGAAACGACTGTCAGTCTCAAGACTGAAAGGATCTTTAAAAGGGCACTTAGTCCAAACCCACCTGTGATGACTGCATTTTCTCTGAGACCTGGAAGGGGCTTTTCTTCTCTTGGACTTCATTTTCAAGCCGCCCCTTTGAGCCAGACCCACCTCTCCCTGTGTTATCAGCTCTCATCTTTGCGGCGCCTGTGCAGTCATATGACCCTGTTTCCCACTGAGGCACACCAAGGTTAAGGGCTTGCTCAAGGTCAGACACCCAGGAAGTGGTGGAGCCACAGGCCTGGGTGCCTTCCTTGCCACCTCACTGCCTGCCCCCACCCCCGTAACTCACCTGTCTCCTCCTCCTCTTTCTAGACCGGCATTCTCCAAACTGGAGGACTGCTTTGAGGCGCTGTCCCTGTACCTGGGGGACCTGGGCATCCCACTGCCCGCAGAGCTGGAGGAGCTGGACCACACTGTGAGCGTGCAGTACGGCCTGATCCGGGACTCGCCTCCCTAGCCCTGGCCCAACCCCCTTCCGGGGCCCTCCCCCAGCCAGCACTGCCCCCTCTGCGCCCATCCCTGCTGCGGGCAGGGCCGGCCAGGCCTCCCGGGGATCGGCAGCTCGTTCGGAAGCAGGACTGGCCATCCTCCTACGTCCCCGGAGGCAAGCGGGCACAGCACCAGGGAAACGTCCCCACAGGTCCTGGAGCCCGGTTACTGTCTGTAAATCCAGCACTCCTGGAAGCTGTGAAGAAAGCAAAGCCTGGCCCCTGAGCCGGGAGGAGTCTGTTACTCGTGACCACTCGGGAGCGCCCTGGCAGTGGACTCCCAGAGGCCCTTGCTGACACTGACCAGTGCACCCTGGACGTGCTGGGCAGGCTCCCAGTGCACCGCCGGCGGGCCCTGATGCCTCTGGTCCAGCTGGTGCAGGAGGACTTCTCGTGGAGTGTGGCAGAGAGTGCGGCTGTCCGAGGACGGGAAGCGACCGCGGTGCTCCCCAGCCCTGGCGCGTCCCGTCCTCCCCTGGGCAGCGTTGAGGGAGTGGGCTGTAAAGCATCTCCTGGTGGGTTTGTGGTGGGTCCGGCCAAGAGTCAGGAGCAGGGCTGGTTTCTGTTTGCCTCCTGGACCCCGGGGCCTCATCGGCTCAAGAGGGAGCCTCCGCTTGTGTTCTCACGCTGAGCTCCGGACTGGCGGGGAACTTGTGGGCGCGTCCTTCCTGCCGGCACAAGCAGTCACCCAGGCCGAAGGCAGAGGCCCCACCCTCGAAAGCCCTGGTGTCCTGGCTGCTGTCCTTCGCACACTCACGTGTGCTTCATCCAGGAGCCCAGGCTTGAGCGGGGCGGGCTCCGGAGGACACTGGCTGGCGGTAGGCCCAGCATGTGGGGTGTGGGCTGACCGTGCACCGTATCTGCTGAGTGAGGAGTGGGTTTGGGGCCTTACTGCGCGTGTGTGGTTGTGCTGGGTGACGCGGGAGAAGGCAGTTGCCGTCCAGACTGTCTTGGTGTTGTACCTGCGGGGGTGATGCGTGAAACGCTGTACATATACCTGATGAGCTGCGGGACTAGTGTTGCCTCTGGCCTGAGTCTCCTTGCTGTCGCGGCCCTGCTCGGGTGTGGAACGTGTGGGCCCTCGCCCTGGGCTCCCAGCAGCAGGGAGGCCAGCATCGTGTGGCTGGTGCTGCCTCGGTGGTCCCCGCAGGAGTGGGGGTGGTGGGCCCAAACCGGGCCATGGAGCAGACCAAATAAATTAAGCAGTTAACGTGACTGATGGTGCGGAGAGTGAGAGCGCAATTTGCGGCCTGGTTCAGGGAGACGCACTTGGAGGGTTCGCTGGCCACTTGGAGGCCCCGGCCATGTGACCCCACAGCAGGGGTTCATGTGCTCTGACCCCCACCTCCTTACACAGACACCCACCTGCTCCAGGGGACATGTGCACCCCACTGGAGGCAGCCAGGCCTCGGAGCAGGTGACCCACCGCCTCCTAGCCATCCCATCCCCTCAGGGCCACCCAGGCCCACCTTCCAACATCTGCGCACTCCCACTTGCCCAGCCGTCCCCAAGTCCTCTCTGCAGGGCTGGGTGCCACCTTAACGGAGGGAGGAAGTGTGTGCTCATCACCCCTGCCCCTGGTGTCTCCTTCCAAGAGCTCAAGAGGAGACTTGTTTCTTGCGTCTGCACACAGGGCCTGTGGGGTGCCAGCTGGGCCAGGTGATGCGATCTGGCTCATGGGATACTGGGCACAGCACGGTCCACAGACCCAAAGGTGGTTTTTTCTGAAGCTGGCTCGAGTCAGGGCCAAGATCTGGTTCCTGGAAAAACACGTGCTAGGGTGCCCCTTGCTGGCAGCAGTATAGAGTGGCGACTGGATACAAGCAGAGCTCACCCTGGGTGTTCCTAGAGGCTGAGAACCTGTTGTGAAATCCTTGCTAAAAAGCCCCCAAAAAACTGCCTTTGGTAGCTTCTGCTGGAGCCCTAGGAGTCACCCTGCGGGGACCTCCCTCAGCCCAGAGCAGCTCCTGGGAGCCCATCACCCCCTGCACACCCATCCCTCCTTCGGCTGCTGCAGCGGCCCCATCCCCTAACCCTGTCTCCAGCCCATCCCTAACCTCTAACGAATGCTGACGGGGAGAGGGTCTGCAGTGACTGGCTGCCCTCTGCCATGCTGCACAGCCTCTTTCCTGCAGCTTTGACCTGAGAGGCTCTCCTGGTGACGACGCTCCAGCTACCAGCCACCTGGCCGCTGCCCCTGGTGTGGACCAAAGGGAAGGACAGACAGCGGACGGAGCTCACCCTGCAGGTGTTGACAAGGTAATCAGACGCTTCCCAGCTTTTGAGGAGTGTCCTGACACCCAACAAGGACTTGGCAGTTTGGATTTTTTGTTTTTTAATTTATTTATGTTGAGTCAAATGCAGAGCAGTTTCCTGCACTTTGATTTGCAGGTGTCAGAATGAGGTATATAAAAACATGTACACAGAAATGCTTCTATAGAAAAGTAGAAACCGGTAATGTTTTCTTCTGCATCATGACCAACAAGCGACCCCCCCAAGGCCTAGGTCCCCTCAGCAGGTGACTTCTAGGAACAGCCTGCTGGAGAGAGAGGGCCCCACAAACCCGGCCTCCGTGAACGGTGGTGGCAGGGCTTTGGGAAGGAAGCTCTGTGGCCAGGTTAGCTCTGCTGAGGCCCCCTAGTGTGCCATCACAGCCTCGAGGCTGACCGTGCAGGGAGCTTCCTCTTCGAACCTGAGCGTCACTCCCTTCGGACCCCCTCGTCCAAAAGGCGTCAGGAGCCCTAAGGTCCCTTCCAATAGGTCTGTGACTGTTTCACAAGTTAGGGGTCGTGACCCTCACCCTGCTTCACCACAGGAAGGTGCTGGTCCTGAGGCCTTCCATCACCTCACGTCCCGGCGGGCCTCCGGGTTAACCGTGAGCAGTAGCTCACGAGGCCCTGCCCACAGCATCATTCCTGTAGGTCAGCTGGCTGCTGTCTCAGCCCTGCGGAATGCAGAGAGGCCACTGTGCACCCTGAGAGGAGGCCGTCGGGGGTGCCCCGGGCCCGCGCAGGTCCTGGGGGCTGAGGCAGCTGTGGACCCCTCGCCCTCCTCCTCAGTGGAATGTTCAGTGCCGTTCTTCCCTGCCTCTCCTTTCAGAACAGGAAGAGCCCTGGGGCGCTGGGCCTGGCCCGCAGTCCTCAAGGCACATCACTGCCAGCAGCCTCTGCCTAGATCCTGTAACTCAACCCACAGTGCTGACTTTCATACAGACTCGTTTCCATTTCTCAGAAATGGTCAGGAGGGGACTGCGTCCTAAATACTGAAAAAACTAAATATGTTTTTTAAACACTGCCTCTTGACCTATGTGACCAGAACTGTGAATAACAGCGCGCGCCACTCAGATGCACAGCGAGCACGTGGGGAGGCCGAGGCTGAGGCCACCTCGCACAGTGAAGTACAGGGGAGCTTGGGGAGCCTCCGTCCATCCCTGGTTCGTTTCCGGGGCACGGGAAGCCCCTGTCACAGCGCTGCTGCGGGGGCTGCTGCTGTCCCCATCCGTGGGAAAAAGCCTGCTCCACGGTATGGAGAGGGAGCCTTGGCAGTACCCTACCCAACCTCGCTCTCAGCCCACAGTGCTACCTGTTCCTGTCTTCAGGTTCAAACAGAAAAAGTGGGGGGTTTCAACCACAACAGAAAGTGTAGATCCTCCCAGCTGTAGGGGCGGGGGTAGGTGGTCCCACGCCAGTCTCTGCAATGGGCTCCTGCCCATCGTGGGGGGGGGGGCTCAGGCGCCTGGAGTACCCGCCTGGCCCATGAGGGGAGCACTGCCTTCCTGAAGGTCAACTGGAGTCTGGCTGGCGTGGACCACAATGGTTTTCTCATCCACGATCTCGCAGGTGGGGTTGGTGAAGGCAGACAAGGGCAGGGTGATCCGCTGCAGCTCCCGCTCGCACACTTTCTGCTCGTGCTGGGCTTTCAGGTCCTTGCCCCTGGCAGGAGAAGAGGGAAGAGTTGGGCTGTGCCTCCCGCATGGTCTGCTCGTAGGCCAGCACCCTGAGGCCTGGCAGGGGCTGGCCGCAGTCACAGCCAGGCAGGGCTGTTCTGCCAGACTGCCTTAACTCGGCAAGGAGCCCCTAAACCTTGTCTGTGAGATGGGGGTGACAGGAGCACGACCCTCACTCAGCTGCGGTGGGGCTCAGTGAGGATGGTGGGGATGAAAGAGACCCATTTTTTCAGCCCAAGGCACCACGGGACCCAGAAAAACCCTCAGCTCTCACCCATAAAGCTGTCCAGAAAACTGACCTGACCATCCTGTTCTGAGACACCTCATCCAAAAGTCTCAGAAGGTGTGAGCTCTGGCTGGAAATGAGGACCATCCCCTCCCCAGAAGGTGTGAGCCCTGGCTACAAAGAGGGACCATCCCCTCCGAGTGCAGTGGGCAAGGAGCCTCTGCGGGGTGCTCGAGTCGACGGGAAACAAGGACACAACAACCATGGGACCCCTGAGTGTTCACAGGCCTTCTGGTACTCCGTGACCCAATCAGGCTGAGGTGTTACCCCATTTTATTCACGTGAAGTGCTCTATGCTGAGGGCTTGACCTGCGCCTCATTCATTCTGAACCCTAACACTTAGGTGTTATCGTTCATTTTATAGATGAGGAAGTAAGTCCTCATCTTGGAGAGTTCAGCTCTCCAAGTTTGAACTCTCCAAATGACACGGTGAGCTCGAGCCCAAGTCTGTTGGACTCTGGCTGATGCTCAAGAGAAGTTCTGACCTCATCAGGGTCACCCCCACACACAAAAAGGATAGGGCAGGGCTTCACCCACCCAGTCTTCCAGCTGCATGTCCAGTCCGCCCCACTGGACTGGCCACGCCCACTGCAAGCCAAAGGGTGTGGTGTGCGCCTGGCACACTGCACGCCAGAACCCAGGTCAGCATCCTCTTAACACAGCAATCAGACACGGCTCAGATGTCAGAGGAAATCTTCCCGGAAGGAGCCCATCCCAAAGAGGCCCTGAAGCAAGCAGCTGATGGATGACCTGGTGCGGCAAACAGGCCTGTCTCAGAGTCCCCAGGGAGACAGCCGAGAGCAGACGGATGACACAGCGATTGCCCAGGGAGGCGCAAGGACAAAGGTTTCCAGAGTCACGAACGCTGAGGACACGGGCGCTGGAGGAGAAAGAGCAGGTGCCTCCTAATTGCCTTTAAATCAACCAGTTCTCCACCCCTGGACCAGCCCAGCCTGGGCTGTGTGACACTCGGCCTTGGGGAGCCTTGGTTTCATCATCTCTGAAATGGGAATGATACCTGACTCCAAATATGATGATGAAAGTGAAAGTGGAGACACTCAGTTCTCTCTGAATCTTTGCGACCCTGTGGACTGTAGCCTACCTCTGTCCATTGGATTTTCCAGGCAAGACTACTGAATGGGAAGGCATTTCGAAAACCACGGGACTGCTATAAAGCTCACAGGGGGCTGTTGCGATTTGCCCTGAGGGGTGATGTGACTCACCAGGCAACGTTATCTTAATCTGGGTTCCCACGGGAACTCTCCTCCTGGACAGAGTGAGTGTGGTTTATGTGACCCCGACCCCTGCCCTCCGCTCTAGGCCTTAAGCTTCATCATCCTGAAAACAGGGAGCCGGACTTGAGACCCTCCAGGGCTCCTAACATCCTGTGAGATCCTGAGCATGATGTGTGCCCCGCACGCCCCTGCTCCTGTCGGGTCACAGGTGGCACGCCTGTGCGCTCATGCCCTCCACTTGCCCTGGGTGGCCAAGTCTCTGTGTGTAAGCCTGCAGCTCCTGCCCGTCCTCATCGGGCCCTGCACAGGACACCCCGAGCCACGGCAGAGGAGCTCCTGAGCCGCCGGAGGGCTGAGGAGGGCCATGGGGACACGGCTGCCTGGAGCAAGTGCACCCCCACTCACAGCCTGAGATTCGCTCTGCTTCTGGACACTTCTCAGTCACAGCTACTGCCACACAGAAGAGAACACCTCTACCTCTGGCATACAACAGAAAACTAGTCTGGCCATGTCAGGAGAAACTTGGAAAGCCGGGATTTAATTCTCTTAAGAAAGAGTCCCTTGGACTGCAAGGAGATCAAAACAGTCAACCATAAAGGAAATCAACCCTGAATATTCACTGGAAGGACTGATGCTGAAGCCCCAGTACTGTGGCCACCTGATGTGAAGAGCCGACTCGTTGGGAAAGCCTGACGCTGGGAAAGATTGAGGGCAGGAAGAGAAGGGGGCGACAGAAGATGAGATGGTTGGATGGCATCACTGACTGAATGGACATGAGTTTGAGCAGACTGGGAGATAGTGAAGGACAGGGAGGCCTGGTGTGCTGCAGTCCACGGGGTCGCAAAGATACACACACACACGACTGAGCGACTGAACAACAAGGGAGCCCGCAAACAAGCCAGCAGAGAACCAAAGGCCATTTACAAAAGCAGCAGAGTGTGTGCCCAGAGCCTTGAGCCAAGGCCGGAATTTCAAAACCTAAGGGGCTGAAGGAAGAAGGAAAGCAGGAACTCATGCTTCCCAAGGACCCACTACGGTGCCAGGAAGTGGCCTTCCCACCTTCCACCCTGAGAAGGGCCACCTGTGCGCCGGCTGGATGCCACACCCTTTACACGTACGTCATCTTTGCTCACTTGCACCCTGCACTGCGTGTCATCCACATTTTACAGCTGAAGAAGCTGAGGCTTTCCTCAGCTGCCTCCTTTACCGAGTATCTGGCTGTGGTCAGCCGGGCTGTTGATAATGGTCAGGCTGCGTCATATACAAGTCTTGAGGGGGGAAAAAAATCAATGTGGATTAATGGGGCAGAGCTGGGCTTGAAGCTCAGCCAAGGGTAAATGCAAGGAGCAGGTGCTGGGACAAGTCCGGATGGCAGTCTCTTCCATTTAGAAGCCTCAAAACACACTCAGCCCCGCATGCCTCCTGCTAATGGCGCCTGTGAGTCCTAGAGGTGCCACGGCAGCCCCCAGCTCCTTCTCCTCTCAGAGAGGCCACCAGCATGGCTGCACTGACCGTCAGGCAGCTCAGCCCCTTCTCACCACCTATGAGGTGGGGGGACATCCAGGCTGTTGTCTGACAGCCAAGAAAGAACAAAAGACTCATTCACTAACTCAGTTCCTCTCCTGGGTGGGCGGAGGCGATGTTGACTGACAGTTTTCCCCTTGCCTTTTTATCAGAGCCAGAGCAGACACTGTGCTCGGGGCAGGGAGCTGCAGGCTGGCCACCTGAACCAGACAGCCAGGACAGGCCCACAGGCTGAGCCGTCGCCCGCTCCCACCTGCCTCCCTTCCTACCCTGAGAGGAAGCCTGGTGCCTGTCCACCCCTCCCGGCCAGGGGAAAACTCCTCCCGTTAGCCTCCTGGCCGTTGGAAGGGTTCAGATTCAGAGCTTGCAGGAATTCTGTCCTGACTGCTCCAGGGTCAGGCCTGGTGGCCCAGCTGGCCAGAAAGCAGGAGCACACAGAGCTGCTGTCTGTATATGACATCCTCTTGCTGACTGATAGAGGCACCCAGGACCTCCTTCAGGCAACACAGGCTGCCTCAAATTATTACGTAACTCCGAGCCACTGCTCTCGTCCCCGTCAGAAGCGGCGCTGTGCCACACTGCTGCTCAGGACAAGTTCCTCAAGGCAGCCAAGGTCAGGAACACCACTGTCTGCCCAAACTACACTCATTTGATCGTCACAACAAACCCATGCGGCATCTACTAGGATCTCTCAGGGACAGGACAGCAGAAGTGGAGAGGCTCCATCATTTATTCACGCAGAGGGTGGATTTGGGATCTGAGCCTAGTACTGCCTGTCTTTAGGAAGCGTTAGAGCTGGGCGGATCATCGCTGACCTGCCCCCGTGCTATTTTACACCCGAGGGAAGCAGAGAAGGCAAATGACTTGTCCAGTGTCACACTCGGAACTGCTCACAGTTCCAGAACCAGATCCTGGTTCTTCTGACTTTTAAGCCCAGCTGTTATAGTTTGAAAGCTTCTGTTTTCTTTTGAAAGGTTCTGTGCATGTTCACTCGGTCGTGTCTACTACTACTACTACTAAGTCACTTCAGTCGTGTCCGACTCTGTGCAACCCCATGGACAGCAGCCCACCAAGCTACCCCATCCCTGGGATTCTCCAGGCAAGAACACTGGAATGGGTTGCCATTTCCTTTTCCAATGCATCAAAGTGAAAAGTGAAAGTGAAGTTGCTCAGTCGTTTCCGACCCTCAGCGACCCCATGGACTACAGCCTGCCAGGCTCCTCAGTCCATGGGATTTCCCAGGCAAGAACACTTTGCCATTTCTTCCTCCAGGGGATCTTCCCAACCCAGAGATTGAACTTGGATCTCCTGCATTGGCAGGAGGATTCTTTACCACATGGGAAGCCTGCACTGTCTTATGCAATCCAAAGCAAATTGGCATGAAGCTCCTGAGCCTTGCTGGACTTTAGGGAGACACTGGCAATCCTTACTGGCCATGTAGCTTGGACACACCACTGAACTCCTCTCGGTCTCAGCTCCTTACTGTGAAATGGTGTAAAAGTGGTCCTTCTAGTGCGGTCCTGCAGCTTTGGTGCGATCGTCAGGGAAGGACACTCACGTGGGTCTTATTAAGAAAGTCTAGGCGGCTGTGGTGGTTATTTAACCTGACTGGTGTTAGTTCAGGGTAACCTGGGGTGGGCATGGGTGTTATGGAGAGGGGACACAGCTCCATGGAACAGATGAGACAGGAGGTGCGGAGAAGTGGAAGGACTTGCGCTCCACAGCACTTCCAGGACACTGTCCTGTGACTCTGGGGAGACAGTGGGGGTGAGCACTTGCCTCCAGCCCACAAGCTGTTTCCTGTTGTACAGGCTGTGCTCGGGGCATTTTTGCTGAGGAAAGGGGTGGTCCGGTGGTTAGGAGTCTGGTGACTCGGTGCCTCACCCTGAGATTACAGGAAAGTAAATATAGGCTCTCCTATAGGGGTGCTCCTGTGAAGCAAAAGGCGTGGCTTCCTCCTCCGGCCTGAGAACTGAGCCCGCGATTAAGGACGTTTAGCAGTCAGTTCAAGCACCTGGAGGCCTGGACACTGTCACAAGACCGGAGGCAAGCCCAGTGCTATCCACTGGCTGAGGAGGAAATATTTCAACAGCTAGACTCAGCCAACACGGTTTGGGTCTGAGCTGCAAACTGGAACCAGGGCCTCCCCATCATTCCCCCTAACTCCTTGAAATGACAAACAGGTGCCCCGAGCCTGCCCCATCCACTGTCACACTGAGGGCAGCGACCTTATGTGAGGGGACAGGAGACCCTCTCAGGTCAACACTTCCCCTCTCTGAACCTGTGCTTCCTGAATCACAGAAGATGAGAGAAGCGATGGAGCCTGGAGACCACAAGTGCAGTGTGCCCACATTTTACAGAAAAGAGAAACAGCTATGGTTTACTGACCGCTTTCTTTGGGCCAGGCAGTCAAGCGTCTCAGTGACAGCCGTGCCCTGGAGTAGAAAACAGAACCACCCTGCCCAAAGTCACGCAGATTGCTAGTCAGTGGCAGGACTGAGACTTCGCTCCACCGAGTGCTAGGTGTGTGACCTCTAAGAGGTCTCAGCTTCCTTATCTGTAAATATCATTGGCTTTATTGGGGGTGACTGTGAGGACTGAGTTAAAGTACACGTATCATTTGAAGCAGTACCTGGCCTTCAGAAATACTGCTACTATTACTGTTATTATCTTACCAATATGTCCCCTTTTCCATCTGTAAAATGAGGCTGACTACCTCACTCTGGATGACCCGCTGGGGCTGTGGTCCTCACCACTGGAAAACGCAGGCCACCACATCACTTCCTTTATAGGAAGCCTTCCCAGACCACAGAAAAGAAATATCACAAATACTCAGAAATGGAAGTCAAATCCCCTGATTTTTGCCCAACATTTTGCAAATAATCTTCCCAGAGTCAACCGGTGCTGGAAAAATGGGCACAACTCGATTATCATCACGCACTCCAACTCACTTCCTTCCTCCTGTCCTAGAAGAGATCCCACTGCTTACAGCTCAGGGCATTCAAGCCCCAGCTGCAAAAGCAGTGGCTGGGAACCTTTTCTAGGAGCAGAATTTTATAACTCACAGAAAGAATTCAATCTCCCAGTCCCCACAATAAGAGCCCAGCCTCATTTCTGAAAGGCCACCTGGTTCCACAGCAGACATGCTTCCACACCAGACAGCAGGGAATGTCAGTGTCAAGAGAGCTGGATGTGACTCCAGCCAGTCCCGGACAGTATAACCTTGAGCAGGTTACCTCACCCTTCTGATGAAGGCCTCCTCACCTGTACAATGGGGAGTAAGAATCCCTACCTCATCAGGCTTTCTGGGTGATGAGTAAAGGCACCAAAGAAGAGGGTTTATCCAAGGCGACCTGGTGAAAACTAGAACCAGGTCTCTGCATCCAAGACCTCACTTCCTTTACAGGTAAGAATGCCACAAAAGAGTCTGGTTTGACGTTGTGTACCTTCCTCTCCTCTCTCACCGAACCCAGAAAAGCAGCTACTGACCTCTTGTAGGTGTAGCCAAGGAAAATCCCAGCTCCAGTGACGATGATGATAGCCATCATGGCGCTGCCCAGCACGTAGCCTGCCAAGGACAGGACACAAGGTCCCATTAGCTCCACCCCAGATAATCAAATATTTCTCCTTGAATTCCACAAGGACAGAGGCAGGCAGTCATACCCAGGGTTCCCAGGTCCTTCTTCTCCTTGAGTTCACCCGCACCCGTTGACTGATCCCAATCACTGGCTGCACAGCTGCAGCCTCACTCCGGGCAGGCAGGGCGTTGGCAGGAGCAAACACCTCGTCTCCTCCTGGCACTTCAGCAGCCTCCTCAGTTTCTGTCGTGGAGGTTGGCAGGCCCTGGGAAGTGGTATCTGGAGGTGAAGTGGGAAAACAGCTCTCATCAGAGAGTGGCCTGAGTTTGGGGGAAGCTGAGTGGGCCCATCTTAGAATGCACTGTACACACTGAAATCAAGACCCAGGGGCAAGATCTGGCCTAAAGGCTGCACCACAGCTGAAACAAGACAAAGAAGACTGTGAGAAAGGGCCTCGCCTGCCTCCCAGGTCTTCATATTCTCAAATTCTTGCTGTCTTCCAAGGCCCAGCTCAGCTCACCTCTTGGGGTGCCCCCTCTATGCCAAGAGGCAATGCGTGACCCCTCTAAACAACTCACATTTGCTGAGCCCACGCTTTATGCCAATCCCTATGTTACATGCTTACATATCCCATTTAATCCTAGAGAATCATCCTTGCTGCCCTGGGAACCACAAGCTGCACTCTGGAGTCTAAGAAACTTGGATTCAAATCTGGACCCTGCCATTGCCTTTGGTAAGTCGCTGAACTTCTCTTTAATCTTAGATTCCCCCAAACTGGGTGGAGGGGGGCTGTGAAAGAGTGCCTAGCACACAGCAGACACTACACAAACCGGCCCGTAAACCGAGGGGCGAGCTAAGGGCGTGGACCAACGACACACTTCTCCGGGGCTCCCCAGCGGCGTTCCTGGTGCCGGGCTCGGCCGAGGGGCGGGGCCTAGCCGCCCACGGTTGTTTACTAGGCGCTCGCGGAGAATGAGCTCATTCCGGGCGGCGGCGCCGGCCAATGAGCTTCGGGTCCTGCGGCCTGGAGACAGCCCTGGCCAATCGGACAGCGCGGGGCGGGGAGGGGCCGGCCGGCGTCGCGCGGCCGCACGTGCGCGGCGGGTGCTGCGACAGCTCCCGGGAAGCCCTGGGCGGGGGTCTGGGGCGGGTACCTGGGCAGCGCAGGTTCTCGCAAGGTCTCTTCTCGGGAGCTCCAGCCTCGCCGCTGACGTAGCACCAGGGCCCGCGAGGGTCCTGGTCCGGATTCCGGCAGTAGCTGTGGTTGCCGGCGCCTAAGACGGGAGAGAAGGCACCATAGGCCGGGGTTGGGACACGGCCTCCGCCCGCCCGCCCGCCGCCCGGGACGGGCACTCACCCGACTCTGGGGCAAATGCCAGGCCGCTCTGCGCGTCCAGCCAGTTGAGACAGCGGTGGCCCGGCGCGGGGGAGGGCTGATCCGCCCGGTACAGGTGGCCGTTATCCCAGAAGCAGCCTATGAGGAAGAGGAGTCCCCGACAGGACCCTGAGTGGCGGGCTGGGGAGCCCGGGCCCACCCCTGCTGGGAGACCCTGCCCTCACGTGGAAAACCCCGCCTGTCTCGCTGGGCTGTTGTGAGGCCGGAAAGAGAAGGGAGGGCGGGCGAGTGAAGAGCCCCCAGCCGGTGTCGGGGCCCCTTCTGCTCAGTGTTGGCTTTTTTCTTTTATTTTTTAAGCCGGAAAGCACCGCACAAGTGCAAGGGGTTGTTGCTCTGGAACTTGTGACCACTTTGGAGGAAGGTGCAGGGGAGCCCTGGGTTCAGGACCGTCTGTGGAGACGGTGGGAGTTTGGGGTCAGGGGGCGGCAGGACCCAAAATCCGTCCCTGTGTTGTCATTCTGTGTTATATAAACTCTGAGGTTCTTGTCTCCGTGGATGCGGAGCACTCAGAGGCAGCATTCCTTCCCAAGAGAATCCTACAAAGGCCTTTATATCCAGTCAGGCAAAAGAGAGCCTCAAACGGAGGGAACCTGTTTAATTGCTGTCTGGATATGACTCCAAATTCCCACTCCCCTCAGCAGGAGGGCCGCAGGAAGGGGCTGGGTAAGGAGAGCCAGCGCTCTGGAGACACCCGCAAAGCCCCCCGAAAAGAACAGGACTTAGGAGTGGGGGAGGTGAACCCCCAAGTTCCATCCACTCATGGCCACTGGCAAGAAAAAGAAAAGAGAAAGTGGTTATTTGCCTTTGTTCTTAATGGCAAAGATGGAGCTGCAAGCTCCAGGCAGGGAAAGGAGAAAGAAAAAAACAAAACCAACAAAGCTTTCACGGGACAACAGGAAGCTGCTACAAGCTCCGTTTCCTGCTTGGAAAGTAGGAAGCATCACCCTTTCTGCCTCATTAAGTTGCTGCAGAAAGGAAAGATTGTAATCTCACCTCCAGATCCATAGGCTTCTGCCAGGAGCATGTTGCTGACGAGGATTGTTCGCACCCAGGCCAACAGCATCCTCACCTCCTTCATCCTGCAGGTGACTGACCAACCAGAGTCCAGCCGAGGTCCCCCTAGGCGGCGGCTCTGCCTCCCGTTCCCAGCCTTGCAGTCAGACCTGCTCTTGTTATGTGCTTCTGGTAAACAGCCTCTCTTTAGAACTGCGAGCTTCCAGCAAGCTTGCTGCAGCGAGGTGGTTTTTTTATTTTTCCGGCTGAAAGGCGCCCCCTGGGTCCTAAGCCTCCTATGCCATGCTCATCACTCTGCCCTGAGTCAAGAGAGGAACTCAGCCAAGCGGAGAGAGGCAGAAAAGTTCAGGTCGTGCTGAGCAGTGGTTCAGCTTGAGACATGCACTGGCTGCGTCCCCGGGGCCTTTCATCTCTTCTGTTTACATTTGTGTGAGTACATAAAGAAAAATTTTGTCAAGAGGCATCTCTGGGGGTTAGGGGCTCGGGGAGTTTGGAATGACAGTAAGACAGAACCACTTAGGGAGAACCTGTTAGCTGCACAACTTGGAGGAGCTGGAGACTGGATGGGACACAGATAAGAGAATCCAGGCGGAAGCAGCTCTTTATACCCGTTCTTGAAAAACAGAAAAGGGCCTTGTGGTTTATACATGTTTATAAACACTGACTCTCTCGTAACTTTGCCAGAGTCATATCAGTCACATTCCTTTGCTTCTCTTTGGAGCTTGGGAGCGTCATATATAGTAGGAGCCCACTAGGGGTCTCTTTAGTTGAAAACACATGTCCTGCAGACATTGGGACATTTGCTCAGCTGTGTTTAATAGCCTGGCCTTTCTACCAGCCATGAATTCATATAGAGGAAGTTAAGGAAAATGGTTGCCCTTTCCCCGCCCCCACCCTGTGGGAAATCCATCTGCAGCGATTTATACGCATTATTAAACCTCACCACATCCATACGCCTGAGACCTTTTGGAGTTAGGCAACAAGGCCCTCTTCCTGCCTGGCTGGCAGTGCCTGTTCCCAGGCAGCCACAGCAAACTGAGGGATGGAGCAGAGTGATTCGCCAAGACTACCTTGTGACTCAAGCGAATCTCAAAATAGAAATGGGAGACGGTTTCCATCTGAAGGCTTGCGTCTTGTAGGCAGTAATTTAGGGAGAAGGGGAACAAAAAAACTTTACTACGTAAGTTTCAGAAGTTTCCTCAAGGAAGACAGCTAATGTTAAGCCAACTAATGTGAAGTGAATTTGAATTCACTACACTCAGATTCAGACGCGGAAAGGGCAGAGAGATGAATAGAATTGACTCTTTGTAGAAGTTTGGTGACAGTGGGTTCTGTCCATCCATCAAAAAAGACACATTGCTTTGTTTTTGCAATTGCTCTCCCATCTCTACACAAGCTTCTGGTCCTCTGACTCCTGACTTGGTGTCCACTGGGAATAACAGACATAAATACACAGATATGCCAAATTTTTATACTTTAATAATTCTAAAATATTCAGGGGTATTTTTTAAACACTTTTAATTTTACAAAAATTTTAAGATCCTCCTATAAGTGCATGTTAGATAAGGTTCTGTATACTGAAATACTGAGAAGATATCTGTGAACAAAATATTTGAAATATCTACCTTCATGGAGCTTTTATTCTAGTTTAAAAAGAGAAATGACAAATCTGTAAAAATGTCAGGTGGTCTTAAGTGTTATGAAAAAAAGTGAAACTGGATAAGAGGGGGAGAGTAAGGAGGTGGTACCTCACTTGCTAAAGAAAGCTTACACTGTTTTCAAGGAGGCTACTTTACAGGGAAAAGGCTGAAGGGGAAGTTCTTTGCACAGTTTTCCTTGTGAGTCCTAAGTACTCTTACACCACTGCAAGAGACGTTTGATACATATTTTATTTCATTACATAAACTGTATTAGCTTGGAAAATGAGGATGCGGTTCTGATCTCAGAGTAGCAGGAGATTCTTTTGGGTTGATCCCTCAGCATCTAATCTGTTGCTTTTGTAAGCAGTGAGCACTCAGTTACTGTTTGATGAAATGCTCCTCCTTAGACTCTGAAGGGCTGCTTCCGCTGAATCATAATACTTTTCCTCCTGATTACAGTAGAGACAGCTGTGCTCAGGCCGGCCCTTGAACCATTTTCGGATTATCCACGGTGCCGTATAGGAGTGCCAGGACCTCCTCCTCAGGAGCCCGAAGCTGCTTTACCTGTTGCTCTTATCATCTCATTTCTCCTTTGAAAGAACTGCTGTCTGCCCTAACTTACACACTTTGATATACAGCAAAACCATGTTTTGTGCTGTGCAACTTACCCGGAAAAGTACTGCCTGAAAGAGATAAAAAGCAGGCCAGAAGAGATTTCTTTCAGCTTAGTCATCTCTGCCTTTTCTCCCTTGTAACTGAGACGTGTATCAGAGTGGTTTGATTTTTTTTGAGACTGAGGGACTCGTGTCTCAGTCCTTCAAAAGCATACTCTATTATAATAGGCTCAGTGCCTCCCTTCCTCCAGGAAATCAGATTGAGTTCAGAGATGTGCCTGTCATCATCACTGATGATGTCTTGTTTTTTCCCTTAGGATCCAAATTTGAATTTTGCTTCATGTGTTGGCACAATATTGGTCATTTTTTGTGACCTGTAGTTATTCCAAACTTCAGATTTCTTCTGGAAATATTACTACAATAATAATGTGTTACAGTGCTACCCAAAATAGTCACTTTGGATTGTTTATTTCCTGAAGATAACGTTGTGAAATATAATATTCCTATTTTACTAACTATTCCAGGGATGTTTAACTATTGGTTTTGTGTTAAATCATTGCAATCTAGAGAGGAACTAAAAAGCCTCTTGATAAAAGTGAAAGAGGAGAGTGAAAAAGTTGGCTGAAAGCTCAAAATTCAGAAAACTAAGACCATGGCATCTGGTCCCATCAGTTCATGGGAAATAGATGGGGAAACAGTAGAAACAGTGTCAGACTTTATTTGGGGGGGCTCCAAAATCACTGCAGATGGTGATTGCAGCCATGAAATTAAAAGACGCTTACTCCAGGAAAGTTATGACCAACCTAGATAGCATATTAAAAAGCAGAGACATTACTTTGCCAACAAAGGTATGTCTAGTTTAGGCTATGGTTTTTCCAGTAGTCATGTATGGATGTGAGAGTTGGACTGTGAAGAAAGGTGAGCGCCAAAGAATGAATGCTTTTGAACTGTGGTGTTGGAGAAGACTCTTGAGAGTCCCTTGGACTGCAAGGAGGTCCAACCAGTCCATCCTAAAGGAGATCAGTCCCTGGTGCTCATTGGAAGGACTGATGTTGAAGCTGAAACGCCAATACTTTGGCCACTTGATGCAAAGAGTTGACTTATTGGAAAAGACCCTAATGCTGGGAAGGATTGGGGGGGGCAGGAGGAGAAGGGGATGACAGAGGGTGAGATGGCTGGATGGCATCACTGACTCAATGGACATGGGTTTGGGTGGACTCTGGGAGTTGGTGATGGACAGGGAGGCCTGTCGTGCTGTGACTCATGGGGTTGCAAAGAGTGGGACACGACTGAGCAGCTGAACTGAACTGAACTGAATCCAGAAAGACAAGGCTATCGAATTACCTCAGAAGGGAGTCTCTAGAGCATTTCCCAAGAAGGATGGGCAGTTTGCTTTGAACTTAGCTCTAAGAAAGCCTTCAATCTGTTAAAAGGCTTAAGAATCCTTTTTGTCAGTGAAAGGGCCAAGGTGTTGGTTTAAAAAAAAATCTGTGATGAGATCTAATGAGTTGACTCCAGATACTCTCTCCGTATAATGTGCTGTCAAAGAGGCCATAAGTAATTCCCTGGAGACCCAGTGGTTAGACTCCAGGATTCTGCTACAGGGGACACGGGTTTGATATTGATCCCTGGTTGGGGAACTAAGATCCTGTATGCCTCACAGTATGGCCAGAAAGGAAAAAAGTGACCACTGAGATTTTGCTGAGAGGTGTTTGGGTGTACAATCACAAACTGAGCAGGGGGTGATTTTATGAAGCTTGTTAGGAAATAATAGTCCAGTCAAAAGAGCTAAACTCCAAGGGTGTTTCTAAAGTTTGACCTTCAGTGAGTTAGGTTATGTACATTTTGGTACATGACGAAGTGTTCAACAAACATTTGAAACAAAGGGGAAAAGCAAAGTATGTGAAGGAAAGAGTCTAATAAGCCCACAGAGAGTAGTAATTTTTTAAGTGTAAGCAATAAAATATCCAAGGGCTTCCCTTGGTAAAGAACCCACCTGGCCAATGCAGGAGACGTGGGTTCAGGCCTTGGGTTGGAAAGATCCCCTCCAGTAGGAAATGGCAACTCACTCCAGTATTCTTGCCTGGAAAATCCCATGGACAGAGGAGCTTCAAGGACTATTGGGTTGCAAAGAGTCGGACACAACCAAGCGAGCAACAAAAAATTACTTAGCATATGTAATCCCACGTATCCTTAGCCTCTCACTGTAGGGGTTGAGAATACAAACAGAAACACAAACGTCAGGATTGAAGTCCCAGCTCTATCACTAGCTACTAGTAGGGAAGCTACTAAACTCCCTGACTCAGTTTCCTTATATGGGAGAGAGAAAAACTGCCTGCATCACTGAATTGTTGACATTCATGAAGCCTTGAATAATTGTCAGTTTTTAATAAATGTGTGCATTTTTGTGTCACTAACCTCGACTTAGAAGTACTGAGTACATTTGCTGTTTTTCAGAAAATTACAATCTGGTTATAAAGATCAGGCTAACACGTTTGAAAATAAAAGCAATATAGGAGCATTTATAAGTAGGTGTTGAAGAGCATGACAGGAGGAAAAGGAGGCAACTGAGGATGAGATGGTTGGATGGCATCACTGACTCAGGGACATGAGCTTGAGTAAACTCCGGGAGGTAGCGGAGGTCAGAGGAGCCTGGCGTGATGCATGCAGTCCGTGGAGTTGCAAAGAATGAGACACGTCTCATTCTCAGCAGCAACCACAGTCTGACACAGACGATAAAGGTTTATCAGCTCAGTGATTATTTATTAAATGCTATTCACAGGTGGGCACTAAGCTGAGCGCCAAGGATGCAACAGGGACCCAACCAGGTCCTCATTCTAGAGGAGTTCGCAACCTTGTGATAGGTCAGGCATCAGTGGACGGGCGGAGCAGTGCGAGAGGGACTCCCCTGATGCTCCCGTGGCAGAAAGTCCATGCGTGCAGTGCAGGGGGCCCGGGTTTGATCCCTGGTTAGGGAACTAGATCCCGCATGCCTCACCCAAAGAGTCTGCCTGCCACAACTGAGGATCCCTCATGCTGCAAAGAAGACTGAGGATCCTGTGTGCTGCAGCTACGACCCAGCAAAGCCAAGTGAATGTTTTTATAAAAAACTGCAGACATGTCGACAGTACTCTAAAGAGTGGTCTAGTTCTAAGAGGTCAGAAAAGGCTTATCAGAAAAAGTAAAATCTGAAAGGGAAAGATCCATATTCTCGGCAGGTCGGAGGATGTACAGAAGCCTGGCAGGGGGCTGTCACTGTGGCTGGCGGAGCCTTCAGGGAGGTGATTAAAGTGAGGCTGAGAAGCCAACAAGTGAAGTGAAGAGGGAAACCCTGACCAGGTTATGGAGGTTATGGAGGTTCCCGAATGTGGGCGTTATCCTGAAGACGAGGCCGATCCAGTGTAGAGCTTGTGCTGTAGTGAGCTGACTCGGGCCGCAGCGTGCAGAACTAGAGGAGGCCGAGGCCGAGGCGGAAGGCCTCGAGGAGGCCGCTGCAGTGGCCTAGGTGAGAGCATCGTGGGCCTGTCCAGGGGCTGAGGCCACCTGGTGTGAATGTTTTTATAAAAAACTGCAGACATGTCGACAGTACTCTAAAGAGTGGTCTAGTTCTAAGAGGTCAGAAAAGGCTTATCAGAAAAAGTAAAATCTGAAAGGGAAAGATCCATATTCTCGGCAGGTCGGAGGATGTACAGAAGCCTGGCAGGGGGCTGTCACTGTGGCTGGCGGAGCCTTCAGGGAGGTGATTAAAGTGAGGCTGAGAAGCCAACAAGTGAAGTGAAGAGGGAAACCCTGACCAGGTTATGGAGGTTATGGAGGTTCCCGAATGTGGGCGTTATCCTGAAGACGAGGCCGATCCAGTGTAGAGCTTGTGCTGTAGTGAGCTGACTCGGGCCGCAGCGTGCAGAACTAGAGGAGGCCGAGGCCGAGGCGGAAGGCCTCGAGGAGGCCGCTGCAGTGGCCTAGGTGAGAGCATCGTGGGCCTGTCCTGGGGCTGAGGCCACCTGGCCTTGAATGCTGCTCTCCCGCGATGGACAGGAGTTTGAGCAAGCTCTGGGAGTCAGCGATGGACGGGGAAGCCTGGCGTGCTGCAGTCCCTGGGGTCGCAGAGTCAGACACGATGGAGCGACTGCACTGAGCTACCACCTAATAGCTGTGTGACCTCAGGCAAATTACTTAACATCCCTGTGTCTCTGTTTCCTAATCTGGAAACAAAATGGTAATAAAATTTACCTCAGAGGCTTGTTGGGAGGATTAAAGCACCCGGAACACACCTGTCCAACTCATAGTCTCACAGGCTCAGGCAGTGCGGCTGAGCAGATGCCCTGCGTGAGGAGGAGGAATGAGCAGGACCCCGGCTGAGGGGGTGTCGGGAGCAAGCCGGGGGACCCACACAGCCACTCGCTGAGAGCAGGAGCCAGACGAAGAGCAGGCTGCGGAAAGGCTGAGAAAATGTGGCCAAAGGTGTGTGGCTGGCAGCAGGGAGAGTGTCTAAAGTTAGAGAAGCTGTTTCGGGAAGGAGGGAGGGGTCAGTGCTGCCAAATGCTGCCAGGAGCATCAAGGAAGAGCTGAAAAGAATATGTCAGTGAGAATTCCCTGGCAGTCCAGAGGCTAAGATGGCATGCTCCCGCGCAGGGGGCCCCGAGTTTGATCCCTGGGTCAGGGAATTAGATTCCTCCTACTGCACCGAAGAGTTCACAGGCTGCAACTAGGACCCCTGGGGCAGCCAAATAAAGTAAAAAAAAATTTTTGGCCATAACTGGGGAGGTCAGAAGTGTGGAGTCCAGGAGCTGTAGACTGTCAGGGAGAGGAAGCAGGAAAGGAGCAACTTGGATTTGGAGCTGGACTCATTGCCCTTGGCTAGTTGCTAGGTCTGGCATGGGCAGTCACATGACGTGATGGACTCTGCAGGCTGACTTTAGGGAGGCAGCACATTTGCCGTAATGTTTGCTGTGTCTTCAAAATGTAAAAATGCTCATCCGAGTTATTTCAGGTGTGCCTAGCATGACCGTGGTGTTTGCCGTGAATTATTTTCATTTGTCCTACATGGCTGCAGTTATTAATAGCATTTATATTTATGTGAGAGGGAAATGGCAATCCACTCCACTATTCTTGCCTGAAAAATCCTATGGATGGGGGAGCCTGGTTGGCTACTGTCCATGGGGTCGCAAAGAGTCGGACATGACTGAGCGACTTCACTATATTTACGTGAACGGTATGAAATTGGGTGTTTATCTGTTAAATCTGTCCTGGGTGCAGGAATTGGCATGTAGCTGGGAAAATACCGAACCCTGAGATTCTCCTCCACTGAATCTGGTGATTCTCTCAGTAGCAGCTGTGTCTGGGCTGAATCTCCTTTCCCATGTCACTCTCCTCTCCTCCCACTCCTGCTCTGCACTGTCACTTGCATCGTTCCCGTCACCCACCTTTTCCCACACTTCGCTTCATCCCATCTCCTCTTCAGAGATATCCTTTAGGGACTTCCCTGGTGGTCCAGTGGCTCAAAGACCCCACACTCCCAGTGCAGGGGGCCTGGGTTCAATCCCTGGTCAGGGAACTAGATCCCGCATGCCACAACTAAGAGTCCTTATGCCACAGCTAAAGATCCCACCTGCTTACAGGTAAGACCCCGTGTGCCTCAGGTAAGACCTGAGCAGCCCTCCCCCCAAATATATATATATAGTTTAAGAAAATATTAATAAGCATTGTAATATATAATCTCCAGACTCTGTTACAGTAAAATGGAGAGAGAAGAAAAAAATAAATTCCAAACAGGATCATAGAGTGACTATGGCTGAATGAGGTGCAAGGATGAGGGAAATGAACGTCTTATTACTGAGAAGCCCAGATGACAGAACCGAGCGTGTCACAGGAGAGTCGTAGGTGGATGCAGTTTGGCCCCAGCTTGGCAAGACCCTGCCTTCAGTGATAGGAGGCTAGGTATCAGCTTCAGCCTCTCAGCGTGTCCTGTGAGTTCCCAGTGGCATTTCTACCTGGAACTTTCTTCTACACCTACCTTAATGGCTCAGCTGGAATGCAGCCATCGCCGCCTAGTGTTCTCGAGCTTTATGCAGTGTTGGCAGCCACTTCCTTATTGTCCTGATACTAGAAAAAGAAATTCTGCCCAGTCGCAGCCAGGCTGTCGCTGCCCAGGTGGTGGAGGGGCACTTCCACTTTCCAGGACCTTGTCCCTCCGAGCGCCAAGGGGCCTTTTGTCGCCTTCGTGAGCTGTCAGTCAGATTTGTGGGGAAGCTCCCTGCCCCTCGGGTGGCTCTGCCCTCAGCTGTCTCACTGCTTGCTGCTCTGACTTTGTGCCTCCTTGGCTGTGAAAGAAAAGCCTGCCCCGGTAAACACGGCAGTGCTAACACGTGTACAGCGTTTAGAAAGCGGTTCACGCATGGAGAGCTATCACCATTGATATGATTGTTGTTACTGCCACCATCCCAGATCAGCAGCCACATGATCTGGAAATGGGGTAGAGAATACTTGGTTTCCTCTCCATTTTGTGGCCACCAAGGAAGTCCCTTGTGAGTCCTTTGATGCACAAAAGTTTTTTAATTTTGAGGAAGTCTAATTGGTCTGTTTTTTTCTTTGGTTAGGTCATACCTGAATGGTCTAGTGGTTTTTCCTACTTTCTTCAATTTAAGTCTGAATTTGGCAATAAGGAGTTCATGATCTGAGCCACAGTCAGCTCCCCGTCTTGTTTTTGTTGACTCTATAGAGGTTCTCCATCTTTGGCTCTCACTTCCACTGTATAATCATAAGGGATTTGATTTAGGTCATACCTGAATGGTCTAGTGGTTTTCCCTACTTTCTTCAATTTAAGTCTGAATTTGGCAATAAGGAGTTCATGATCTGAGCCACAGTCAGCTCCCCGTCTTGTTTTTGTTGACTGTATAGAGCTTCTCCATCTTTGGCTGCAAAGAATATAATCAATCTGATTTCGGTGTTGACCATCTGGTGATGTCCATGTGTAGAGTCTTCTCTTGTGTTGTTGGAAGAGGGTGCTTGCTATGACCAGTGCATTTTCTTGGCAAAACTCTATTAGTCTTTGGCCTGCTTCATTCCGCATTCCAAGGCCAAATTTGCCTGTTTACTCCAGGTGTTTCTTGACTTTCTACTTTTGCATTCCAGTCCCCTGTAATGTAAAGGACCTCTTTTTTGAGTGTTTGTTCTAAAAGGTCTTGTAGGTCTTCATAGAACCGTTCAACTTCAGCTTTTTCAGCATTACTGGTTGGGGCATATACTTGGATTACTGTGATATTGAATGGTTTGCCTTGGAAACGAACAGAGATCATTCTGTCGTTTTTGAGACTGCATCCAAGTACTGCATTTCAGACTCTTTTGTTGACCATGATGGCTACTCCATTCCTTCTGAGGGATTCCTGCCCACAGTAGTAGATATAATGGTCATCCGAGTTAAATTCACCCATTCCAGTCCATTTTAGTTTGCTGATTCCTAGAATGTCGACGTTCACTCTTGCCATCTCTTGTTTGACCACTTCCAATTTGCCTTGATTCATGGACCTGACATTCCAGGTTCCTATGCAATACTGCTCTTTACAGCATCAGATCTTGCTTCTATCACCAGTCACATCCACAGCTGGGTGTTGTTTTTGCTTTGGCTCCATCCCTTCATTCTTTCTGGAGTTATTTCTCCCCTGATCTCCAGTAGCGTATTGGGCACCTACTGACCTGGGGAGTTTCTCTTTTGGTATCCTATCATTTTGCCTTTTCATACTGTTCATGGGGTTCTCAAGGCAAGAATACTGAAGTGGTTTCCAGACAGCAGTATGCCCTCTATTGATTCCTGTGGGTAGAGGAGTCTGGCAGGCTTTAATCCATGCAGTCACAAAGAGTTGGACACAACTGGGCAACTAAGCACAGCACAGACGTGCTAACGCTTGCGTCCCTTTGGCTGTAGCCCTCTGGCTGTCGGCCTGAGCGTGTGCTGGTCATCTCCCAGTGTAAGAGACCTCAGTGATACACACTCTGTGTAATACTAATATCAGCATTTTCCAAGTGAAACATGGGCGAAGTTCTAAATCTTTTATGTTTTTCACATTTTTTAAATTTTATATTGGAGTATAGTTGATTTATAATGCCCTTATATCCTTTATGTTGATAGGGATTGTGACCATGGGGAAAACAAGAGCCTTTAGACTGTGGGACTGATCATAAAAGAAGTTATCAAAGTTCATGGTTGAGTAACGTGTTGTATATAAAGCTGCTATTTCTCTTTCTCTTTCTTTCTTTTTTTTTTTTAACATGCTTCCTGCCCAACTTCTGTCACCAACGGGGTATTTTCCAGAGATGAAGAACCCAGATCCAGAAGATGGTGAAACATTTGCAGAGGGTTAGAAAGAGACCTTATTTATAGATGGGCAAACGTGGCAGGCCAGTGTGGTGGGGTGGGTTCAAGAGCAGGCCTGTTGTGCCTGGGGGTTCTCTGGAAGACCAACAGTGGGCAGCAAGTCAGAGGAAGAGGTGAGTGCGGACGGGGGGCAGGAATTTTGTGCAGGAAATGTGAGGGGCGATGACACGGCAGAGACCAGGACGGTCATGGATTCATTCTTGCCAGCCCGCAGCTTGGGGCTGTTGTTGCTGTTCACTCACCAGGCTGTGTCTGGCTCTGTGTGGCCTCATGCTCTGCAGTATGCCTGGCTCCCCTGTCAAAGCGAACCGGAAGAAACGTACCATCTGTCTGTTTTTGTTCAGGAGGGCACCGGACAAGATGATACACAGAGGAAAGAGGAGGCGAGAGAACACAAAGGCGAGCAGGGGTATCACTCTGCCTTTCCTGCTTTCCCCCTTTGTTTCTCTCGCAGTATCCGTGTCTCTGGCTCCCAATTCCCCGTCTCTTCCGGAGGGGGCTCATCTCGCACAGCTCTAGCAGTGAGCGCGCTCTGCCAGAAGAGGGCAGCATTGGGAAGCCATGAGCAGAAGCGCCCTCACCGCGCAGACCCGAGTACCACATGGCAGAGACAGGCTCCGGCTTTCTGTTTATTCTAGCAGCAATCTCTGACAAGAAACATGAACTTATCCCTGAAGTCCTCTCACTGACTCCTTCATCTCCTCTCCCTCCCAGCTTCTTAAAGGAATAATCATAGATATTTAGGCTATAGATACCTAACAGGCTATGTTTTGGTCCATTTTCTGACAAAATTTAGAATATAGAATGCAAATATCTACATACCATAAGTGATTCGGGCCAAAGAGGCACTTTGCTTAAAGTATATAGACTCTTACTATGCAACTGGCAAGTCGAACTTGTATTCCACCCAGTTTATTTTTTTCAAATGATTGTACAAGTCATGTAAGAACTTTCTCAACATATTTCTTGAGCATCTGTCTGGACAAGGGGGAGTTCCATAGATACCCAGGTGGTATAGATGGATGATGTGGGATTGAAAGAAACTGGATTTTTTAAGAAGGAAGAGGAAGTTCTAAAAAGCAAAAGCAGTAGTGAGTACAGATGACAGGTACTCCAGCCCCAGCACTTATATGCAGGACATGAGGGCCTGACAGTGTCCTCGGGGGACAGCCTAGATTTAGTTAGAATAAGCAAATTCTTTTGAGTATTTAGAGAGGAAATTTGGGGCTACAGGTAAATACAGATAAATTGCTGATAACAGTATTAGGCAATACAGAAGGTGTTTGGAATAAGGAACACAGGCTATATAATCTGTGTATCACGTGGAGCCCAACACTTAGAAGTCCCCCATACTTCCCTCGGAGAAGGCAATGGCACCCCACTCCAGTACTCTTGCCTGGAAAATCCCATGGACAGAGGAACCTGGTGGGCTGCAGTCCATGGGGTCGCGAAGAGTCGGACACAACTGAGTGACTTCATTTTCACTTTTCACTTTCATGCATTGGAGAAGGAAATGGCAACCCACTCCAGTGTTTTTGCCTGGAGAATCCCAGGGACGGGGGAGCCTGGTGGGCTGCCGTCTGTGGGGTCGCACAGAGTCGGACACGACTGAAGCGACTTAGCAGCAGCAGCAGCATCCTTCCCTAGTGGCTCAGATGTTAAAGAATCCACCTGTAGGGCAGAAGACCCAGGTTCAATCCCTGGGATGAGAAGATCTTCTGGAGGAGGAAATGGCTACCGAATCCAGTATTTTTGCCTGGAGAATTTCGTGAACAGAGGAACCTGGCAGGCTACAGTGCATGGAGTCTCAAAGAGTTAAACACAACTGAGTGACTAATACTTAGGCTTAATTTAATGCCTTGTTACCAACAGGAAATTCTTACTAATTTTTGAACAGGAATCCCCATTTTATTTTCACATTAGGCTCTGTAACTTGTATAGCTGGAGGTGCGGGGGAGGATGTGGAAATTTGGATTAAGTAAGACTGGGGATCTGCCTGTGGCTGAGTTTTCCCTGATGCCCTGGGAAGCTTGAATTTCTGATGGTGTTGAAAGTAAACAGGGGTGTAATTCCCAATGAGATTAGTGCTAGTGATCTTTTGGGGAGACATGGGCCACAGTTCTAATGAAGTTGGGGTGTCTGAAGTTACCGTTTTGGGAGCCCCTCTTATTCTGTGGGTCTGGAAACTGGGTCTACTTAGAGCATGCGGGGCTTTACTTAGGTTTGGGGGTACCTGGCACACAGTTGTTTCCTTGCTAGCCTGTAGCATAAAGTGTACGATAAGTGAGATTTGCTTCCTTAAATCCCACTGTAGGCAATGCTGTATCTGGAAGAAAGATGTCTTTTTAGGAGCCTGAGAGCCAGTTAAACATCTGAGTGTGGTAAAGTAGGTTAGACTTTTCCTGCGTGCTTATATTATTAAATACCAAACCAAACCTGGGTCCATTTGCACAAGCACAGTAAGGCTGGTCTTCTGACACTGGGCTCTAGTAAAGAAAAGTGCAGAGTTTATTGGAGGGTATCAAACAAGGAGTCCAGGGCAACTAGTGTTTAATAGACCTGAGCTCACTAAAGGCTTTCCGGGAAAGGTTTTTAAAGACAGGGTGAGGGAGGGTATCGTGGGGTGTGTGATCAGCTCATGGACATTCTTTTGATTGGTTGGTAGTGAGGCAATTTGAGAGTCAACATCATCAAGCTTCTGGTTCTAACTGGTCTGGAGTCTACATGCTTTGGGTGGCATAAAGTTAACTTCTTCCACTTGGTGAAGGTTTCAGGATCTGCAAAACAGTTCAAAGGACACTTGGGTCAGGATGTTATCTGTTTGAGAAGGAACTAAAGGTCCTTGACTTTGTTTAATGGCTCAACTTTTATTAAGGGTCTTGTTTGACTGTTTTACTTTCTGCATGTTCTTGCTTCTATGATTAAATTTATCCTTTGACTAAAATTTTTCTGCAGACAAAAAGGCAGGCAGAGGGCATGGAACAGAGGTGGTAGGGGGGCTTTTTGTCCTGGGAAGGCCCCACAGGGTCCTGCTCACTTACATTTTCTGAGTATGATGTGTAATTTCAGGAGACTTTTCCCTTGCCAAGACTCTGTGGCTTCTTACATTTCTTCTAACAATTTCCAGTTTCTACATTTAGCCTTTAATTCCTCTAAAATTTTATAGCTGTATGTTGCATCAGTTCAGTTCAGTCTCTCAGTCATGTCCAACTCCTTGCAACCCAATGGATTATAGTGTGCCAGGCTCACCTGTCCATCACCAATTCCCAGAGCTTGCTCAAACTCATGTCCTTTGAGCCAGTGATGCTATCCAACCATCTCATCCTCTGTAATCCCCTTCTTCTCCTGCCTTCAATCTTTCCAAGCATCAGGGTCTTTTCCAATGAGTCAGTTTTTCACATCAGGTGGCCAAAGTATTAGAGCTTCAGCTTCAGCATCAGTCCTTCCAATGAATATTCATGACTGATTTCCTTTAGGATGGACTGGTTGGATCTCCTTGCAGTCCAAGGGACTCTCAAGAGTCTTCTCCAATACCACAGTTCAAAAGCATCAATTCTCTGGTGTTCAGTTTTCTTTATAGTCCAACTCTCACATCCATACATGACTACTGGAAAGAACCATAGCTTTGACAAGACAGATTTTTGTCGGCAAATTAATGTCTCTGCTTTTTAACATGCTGCCTAGATTGGTCATAGCTTTTCTTCCAAGGAGCAAGCACTTTTAATTTCATGGCTGCAATAACAATCTGCAGTATTATGGAGCCCAAGAAAATAAAGTCTCTCACTGTTTCCATTATTTCCCCATCTATTTGCCATGAAGTGATGGGACTGTATGCCATGATCTTAGTTTTTTGAATGTTGAGTTTTAAGCCAACTTTTTCACTCTCCTCTTTCACTTTCATCAAGAGGCTCTTCAGTTCCTCACACTTTATGCCTTAAAGGTGGTGTCATCTGTGTATCTGATGTTATCCCTGCAATCTTGATTCCAGCTTATGCTTCATCCAATCCAGCGTTCCACATGATGTGATATACTCTACATGTAAGTTAAATTAGCAAGGTGACAATATATACCCTGATATACTCCTTTCCCAATTTGGAACCATTCTGTTGATCTATGTCTGGTTGTAACTGTTGCTTCTTGACCTGCATACAGGTTTCTCAGAAGGCGGGTAAGGTGGTCTGGTATTCCCATCTCTTGATGAATTTTCCACAGTTTATTATGACCCACACAGTCAAAGGCTTTAGCATAGTCAATGAAGCAAAAATAGATGTTTTTCTGGAATTCTGCCTTTTTTATGATCCAATGGATGTTGGCAATTTGATCTCTAGTTCCTCTGCCTTTTCTAAATCCAGTTTGTACATCTGGACGTTTTTGGTTCATGTACTGTTGAAGCCTGGATTAGAGAATTTTGAGCATTACTTTACTAGTGTGTGAATTGAGTGCAATTGTGCGGTAGTCTGAGCATTCCTTAGCATTGCCTTTTTTGGGGATTGGAATGAAAACTGACCTTTTCCAGTCCTGTGGCCACTGCTAAGTTTTCCACATTTGCTGGCACATTGAGTGTGCACTTTAACAACATCATCTTTTAGGATTTGAAAGAGCTCAGCTGGAATTCCATCACCTTCACTAGCTTTGTTTGTAATGATGTTTCCTAAGGCCCACTTGACTTCATACTGCAAGATGTCTGCCTCTAGGTGAGTGATCACATCATCATGATTATCTGGGTCATGAAGATCTTTTTTGTATAGCTTTTCTGTTTATTCTTGCCACCTCTCTTAATGTCTTCTGCTTCTGTTAGGTCCATATCATTTCTGTCCTTTATTGTGCCCATCTTTACATGAAATGTTCCCTTGGTATCTCTAACTTTCTTGAAGAGATCTCTAGTCTTTCCCATTTTATTGTTTCCCTCTATTTCTTTGCACTGATCACTTAGGAAGGCTTTCTCACCTCTCCTTGCTATCTTTGGAACTCTGCATTCAGATGGGCATGTCTTTCCTTATCTCCTTTGCCTTTAGCTTCTCTTCTTTTCTCAGCTACTTTCCTCAGACCTCCATTTTACCTTTTTGTATTTCTTCTTTTTGAGGATGGTTTTGATCACTACCTCCTGTACAATATTGCAAACCTCCATCCATTGTTCTTCAGGCACTCTGTCTGTCAAATCTAGTCCCTTGAATCTATTTGTCACTTCCACTGTATAATCATAAGGGATTTGATTTAGGCCATACCTGAATAGTCTAGTGGTTTTCCCTACTTTCTTCAATTTGAGTCTGCATTCTGCAGTAAAGAGTTCATGATCTGAGCCATAGTCAGCTCCTTGTCTTGTTTTTGCTGACTACATAGAGTTTCTCCATCTTTGGCTGCAAAGAATATAATCAGTCTGATTTCGGTGTTGACCATCTGGTGATGTCCATGTGTAGAGTTGGCTCTTGTGTTGTTGGAAGAGGGTGTTTGCTATGACCAGTGGGTTCTCTTGGCAAAACTCTGTTAGTCTTTGCCCTACTTCATTTTGTACTTCAAGGCCAAACTTGCCTGTTACTCCAGGTATCTCTTGACTTTCTACTTTTGCATTCCCATCGCCTATGATGAAAAGGACATCTTTTTTTTTGGTGTTAGTTCTAGAAGGTTTTGTAGGTCTTTATAGAACTGTTCAACTTCAGCTTCTTCAGCATTACTGGTCAGAGCATAGACTTGGATCACTGTGATATTGAATAGTTTGCCTTAGAAACAAACAAAGAGCATTCCGTCGTTTTTGAGACTGCACTCATGTGTTGCATTTTGAACTCTAGTAGACTATGAGGCTGCTCCATTCCTCCTAAGGGATTCTTGCCTGCAATAGTATATATAACAGTCATCTGAGTTAAATTCGCCCGTTCCAGTCCATTTTAGTTCACTGATTCCTAAAATGTTGATGTTCACTCTTGCTATATCCTGTATGACCACTTCCGATTTAGCTTGCATGGACCTAACATTTCAGGTTCCTATACAACACTGGTTTTGATAGCATCAGACTTTACTTGCTTCACCAGTCACATATGCACATATGGTGTGTAGTCAGGATCTAACTGTTTTTTTCTTCGCTGAAGTTTTCCCATATCAAACAGATTAGTGTTCTGTTGATCTGTTTTCCTATCTCTGAAACATTATCACACATTTTACATGCTGTATCTTTAGAGTACATATTTATATTATATGGAAAAGGTATTTTTTAAATTGACTTTTCTTACCTAATTTTTTAGATGAATTCTAGAATCAAGCATGTCAAATAACAAATAATTCTGCTAGGATATTGATCTGTATTGAATCAAATTGATAAAATTTTTAGGAAGAATTAGAATTTTTACAACATGGACTCTTTCCATTCAGGAACACTATATATTTGTGTTTAAAAATTATAAATCTTCAGTCCTGAATTCCATTTACCCACTCTTGCTAATTTGTTTCAGCAGTAACAATCATTTTGCATCTTTTCTACTAATATGTGAACCCCTTGGCATCTTCATTTTCCCAGCCGTGTATTTACAGATAACTGTGAGTGGCAGTGAATACCCAAGGAATGGAGAATTTGGGGACAGTAAAAGATCATGCTCAGAAAATTTCTAAATACTAGGAACTTTTGTTCATTTCTTAAATCTATCTGATTAGATTGAAACATTTATTCTCTTAAACGCTCCAGAAAAGACTTAGAAAGTTTAAATTTAGACCCTGAAGACATCCACATCGATAGTTTCTCTATAATCAGAAAGCTAAAATACAAAGCTGTATGAAATTAAATGCCAAACATCATTACAAATCAATATACAACTGGAAAAGCACTCTAAAGCTCACTATATTTTTCAGGAAACCAAAACCTTCAGCAATACCCACCTTGTAAAATGAGGATATTCACAAGAAGAAAATTATTTTTATTCAGCCAATTTATTTATTCTACCAACCAAGGCTAGTCAGTTCAGTTCAGTCACTCAGTCGTGTCCGACTCTTTGGGACCCCATGAATCGCAGCACACCAGGCCTCCCTGTCCATCACCAATTCCCAGAGTTCACTCAGACTCATGTCCATCGAGTCAGTGATGCCATCCAGCCATCTCATCTTCTGTCATCCCCTTCTCCTCCTGCCCCCAATCCTTCCCAGCATCAGAGTCTTTTCCAGTGAGTCAACTCTTCACATGAGGTGGCCAAAGTACTGGAGTTTCAGCTTTAGCATCATTCCTTCCAAAGAAATCCCAGGGCTGATCTCCTTCAGAATGGACTGGTTGGATCTCCTTGCAGTCCAAGGGACTCTCAAGAGTCTTCTCCAACACCACAGTTCAAAAGCATCAATTCTTCGGCGCTCAGCCTTCTTCACAGTCCAACTCTCACATCCATACACCACCACAGGAAAAACCATAGCCTTGACTAGACGTACCTTTGTTAGCAAAGTAATGTCTCTGCTTTTCAATATGCTGTCTAGGTTGGTCATAACTTTTCTTCCAAGGAGTAAGTGTCTTTCAATTTCATGGATGCAATCACCATCTGCAGTGACTTTGGAGCCCTCAAAAATAAAGTCTGACACTGTTTCCCCATCTATTTCCCATGAAGGGATGGGACCAGATGCCATGATCTTCGTTTTCTGAATGTTGAGCTTTAAGCCAAAATTTTCACTCTCCACTTTCACTTTCATCAGGAGGCTCTTTAGTTCCTCTTCACTTTCTGCCATAAGGATGGTATCATCTGCATATCTGAGGTTATTGATATTTTTCCCGGCAATCTTGATTCCAGCTCACCCTGCTTATTTAACTTATGTGCAGAGGCTAATCAAGGCATGTATTTAATAATCCCTTTAAATTGCATCCTGGGAAGTGTTTCAGTTAGATTTAATGAAAAGCTCTTGGAAGCAACTGAGTGCTGTGGAGACGTGGTTAGTTATTATCCTTGCATCACCGACTGGATGGACGTGAGTTTCAGTGAACTCCGGGAGCTGGTGATGGACAGGGAGGCCTGGCGTGCTGCGATTTATGGGGTCGCAAAGAGTCGGACACGACTGAGCGACTGAACTGAACTGAACTGAAAGAGTAGTTGATACTGAAAGCTAAAGTTTTTATTTATTTTTGATAACAATGTTCCATCCAAACTGAAACAGAGAGATCGACAAACGTCAGAGAGCATTTAGTTTGCAAAAGAAGCCAGAAGCTAGAGATTGTTATCAGGGACTAACAGCGGTGGGACTGGGGAGTCTGATACAAACCGTGGAGCCCAGCAGGTGGCGATAGAGGCTCTGTCTACCTAGTGTGGGCATCTCAAGATGTTCAGCTTGTTAACCCGTCGTTCAGTTCAGTTCAGTGGCTCAGTCGTGTCCGACTCTTTGCGACCCCATGGATCGCAGCACGCCAGGCCTCCCTGTCCATCACCCACTCCCGGAGTTCACCCAGACTCATGTCCATCGAGTCATTAAGGCAGACTACAAACGTCAGAGAGCATTTAGTTTGCAAAAGAAGCCAGAAGCTAGAGATTGTTATCAGGGACTAACAGCGGTGGGACTGGGGAGTCTGATACAAACCGTGGAGCCCAGCAGGTGGCGATAGAGGCTCTGTCTACCTAGTGTGGGCATCTCAAGATGTTCAGCTTGTTAACCCGTCGTTCAGTTCAGTTCAGTGGCTCAGTCGTGTCCGACTCTTTGCGACCCCATGGATCGCAGCACGCCAGGCCTCCCTGTCCATCACCCACTCCCGGAGTTCACCCAGACTCATGTCCATCGAGTCATTAAGGCAGACCTAATTTCAATTATCTATGGTCTCCTTGTTCTCGTGCAAACAAGAATAGGAGTCAGGGTAGCATAGGAGGAACCGGAAAACTTGTATATACACCTGAGCCCTCGGGAAGGACTTTGCTCCCCTGTCACTTGAAGTGCATACTCAGTTGCTTCAGGCATATCCGACTCTTTGCGAACCTATGGATTGTAGCCTCCCAGTCTCCTCTGTTCAAGGGATTCTCTAGGCGAGAATACAGGAGTGGGTTGCTGTGCCCGCCTCCAAGGTATCTTCCCCACCCAGGGAGCAAACCCGCGTCTCTTACATCTCCTGCATTGGCAGGTGAGTTCTTTACCACTAGCGCCACCTGGGAAGCTCTGTCACCGAAGACTTCTACTCATAAACCATGTCTGTTTCTAGAGTCTGTTGCCATTGTAAGGATTTGGGGGTGGGGGGCAGACAGACAACAAAATTTTAATCATCGATAGATTCAGCTTAATAGTAGAGTTCTTGACAGACTTTGGTATGACTTTTTAGTTCAAAGGGAGCTTATTGAAAGGGTTGAACTACCAGTGATGGTTATAAACAGCAACAATTTAAAAAGAGTTTTCAAGCACAGCACATAGAGAACTAGGCTTCCCTGGTGGCTCAGACAAAAAGAATCTGCCTGCAATGCAGGAGACCTGGGTTCGATCCTTAGGTCAAGAAGATCCCCTGGAGAAGGGAATGGCAACCCATTCCAGTATTCTTGCCTAGAGAATCCCTTGGACAGAGGAGTCAGACACTACTGACAGACTAACACTTGCTTATAGAGGAGTGAGATGTTGCAGGGTGGAGCTGGAAGGTCAAAGGAGCCTTGTGTCATGTTAGTGAGATGACCTTTGGAAAGTGTCCAAGGATGCTAACTGGTAACCAGGAGAACCAAACCTGTGATTAGAGCGCTGGAACTTTCCCCAGTGGCTCAGTGGGTAAAGAACCCGCCTGCAATGCAGGAGACACAGGAGACCTGGATTCGATCCCTGATGCCCCGGAGAAGGAAATGGCAACCCACTTCAGTATTCTTGCCTGAAAAATCCCATGGATGGAGGAGGCTGATAGGCTACAGACCATGGAGTTGGAAAGAGTAGGACACCACTGAGTGATTAAGCACACACTTTCAGCCCCAATCCCTGACCTCAGGGGAGGGGAGAGGCCTTAGAGACTTAAACGATTTTATCAATCATGTCTGTGTAATGGAGCTTCCCAGAAAAACCCCAAGATGGCATTCAGGGAGCTATCAGGTTGGCGAATGCATGAAGAATGGGGAGAATGGTTTTAGCCTCTGCCTTGGTGGGGGAGGGTTCTTTTACCATTAGAGTTGGTTTGCGCCCCCAAATAAGGAAACCAAAGCTCATTTGGACACAGCACAAGCTTTACTCACTGGCCCAAGAATGGAAGACGGGAACTAAGTTCTTAGATCAACTTCTTACCCACGTGGTGAGAAGATTAAATTTTGAAGAGTAAAGACAAAGGCGAGGGGGTGCCAATGATGGAGTGACGTACGCACTAGTCAACCAGGGAAGGAGCAGCTTTTTCCCAGGGAGTAGGGTACCACCTTATGTTTACTGGGTTTTGGCCCTTAAAGTGAAAGTGAAATTCACTCAGTCGTGTCTGACTCTTTGCGACCCCATGGACTGTAAGCCCACGAGATTCTCCAGGCCAGAATACTGGAGCGGGTTGCCATTCCCTTCTCCAGGGGATCTTCCTGACCCAGGGATCGAACCTGGGTCTCCCACATTGCATTCTTTACCATCTGAGCCACCAGGGCTTGTCATCACAGACTAGCTGTCAAACTAGGAAGCACAAAGAATGCGAATTCATTATTTATCTTTATTTTCAAGTAACTACTCATCAACTTTGAAGGCAGATTCTTTACCAGATGAGCCACCAGGGAAGCCCTTTGGCCTTTAATGTCTGGTTGTGGCTGATAGTGTGTCATTTAATATGCTAATATAGTGAAATCAATGTATAATGAGACTGTTGGAGGTCAAATCTGTGACCCTCTAGGTCCCAGCTGGTTCCATCTGGTTTTTTTTTTTTGTTTGTTTTTTTGGTAGCTTTCTTCCTTATCTCTGGACCCTTTAACTTAAAGGAAAAGGGAAAGTGTTAGTTGCTCAGTCATGTTGAACTCAACCCCACAGACTGTAGTCCGCCAGGCTCCTCCATCCGTGAGATTTTCCAGGCAAGAATACTGGAGTGGGTTGCCATTTCCTTCTCCAGCTTTAACTCAGAGATTTCTGTTAACTCCTGCTCAGTGGCCCAGGGGTGGAGCTGGGGGGAAGCTGGACGATTGGAGCAGACCTAGGACAGCTGGGCCACAGCTCCACGGCCTCCTTGCCCTCTGCATCTTCTATCTGGCTGTTCCTGAGTTTTGTATACATTCTGATGTAAAAAAAAACATCTAGCACTCTAGTAAGTAAAATGTTTCTCTGAGTTCCCTGAGCTGCTCCAGCGAATTAATTGACCCAGGGAAGGGGTTATTGGAAACTCCAATCTGTAACAGGAGCACAGGAGATTATCTGGCTTTGCAATTGGCCTCTGAATTTGAGGAGGGGATGTGGAGGGAGCAGTCTTGTAGTACTGAGCCCTCAACCTGGGAAAGTGGATGCTTTGTTCAGGTAGAGAGAGTCAGAATATGGTTGAATTGCAGGACACCCAGCTGGGTCTGATGTGTCAATTCTTGATGTGGACTCTCCTCCACAGTGGAATAATTGGATAAAACTCTTTCAGCACTTAGAACAGCACTGTCACAAAGAAGTTCTCAACAGACCCTGGCTGTTATGACAGGGACAGTTAGTGCTCAGTGCTTGTTTATTCTTTCCATTGCACTCCTCGGCCTCCCTTGCAGTTAGTTTAAGGCCAGCTGCCTAAGTATACTTCATGAACTAGAGCAGAAGGGGTGAGGCAGTAAAGAACCAGTGCCTTGAGAGCTGTCTTTCCCTGGTGAAGAGGACTGGGAGGCCGTGAGTTCAAGCTGGCAGAGCTCCAAGATGGGGTACCACCCCATCCTCATCAGAGTGCAGTAAGGGTGACAAATTTATGCTATATCACTGACATTTCCAGGGTAATTTATTGCCTCAAGATGTCTTCACTAGGTAAGGAAGATATATGACTTTAATGTTAGAGTTTTTTTTACAAGTATTAATTCTAGATAATGACTGATAAAATGTTAAAATAAGTAACTGACTTCCAGTTCTTAATCAGTGTCAGGTCAGCATGCAAGCTCAGTCTAGTCTGACTCCTTGTGACTCCATGGCCTGTAGCCCGCAAGGCTCCTCTGTTCATGAGATTCTGCAGCCAAGACTGCTGGAGTGGGTTGTTGCCATTTCCTCCTCAGGAGATCTTTCTGACCCAGGGTCAAACCTGAGTCCCCTGCATTGACAGGCGAATTCTTTGCCACTGAGTCACTTGGAAAGCCCCTCCAGTTCTTAATAAGCAGAATGTAATCTCCTTGAGATTACCTTTATCTTATTTACAATCGAAACCCCGGTGCATAGAGTACTGCTTGCTTGGCACACAATTAGGTGCTAAATATATACTTTTTGTGGAGGTGCTGTGAATTTTCAATATGCACAGCACTCTTCATATGTTGTATAGTACACAAGAAGTTAAACTGTGGTATTTACCCTCAAAGAGTACATCATCCAAATGAGGAGAAAATATCCCTTTTCTTCCCTTGCTTCTGCCCCCTCACCCCCAGGCACATGAGCCAATGACACTGGTGCTTCAACTAAAAGACACTGTATATATTTTGAAATTTATGTTTAATTGGAGGATGATTGCTTTGCAGTATTGTGTTGGATTCTGCCGTACATCAACATGAATCAGCCGCNAGCTCCAGTACTTTGGCCACCTCATGCGAAGAGTTGACTCATTGGAAAAGACCCTGATGCTGGGAGGGATTGGGGGCAGGAGGAGAAGGGGACGACCGAGGATGAGATGGCTGGATGGCATCACGGATTCGATGGACATGAGTCTGAGTGAACTCCGGGAGTTGGTGATGGACAGGGAGCCCTGGTGTGCTGCGATTCATGGGGCCACAAAGAGTCGGACACGACTGAGCGACTGAACTGAACTGAACTTTCTTTGGTTGCTTGTGCTTTGGGTGTTATATTTTACATGTGTTTGTTTAACCGTTCCAGCGCCGTTTACCCACTGGCTGCCAATGCGAGAGATGCAGGAGACTCTGGTTCGGTCCCTGGGTCGGGAAGACGCCCTGGAGTAAGAAATGGCACCCACCCCAGTATTCTAGCTGGAAAATCCCATGGACGGAGAAGCCTGGTGGACTACAGTCCACAGGCTCACAGAGTCAGACATATCTGAGCAACTGAGCACACACACACACCCTTCTCATTAAAATAATTACACAGTGTTTTTTTTTCTTGCCCTCCTGTGCTGTGCTTGGGTTTATCAAGCTCCTTTGTCATCCTGCTTTCTGAGTTGGTATTTACTATTTAGATAGCCTTGTTTGCACTGTCTTTTCTGGAGCCAGACTCACTAGCTCTCAGGTCCCACCCTCAGACGTCAGGGAATGCTGGCTGTATTTTTCAGTTCATCCTCACAGAAACTCTGACCACCCCCAGCTGCCTCAGCCCAGACCTAGTACCTCCTGCCAGCTGGGAATTGAATTTCTGGGGTAAATGACTGCTAAGAAAGCCTCTTTCTTTCTTTTTTAACTGTTTAAATTTTTTGTTTATTTTTGGTTGTTCTGGGTCTGTCTGCGTTGCTGCACACGGGCTTTCTCTAGCTGTAGAGATGGAGGGCTGCACTTCCCTGTGGTTCGCAGGCTTCCCATTGCAGTGGCTTTTCTGATTTTAGAGCACGGGCTCTAGAGCATGCAGGCACGGTAGTTGCAGCACACGGGCTTAGTTGCTCTGCAGCATGTGGAACCTTCCCTGTCTAGGGATCGGACCCATGCCCCCTGCACCCAGTGAGTGGATTCTTATCCACCGTACATCAGGGGAGTCCAGAAACCTCTTAGTGGAACCAGAGCTCTCCAGAGGTCAGGAGTGGCACCAGCCTTACAATCTGATGTATGCTTTTTTGTAAATTACTGTCCTGGAGAAGCCATATGAGGAAACACATGGGGAAAAAAAACCTTATCTTTTGAACTTCTCTCGTATTGCCAAAACAAGCCCCTCCAAGCGCTGTCTATGTCACGTGTCCCCTTCCTTAGCCAGGAGGTGCTCCCGGATGATGCGGCTTGTTCAGCTTGTACAGCGCCCGCACGTGTCTTGGGAGCATAAATCACCCCTCATGCCTGCGGAGTCTCCTGCCATCCTTACCAAAGGCTTTCCTACCGGGCCACTGAAGACAGAATTTACATCTCAGTCTCCTCAAGGGAGGTCTGAAGTTGCTTCTTCCCTCCGCTCTAGTGAATAACCAGGCGAGGGGCCTCAGAGAAAGGACGTGCACACGCTCTGCTGCTCTTTAAAGGATCAGGCTCGTGGCTCCCGGAGCAGACCTGAGGGAGGAGGGATAGCCGACCAAGTCCACAGCTTCTGGGTGTCTGTCCTGAGCTCATGCAGATTTGGGGTCAGCAGAGATGCCCAGTTTTCTCCCATAACAAATAGGGTGTCTCCTGTGAAACTTGGCTGTAGCAGTCATCGACCAGCTGGTTGACATACATAAACTTCCCCTGTGGGAATTTTCAAACAGATTCGAAAGTAGAGAGCCTAACAAGTTAGCAGATACCTGTCACCCAGCTTATGGTGCTGTCCACACAAGGCCAATCCTGTTCCACCCCTCCCCGTATCACTCCCTCTCCTCACTGCATTATCTGAAAGAAAATTGGTATATTGATCAAGTTTTCAGTTTCTACTTGCTCTTGAAGCTGTCTCGCTCAGGTGCGGGAATGTGAGCTGACCTTTAGGTTGCTCTTAGCAGCTTTATTGTGCCCGGCGTTCTCTCTCTAGTAGTGTTTTTGGTATTGGCAGAAGCACAGGAATTTTCTGGCCTCAACAGTCAGCATCTCAGGGCCTGTCCTGTGTCCTCCCTGTGATCCCGGCGCTAGACCTCCACTCATGAGCTCTCCCGGCTCATCTCTCCTGACGGTAGGGGCTGGGGGTTACTCTTCACAAGGGTCTAGGCTAGCTCAGAGAAGGGGCTTAATACTGAGTTGTTGTTGCCTGACTGGAGGAATTCCATTTGGCCCTCCCCTCACCCCAACCTCACCCTCAGCTGTGCGCCTGGTTCTGTGTGTCTTAGATGAGGAGGAAGTCACCTGAGCCTCACGACCCCTTCTGTCCAGCTGCAGAGTCCAGCTTCTCCTGGCTCCCCCTGCTGGCTGCTCCCGCACAGCTGCATACAGGTTGATGCCAGAGCCCAGCTCCGCCAAAGGGAAAATCGAACACTGTCCTGAGGGGGCCGGGCCAGTCCAGGCAGGTCCGAGGAGGAGGAGAGCAGCTCATGGAAAACAGCTCTGGGAAGGGCGGCTTTCCGGGGAAGGGACAGGGAAGGTGGCCCACTGCCCACCTCGGTCAGGAGGGTGGAGCTGGGGCCTCAGCCCCGGAAGGCCATTTGGGCCCGTGAATGACCGGGTCATCGTGTGGGCATCAGGCCAGTACTGATAATAGAGTTGGGCTTCTGCCCTTAAGACACAGCAGCCCGGGGCCAGACATAGTCACTGGGCAGGCAGGGGGCTGCAGAATTCTACCTTGGCCTCCATGGAGGTCGAGGCCAGGAGGGTGGTGAATGTGGTGGGAGCATCACCTCAGTTCCCAGCTCTTTGGACGAGTGGTAACTCTGCAGAGCTCTGGGCGCATGTTTCTGCATTGGGGGGCCCTCCCTCCACCCTCCATAATTACAATAAATTTTCCACACCTCCCCATCCCTTTTGATCACATTTCTTGTTTATCTACACATATTTCTCTTTTCCACAGCACGACTTCCCTGGAAATGGGCTGTGGCAGGATGCATTGCACCAGACTCCAGCCAGCCACAGGCGTCAGGAAGAGGGTGGGAAGTGGTCCAAGCCTGAGGCAGGGCCCCTCTTCTTCCTCCAACCCCTAAGCCCAAGCGCCAGGGTAATTCCACCCTGAGCTGAACATGGAAAATGGGCTTTTGTTCTCTTTCAGGGTGTAGAGTTTCCCCAATACATAAGGAAGGGAACCCAATCCAGAAGAACCCCCAGGGCATGAATGTTGCCACTGGACTTGGGCAGGTGTAACTGTGAGACAGTCCCTACAATGAAATGTCTGGAAGGAGTTCATTTCTGTGCAGGGTGGTGGGGAAGGAACAGTGGCCCGTGACCTGCTGTCTGATAGGGGAAAGGAGATACTTACAAAGTATAAGTATATAATATTAACACATCAGGTGTGCTGTGTGCTAAGGTTTAAGAAGAATCTGGGGAAACAGAGAGGGGAGGGTGTGTTGCTTTATATTAGGCGGTTAGAGAGAACGGCTCTGCCCTGTGAGTGCCTGGAGAAAGAATATTCCCAGGACTCCCCGGGTGGTCCAGTGATTTGACTCTGAGCTTCCACTGCAGGGGGTGAAGGTTCGCTCCCTGGGGAATTAAGATCCTGCATGCCACTCGGCTGAAATAAATAGATAAAATGTAGATAAACAACTAAAAAAAAAAAATTCCAAACAGGGCACAGCGAGTGCGAAGGCCCCGAGACAGGAGTGTAGGAGTGTGCTAGCTTGTGAGAGGAACATCATGGAGACTCGTGTGCCCAGGCCGGGAGAGGGTGGGAGGATCAGAGAGGGAGCAGGAGACCGGCTCCTGAGGGGCCTTGTACACCTCGCGGAGGGATCTGGCTTTGCTTTGAGTGAGCTGAAAAGCCCATCAGAGTGTTTGGAACCCCCACTAACATGAGCCCACTGATGTTTAAAAAGACTCACCCTGGCCGCAGAGACTGATGGTAGAGAGGGCAGTGTGGGCAGGAGGACCAGCCGGATGACGGGGTGGAGAGATGAGGTGGCCAGGCCGGGCAGCAGCAGGAGCCAAGGAGCACTCGACTTGCAGATGGGGCTGCGGGGACAGCCAGCAGGGCATGTGGGCAGAGTGAACCCTGGGGTGAAGGAGAAGCTCGGGCTGCCTCCAGGGCCTGGGAGAACAGGCCGCCCTTCACTGAGCTGGGGGTGCGGGGCGGGGCTGCGGAGCAGCAGGTCTGAGGAAAGAGCCACCAGTTCTGCAAGTGAAGGGGTCCTCTTCAAGTGACAGTAGACGTTTCAGAGAATTGGCTCCTCGGAGGAATAGTAATAATGGCTAATGACATTTCATCATGAGAAACGCTGGGCTGGAAGAAGCACAAGCTGGAATCAAGATTGCCGGGAGAAATATCAATAACCTCAGATAGGCAGATGACACCACCCTTATGGCAGAAAGTGAAGAGGAGCTAAAAAGCCTCTTGATGAAAGTGAAAGAGGAGAGTGGAAAAGTTGGCTTAAAGCTCAACATTCAGAAAACGAAGATCATGGCATCTGGTCCCATCACTTCTTGGGAAATAGATGGGGAAACAGTGTCAGACTATTTTGGGGGGCTCCAAAATCACTGCAGATCGTGACTGCAGCCATGAAATTAAAAGACGCTTACTCCTTGGAAGGAAAGTTATGACCAACCTAGATAGCATATTAAAAAGCAGAGACATTACTTTGCCAACAAAGGTCCGTCTAGTCAAGGCTATGGTTTTTCCAGTAGTCATGTATGGATGTGAGAGTTGGACTGTGAAGAAAGGTGAGAATGGCATCTGGTCCCATCACTTCTTGGGAAATAGATGGGGAAACAGTGTCAGACTATTTTGGGGGGCTCCAAAATCACTGCAGATCGTGACTGCAGCCATGAAATTAAAAGACGCTTACTCCTTGGAAGGAAAGTTATGACCAACCTAGATAGCATATTAAAAAGCAGAGACATTACTTTGCCAACAAAGGTCCGTCTAGTCAAGGCTATGGTTTTTCCAGTAGTCATGTATGGATGTGAGAGTTGGACTGTGAAGAAAGGTGAGTGCCAAAGAATGGATGCTTTTGAGCTGTGGTGTTGGAGAAGACTCTTGAGAGTCCCTTGGACTGCAAGGAGGTCCAACCAGTCCATCCTAAAGGAGATCAGTCCCTGGTGCTCATTGGAAGGACTGATGTTGAAGCTGAAACTCCAGTACTTTGGCCACTTGATGCGAAGAGTTGACTCATTGGAAAAGACTCTGATGCTGGGAAGGATTGAGGGCAGGAGGAGAAGGGGATGACAGAGGATGAGATGGCTGGATGGCATCACGGACTTGATGGATGTGAGTCTGAGTGAACTCCGGGAGTTGGTGATGGACAGGGAGGCCTGGCGTGCTGCGGTTCATGGGGTTGCAGGGAGTCGGACACGACTGAGCGACTGAACTGAACTGAACTGAATGACGTTTAGGGCTTCCCAGGTGCTGTGTGTGTGCTCCGTTGCTTGAGTCGTGTCTCAATCTTTGCAACCCCATGGACCATAGCCCACCAGGCTCCTCTGTCCATGGGATCCAGGCAAGAATACTGGAGTGGGTTGCCATGCCCTCCTCCAGGGGATCTTCCCGACCGAGGGATCGAACCCAGGTCTCCTGCATCTCCTGCATTGCAGGCAGATTCTTTACCCACTGAGCCACCTTCAGTTCAGTTCAGTGCTTGGGCTTAGTTGTCCCATGGCATGTGGGATTTTAGTTCCCGACCTGGGACCAAACCCGATTCCCTGCATTGCAAGGCGGACTCTTGGCCGTAGGACCTCCAGGGAAGTCCCGAGCCTCGATTTTCTCATCTGTGAAATGAGTACTGGGTGAGACTGCACCAGTCACAGTCATGAGAATCAGAAGAACCGTGTGCTCAATGAATGAGGGAGCTATTATTTTAGGGAGGGAAGACTTGTTATTTAAACCTGGCTGTAGAATTCCTCTTAGGAAAATGTCTTTGTTCAGACAACAGAGCGTGGTCTGCCCCAGCCAGCTCTTCACTGATTGCTGGCTGACTTTCTCCAGCAGCCCCTACACAGTCAGAAATGGCCCCTTTCTCCCTCAGTGATATGACAATCACTGTGATTGTCAGCTGTTATTTGGACATCAAGCATTTGTTTGCCCAGGTCCTCCCTTTTCTGAGCCCTCGCCCCGTTCCCCCCCACCCCACCCCTACATCTCTGAGTCCAAAGCCTGCTGCAGGCTCCTGCTGCAGGGCCACCACCTTCTCAGACCTCCTCCAAACCAGCAGAGCCTTCATCTCTCCCTTCCCTCTGCTGTCCCATGTCCTGTCCTATTCTGTGCAGCCGAGAGCCTTGAGAGCAGTTCAGCCCTTCCTGGCACATCGCCTTCTCAGAACATCTGTCAAACGAATCAGCCGTCGCTGAGTGCCAAGCACTATTCTAGGTGTTGGGAACACAGAGATGAATTATCTTTGCATGAACCCGTCTGCAACGAAGCTTGGCCCCGTGTGGGGAGATAGATCCATAAAAGGATGATGTAAAAGTAGAAATTATGCAGAACAGGGAGATGGCACTCAGGGATGGGGCCCTGGGATCCACGGTCAGACAGTTCAGGATTCGGGTCTCGACTCTGCCACTGCGCAGCTTTGCAAACATTGGCCATTACTTGACCTCTCTGGGCCTCTGTGAGATTAAACAGAACCTACCCCACGGGACTGTTGAGGTACTTGAGGCCCCTGGCACGGTGTATGGCACAGAGCAGTGATGTGAGGATGAAGCTGCCTCCCTCCTGGAGAGGGCGGGGCAAGCTGTACAAGCAAGGGACCACCTGAGCTGAATAAGATAAGTAAGCATTCCTCATGGGCTTCTCTGGTGGCTCAAGTGATAAAGACTCCACCTGCCAATACAGGAGACACAGGTTCAGTTCCTGGTCTGGGGTGATCCCGCACGCTGCAGAGCAACTAAGCCCGTGTACCGCCACTACCGGAGCTGTGCCCTAGAGCCCGGGAGCCGCACCTGCTGAGCCCACGTGCTGCGGCTATTGGAGCCTGAGCTCCACAGGAGAAGTGGCTGCAATGAGAAGCCCACGCACGACAGCTAGAGAGCAGCCCCTGCTCGGGAAATTAGAGCAAAGTCCAGGCAGCAGTGAAGGCGCAGCACAACCGAGTAAATAAATAGAATTATTTTCCTTAAAAAAAATGGAGCTCCCCAGGCAGACAGGAGATGGAAATGACACGAAAAGGCAAGTAGTCTATCATCATCCAAAGAGAAGCTCAAAAGGAAACAGGCCCTGCCGCGCGTGGAATCTGTGGTCCTCAGCGTGGACACCAGGCAGGTTTTTAGCTGAAATCTGAAAGATTACTCACTCAAATGGATGTGAACAGAAGCAAAGGCTTCCAAGAATCAAGAATGCCACGTGAAGACTACCGGGAGTGACGGAGGCCGGAATCCTCTGGAAGAACCACACGGCATCCATTCTGGCTGAAGCGTGCCTGGAGCAGCGTCTGGGGTGGGGGCAGGCTCAGGGCACGGGTTCCAACCCGGGAGAGGAGAGAGGCAGAGGAGAAAGAAGGCGCTAGCAGGACGGAGGTGTGGACGGTCCCGCAGGCCCGCCCTCAGCACTGCAGGCCTGGCCCCGCGTGGGGCGCTGGACAGAATGCAGGCAGCAGGCTTTCCCTGCAGCAGAGGCGTGTGGTCCTCCTGTGGTGGCTCCTCCAGGAGCCTTGTTTGGTCAGGTCGGATTCGTCTCTTAGGTGAATGTCTGGCATTTCCTTTCACATAGTTTAGTGGGAGATGCAGATCCAGACAGACATCCTGCCCTCTGAACCTCTCCAGTGAGGACCACCTCCCAGGGTCCAGATGCACTTCGGGAGGGCCCGGGAGAGTCAGGCCCTGGCCACGGAGAGCGAGGCAGAGGCGGGGTGTGTGAAGACGGCAGTTCTGGAGGCCTGCTGCCAGCTGCTGGGTGGCCGGGCTCCGATGGGAAAACTGGCGGGAATTGGCGGGGCCCTGGGGATAGCATTAGGGTGAGTCTGACGTGGCCACCCAGCATAAGAGAAGGCAGGACTGTGGAGTTTCCTCCTGCAGGGATACTGGAGAGAACTGCAACTCTGAGCTCGCCGCCAGACCTGGCCCTTCATCCCTGGTACCGGTGAGCACAAGCCTCTGGGGAAGCCGGGGGAAAGCTGGGGCAGATGGGGACAGAGCTGGCCTCACTCCCCACTTCTCAGGCTCCCCGCCCACCCTCTTCCCTCTGATCTGCCTCCTCTGCCCCTCCCTTCCCCCC
>SJXQ01010985.1:426493-436712 GCA_006408695.1 Aepyceros melampus | reverse complement strand
GGGTGGCCGTGTAGAGTGGGGCCTGAGGCGGGGCGCAGGCCCGCCCCCCGACGTGAGGAAACAGTGGGCGATTACCTCGGTTACAGATACTGCAGAAGTTGCTGGGCCCCTCGCTGTGCTTCTTCAGGTGGTCTGCCATGTACGCCGCCCGCAGGTACTTCCCGCATACCTGGCAGGGCACCTTGTCTTCATGACAGGCCAGGTGGGAGCGCAGGCGGTCTCGGGTGGCAAAAGAAGCATTGCAGGTCTGAGGGCAGAGAGGAGAATGGGGTGAAGTAAAAGCTGGCACCCACACCTGACTCCCCGTTGAGCACACCGGGCCACAAAGCACTTCCAACCCACATAGGAAGTCCCTGTACAAAGAAAACTCGGCAGGCGGCCCAGCTTCCTGCCCAGATGCTGAGCAAGCTGCTCCTGCTCCCCACGGTCTTCCCCACGGGACCCCTGAACTGGGATCATTGGTTCCCACTGGCCCCCAACACGCCTGTTTCATGGCAGGCTGAGTTCTGCAAAACGAAGAGCAAGGCACTTTTCATTCTTAAACATTTAAGAACTGACTTTCGTTGCACTGGCTGTAAGAGAATTTACAGAAGAGGAGCTGGCATGTAAACAGAACACCTTCTCTTCACCTTCTCCACCCTGGGTTTCCCCTAGTTGCCTCCCACAAAGAATTCCATTTACTCACTATTTATTCAAAAGTGACATTAGTTGTGGCCACGGGGAAATGGGAAGGAAAGGCAGGACAGAGCAGAGATTATGCTTGATAACATTCTTGTGCATTTGCACTGAAAAAGCAGCCCATGAAAGGACAGCGTCAACTGCGCGAATGTGAAAATTAGCAGAGACCGAGAGCCAGAGGCTCCTGGGGGCATCTGGAGAATTCCCAGGGCTGGTGCCAACCGGGACAGCACCGCCTGCACCAGCCAAGTGCCCCTTGTGCCGGGCAGGCCCAGGCTCCGCCTTCATAGGTACTAGTGGCAGGCAGTACCTCACAGTGGCCCTCGAGCCTGGCTGTGCCCTCATCTGCCAGCTGGGAGCTGCGCTCAGCTCCCCAGGTCCCTCGACTCAGTCTCAGTCCCAGATGTGCCCGAAGCGCCCCGCCCAAGCGGGGGCCTGCACAGAGCCCTACAGGTCACGGAACGTCAGGAAAGCCCGAGGAGGGTTCAGTCTGATGACCTTCAAACTATTTTGGTTCCATGCACGTGTCTCAGCTTTGAGTCAAGGTTGACTTCATTTCTTTTCTCCATACCTGTGTGTTTACTGTTTTAGAACCATAAGAGAAAGCAACATTCACCTTTAAGGTCATCACAGATGGAACGTTAACTCACTGAAGACTGGCCACCCCATCAACTGGCTAGAATGGAGGTGCTCCCACAGTCTCCATTGAACAGAAACAGATCCTGAGACCCCAAGGCCTTAAGGTAAGCGTCTGAACACTGTCTCCACGTACAGCGTTTATCTGTTGCTTCGCTGTACAATCAAAGCGAGAAACAAACGTGTGGGATGCTGTGGAGATAGAAGACACCGAGGTGGCCACCCCAGCCCAGATGTGTGTGTCAGGACCGCCTCTGTTCTTCTTGGCCGTGCGTTATCTCTTGAACAAATGTCACAGATGCGAATAGAACAAGGTATGCTAATAAAATACAGCTTCCCCTTGAACAGTTTTCAAGGGTTTGAACTGCAAGGGTCCGTTTATACGTAGGTTTTTTTTCACTAGTAAATACTGGGATAGGTGGTACAGCACCTATAATCGGCCGAACCCAAGGAAGAGGAGCCTGGATGAGAAAGAATTGCATGAACAGAAGGCCGGCTGTTAAGTTGTGCGGGTGTATCTGAGCGCCCAGAGTGTCAGTGCTCCTAACCTTCACGTTGTTCCAGGGCCAACTGTACTGCTTTCACCTACTTCATACGTTGAGTTTACTCATGTGACAAATGAGGGAGCTAAGTTCTGAGAGTGACCTGCACGAAGCAGAGGGCTCCGCCACTAGAGAAAGAGATCCCTGCCACTGGTGGGCCAGGGCCCTCCCCTCCATGGCCACCCTGGGTGTTCCCACCCGCTGCGGCTGATAGGCAGGCAGGCAGAGGCCCCGAGAGGACCTGGCACAGCTGGACTGAGAGCCGGCCCCTGAGCCTGTGCTCTGACCACCTCCAGCCTCAGCAGAGGTGTCTTCTGGTGAAAGGTGTTGGTAGTTTCCATCAGTGCCCTTGGGGGCCAGGCTGTCCTGATAGAGGTGACAGGATTTGTGCAGGGAAACTTGAGCACTCACATGACTCAGAAAGCATCATGGGTGTCTGGTCTGATGGCCTCAGTAGGGGTAAAATGGAATTCTTCCCTCACCTAGCCCACCAGACTGTAAACCAGGATAAGGGGTGCTGTGGACACCTCAGGGAGAGGTGATGAGAGCTGGCTTTGCTAGACAAGTGACCGAGGACCATCCATCCAGTGACGAGGGGCAGTGTAGTCTACACCACACAACACAACTCAAAAAAGGAAGCCACCACAGACCAGGTGTAAGAAAACGCAGCTGAAAACGCACACTGAGGATTCCACCTTCTGTGCTCTCTGGAGAGGGTGCTGCTAGAGGGAGGTGAGAGAGAAGCTTCATTGCCAACTTTCTTTGGGGATGTGTCCTTATAAGCACTGCCTGTCACACTTTGCTAATAAAAGATAATGGACAACCAAACCTCAATTATCCACAAGTGGATTATCCATCTGGGGGATTCGCTAAGCAAAATTGAAATCGCAGACCAGGCTGCGGTTTCCCACCCTGTCCTCCATTGATTATCTCTCAAGGAATGAAAGCTAACTTGAGCCTGAGCAAACATCATTAGGAATGTAAATCTGCTACTTAGAAAAAAAAATATGAAAACTTTGCCTGTGTTACAAAGCCACGCTGGAATGGTGGTTGGCTTCTCTATGCCAGCACTGACCCTCTGACTGGAGAACTAGAGGTTTTCTGGAGGAACTGAGAAAGTACCCAAGTCCAAGTCTGCCAGGAGTTCAGACAACAGAGAGCATAAAGGGCCTGGTTACTTGACTCAAGAAAAGCAGCAGAAAGGCTGAGAAGATGGATCTCAAAGAAGGGGTGCCCAGAACTTCCAGGCTGGGGCTGGCCACTCAAGACAGAGGCAGCCCCTATCCTGGGGGCAGGAGGCAGGGGCACTGTGCCAGGATCAGCACCCCGGTCGAGTGGTGCTGGGACAGCAGGCAGCCTGCTGTTGCCAGTGGTACACCAGCAGGGGCCCCCAGCTTGAGTCCCCTTGGGTCGTCACCACTCAACCCAGAGCCCCAACCAGGCTCCCTCCCCGCCCTGCCAATTTCTCCCCATCCCAGACTTCCAAAGTCCCAGACTCCCAAGGGTTGAACAGTTGGGGAATGGAGCCCAAGTGGTAGCAGGGACACCGGGGCACACTGTACGCTGGTGGCCTTCAAGTCTGGCAGCCTCGGGGTGGAAGAGTCTTAAGGGCAACGCATGGGGGCCCAGCAGGCCCCCTTCTGGAGGGTGTCAGTTCCGTTATTCCCACCTCAGTTCCTAATGAGTTATCCCTCCGGCCCAACCCCACCCCCCAACCGGCCCCTGAGAAGTGAGGCCACAGGGAGCAGCGGGAGAGGTCTGAGCTGTTCCAGCCTCTCAGTGTCAGGCTGAATTCCCTGTCGGGGGAAGGTCCGTGCAGATGAGCAGCGCTGGGACATCACGAAACCCCAGGGAGACTGGCGTGTCACCACCAGGCTGAGCCTCCATGCCCCCGCATTCGGAGGGCCTTTGCCCTCAGGCTGAGGCACCAGTCCCAGTAACCGATGCCTCTCTGGCACCAGGAGGGCCGAGAGGTATGGCCGCGCCCAGCCCTGCCAGGGGCCCCAGGAACCAACTCCCAGCGAGCTGTCTCTTCACCTCTGATGCTTTCAGCACACACACCATGCAAAACAGACTCCCCTGCCCTGATTAACCCAGCCCCGGCACCCCTGGCTGGCCAGCCCAAGCCTAAGGGGCAGCACGTCTTCACCTGCCAGGTCACCGTCAGGGGGGTTCTAGCTGTGAGGCTGGAGGCGGGACCACGGCCCTGTGAGCGTGTGTGTGTGTGTGTGTTGTGTCGGAGGGCAGGGCAGGGCAGGCATGTACACCAGGAGACCGTGATGTCAGCGTTACGACACAGACCAAAGACAAAACACACAAAGCCTCAGATGTTAGAATGAAAACTTTTATCGTCACTCCTATTATTCCTACAGAGCCCAAGGGGGCTAAAGGACACACCACTGGGATCCAGGGGGAGGGTCTACAACTGCTTTATCAGCCCCCAAAGCCATGTATCAGGATGACCCAAGGTAAAGCTACTGGTTAGTCTAGTTCCTGAGCAGAGCTGCTAACGAGTGACACTCACAACCACAACCGTCGAATTCACGAGCCAGAAAGGAAAGCGGGACCTGTGTGAGTGGAAGGGGAGCAGGCAGCTCGGGCTGGCCAGCCGGAGGAGGACTCACTCCCAGGGTAGGAGGAGAGGAGGCCAGGCCCCCTTCCAGAAACCGCAGGCTTCAGGGAGGTGCTATCGAGAGGGGAGGCACTGGCCTCCAGGCAGGGGCAAACACCCAGGGTACCTTCAGCTAAAGAGGGACGCAAGGCCCGAGAGCCCTGAAAGAAACACGGAGACCGCGGCGGGCCCAGGAAGGGGCTCCCTGCAGCCCCCACACGGGGGTCCCTGAGCTGGGGAAGAGCCCGAGTACCCAGGAGGAGCGGGGCACGGTGGGCAGGTCTCTCCCAGGAGCAGGAGGTCCGGCCCGCCACCACCGCCGCCCCCACCACAGAAGACCCTCTCGGGAGGCCGGGCTAGCCTACAGGCCACTGGGTAAAGGCCCGGCCACCCTCAGAGGCCGTCCAGCCCTGCCTCAGATATCCTGGGGGGGCTGGGCAGAAGAGAGCGTTGCTGGAGGGTGCCGGGCCCAGGTTTTCAAGGGCTGGGAAGGATTTTTTTAGAGAAAGGGAAAAGGCGGTGTCAGGAACCGAATGGGACGACCTCCACAAAGCAGGCTGGGCAAAGTCCCATGATGGCAGGTCGCTAGGAAGAGATTCCAGGGGCGGCAGGCCGCTGCTGCTCCCAACCCACACCTGGAAAAGGGCAGAGAGTGCAGGTTACCCCCCCAGGCCACCGGGCACGCCCCCGCTGCCCGCTGGGCGCCTCCTGCTCTGCTGGGCTGCTCAGCACACTACCTGGGTGTCGGAACGCGCTCCGTGGCGGAGAGTGAGAGAGAGAGAGGAGGCAGCGAGCGCACAGGCGCCGGGCAGGCCTGCGGGAGCGCCGCCACCCCTGGCCCCCGGGAGCTCCCGTCCCTCCTACAGTGCGTCCAGCCCTCCCTGTTGGTCTCCCCGGAGCACTCCCTCCTTGCCATCAACAGGATAAAGAGAAGCAGGTCACCCCACAACTGTCTCCCGCCTGAGACGCTGAGAACTTGGCCCAGGAAAGGGAAGATGACCAAGGAGAAGAGAGAGGCATGGTTTCCACCCACACAGGACTGCTCAATGGCCAGGAGAGGAAGCTTGGTTTTCTGGGCACCACAGGGCACCCAGATACCATTCAGGCAGACACACCAAGGTGAGAATCTGGCTCAGTCTCCCCTACCTACTGCTACACAAAGAGCTCTCCAGGACAGAAAGCGACCTCGCTCTCCAGTTCTCAGAAGCCCTTGGCTGCGCGCACACGTGGCTCGGGACAGAGATGAGGGCACCAGCGCCCTGCCTTCTCGCCCCCACCCCCGCCGAGGGGACCCAGACGGAGTGCCAAGCCGGGCCAGGCTGCCAGGCGCACAGAGGAAGCGGTGTGGGCCGGGCCACCAGGAGCCCTTCCAAAACAACTTCTGCCCATGGTGGCCCCTGCAAACCGCCGGGAACCAAAGTCAGACGCGGCGGGCTGCCAGTACCCCAGGACGACACGTGTGCCCTGTGGCCCGCCATCCAAGGAGCTGGCAGACGCCGGGAGAGGACAGCCAAGAGAACAAAGGAGGAGAGCAGACGAGGGGGAGGGGGCAGGGGGAGGTGTGCACAGCGGCGGTCAGCCGGCTGCCCGCTCAGACGCCGGCGGGCTCGCGTTCCCTCTCTGCCCCCGCCCGGCCCCTACCTGACACTTGTGAGGCCGCTCAGAAGTGTGCACCTGCTTGATGTGTCCGTTCAAGTGATCAGGCCTGGAAGAGAGAGACCAAGAGAGACTTTAGAACAAGACCTCCAGAGAACAGGGGCTGCAAGCTTGGCCAGACCTCCCCGCTACCCCTGCACGACAAAGCAAAGTCAGCTCGCAGCCCTGGCTCCTGAGGCCCAGGCCTCTGTGGCCCGGTTTTCTCTAGAGGGGGAAGGGAATGAGCTGAGTGTTTGTCTCTGACCTTGTCTGCCCGCCCCCTCCCCCAGACACTCCGTGATTTCTAGGTCCCGAGGAGAGGGCTTTAGAATGAGGCCGGGCTGCCTTGCTGCAGCCTTTCCGGGAGGGGCTGTGTGTGTGCTTCATTGTCCGGACTAAAGCCCCTTAGAAACTCCGTGTTCCCCTCCCCCAGCCTCTCCCGCCACCGCAGCCAATGAAAGCCACCCGGATGGAATTCAGTCCCCAGAGGCCAAGGGATGGAGCCCTAAGTCCCCAGCTGGGCTGGTAAACCAGATGCCCGACAGAGCAGGTGGGCAGGGGCTGCCTGACCGGTATGACTGGTTCCTGCCTGGGGGCCCCTCTGAGGGAGTTCCCTGCATCGCGGTGTTCAGACACACAAGGCCCTCAGAGCCCAAGCAAGCTAAAACCAGCCTTTTATTCTGAATATCCTCTTAAGAGGAAAAACAACCCTCTGCTGGCAGACAAGTCTGCAAGTTCCTTATCAGTCTCACTAAAAAGCCGATCTAAAAAGACATCCTGCCCTTCTTCCCCCTCCGTCCAGTGCTCATAAAGGGGCTCTGTGGGTTCAGCTAGGCTCTGGAACCACCAGGTCAGAGCGTATCAAAGACCTCGCTGTTCAGAGGACTCTGGGTGCCCAGCTCGTGCCCCGTGATTCTGGGGTCTCCTGGCCCAGGACCGCCAGTGGTGGCGGTGGGGGCCCGGTGGCGGCGTGGGAGCCTACGCAGTCCCAGAGGCACTTGGTTCAGTCCCTCCCCCGGCAGCCATTCAAGCGGGGAAAGTCGCTGGAGGAGCCCGGCCTCCCGCCCCCAGAGGGGGCCCCTCGCCTGGTGCCGGAAACACAAAGGGAGCCCAGGGAGAAGAATGGTGAGGCCCGGTGGCTGCGGCCACAGCCGGAGGAATCCGGCCCCTTCCCACAAGGCCCCGAGGAAGAGGCAGCAGGGCCCGCCTAGTGCCAGAGAACGTCCCTCGAGGCAAGAGAAAGCTGGTCGTGGCCACACCACCTCAAAAATCAGCGTCGTTAAAACCCTCTGCCCAAACCTGACGTGGCCCCACCAGGTCGAGTGAATCCCCAGATGCTGGCGAGGAGCTGGCTGTTTCCAGGAGCTGGGCTGGGACCAGTCATGGGGGTGGGGGGCGCACGGTTCCTCACCTGGAGAAGCCTTTCCCGCAGCTCTGGCAGATGTAGGGCTTGCCCACCGACCCGTCGTGGGAGCGCACGTGGTAGGACATGCGATCTTTCCTCTTGAACCGCAGCCCACACACAGGGCAGGAATAGGGCTTCTCCCCCGAGTGGGAAAGCTTGTGCCGGTTGAGATGGTACACGTCACGGAAGATCTTGCCGCAGATCTCACATGCCACCTGCTTCCTGGTCCGGCTCCTCTTTCGAGGGCCGTCGGGGTCCTCAGAGATGGGCAGCCCGTTCTCACCCAGCCTCGGAGGAGGAAGGTCGATGTAGCCCAGCTGGAGGCTGGTGACCCCATGCTGGGCCTCGTGCTGCCGGAGCCGGTTGGCATCGGTGAACACCTTCCCACACAGGCCGCACGGAAGGATGCCTGCCTCCCTTAGGCCCCCCGGGGACCCGAACATTGAGTCCAGCAGGTTGGCCTTCCTTGGGCGGCCCCGGCCTCGCTTGCCAGTCAGGGGAGGAGCACTGGATGCCACTTGGGGAAGGGTGAGGTCAGCAGCTGGGGGGACAGGGGTCCGGCCACCATGGGCAAGCGGTCCACCCCAGGTAACACAGGCAGGGAGGCCTGGCTCGCAATGGCTGCACCAGCTGCCCGCGCCGCCTCCTCCTCGGGCTGCATGCTGCCTGCGATGCCATTGCTGTTGGCGGCTAAGGCTGCCCCGTTGGTCATGTCCAAAGGGAAACCCAAGTCCGAGGTCCCGGGGGGGCGAAAGAGCATGATGTCGGCCCGGGCAGGGGGCACCAGGATCTGCACATTGGACTGTTTGATGACTTCCTGGCAGATCTCAATGACCGACCTCATCAGCAGAAACTTGGCGGCGGTCATAAGCTCGGGGAAGCTCTCCAGGCGAACCACGATGCGGGAGGTGTAGGCGAAGTCCAGTATGTCCCCAAACACCTTGGAGCTGATGGTGTGCATCTCCAGCTCCCGGCTGCCCCCAGCCGCGCCGCCCGGGGCCGCCGCCGCGCCCCCCACGTCAGTGGGGCCCCCGTCCGCAGCTCCGCCGTCGCCCAACTGGGCGCTGAACACCGACTCAAAGTACTCGCTGCAGGCGGCCAGCACCGCGCGGTGCGCGGGGAAGCTCTCGTCGCCCACCCGCAGGAGCACGTCGCAGAAGCGCCCGCCGTTTTTGCGCTGCTGGTTCAGGTTGTGCAGCATCTCCGTGCTGTGTCTGCTCACCTGGTAGGTGTAGCAGCCCGACGGGCCGCAGGAAGCGTCGTTCACTCGCTCCATGGCCGCCGCCCCCTCCCCACAAGCCGGGCCGCGGCACTCACCCGCCCCACTCCCTTGCCCTAGGCAGCAAGAAGCGGGGCGCAGCGAACGTGTCTATACTCCCCACACGTGCCGGCCCGGGGCTCTGTAATCTCGCAGGTGCGCCGAGCGCACACGCCCCCTGCCCGGATCGGACTGTCTAGACGGCAGGACGCACCACCGCCCACATAGCTGCCCCCACCCCTGCCAGATCGTGCCCTCTTCTCTCGTCTCCGCCCGCCCGCCGCCTCTCCTTCTCTTTCTACCTCCGGGGGGGTACGCGAGCAAAGAGGTGCGCCCCTCCCGCAAACACGCCTGCCACCTCCCCTCCCGCCCGCCAGGCGGCGCCGGCGCGCAGCCAAGAGGGCGCGCGCGCGCGGGGAGGAGAGGGGGGTCTGTTGCGCAGGCGCGCGCGCGCGCGCGCGCGCCGCGGTTTTTCCCGGGCCCGCTGGGGGCGCGCGCTGCGTCCCCTGCAAAGCGCGAGCCGGGGCGGGGGCGCCGGAGCGGAGGAAACAAAAGGCTAAGGCGGCGGCGGCGCCGGGGCGCGCACCAGGGCGGCAGCGCGGGCCGGATCCCGGAGCCCGGCGGGCGGAGTCGGCAGCGAAGGCTGGAGCGGGCGGGCAGCGGCGGCGGCAGGGCGGGCCCTTTCCCGGGCTGAGCGAAGACGGCGGCGGAGCGACTGCGTTGCGGCCCCGGGCTCCGTGTGTTCGGAGCGGAGGAAAGATGGCAGCGGCTGCACTTCCTCTTGCACTTTCACCCCTNCACGCAGCCAAGAGGGCGCGCGCGCGCGGGGAGGAGAGGGGGGTCTGTTGCGCAGGCGCGCGCGCGCGCGCGCGCGCCGCGGTTTTTCCCGGGCCCGCTGGGGGCGCGCGCTGCGTCCCCTGCAAAGCGCGAGCCGGGGCGGGGGCGCCGGAGCGGAGGAAACAAAAGGCTAAGGCGGCGGCGGCGCCGGGGCGCGCACCAGGGCGGCAGCGCGGGCCGGATCCCGGAGCCCGGCGGGCGGAGTCGGCAGCGAAGGCTGGAGCGGGCGGGCAGCGGCGGCGGCAGGGCGGGCCCTTTCCCGGGCTGAGCGAAGACGGCGGCGGAGCGACTGCGTTGCGGCCCCGGGCTCCGTGTGTTCGGAGCGGAGGAAAGATGGCAGCGGCTGCACTTCCTCTTGCACTTTCACCCCTGGGGGGAGGAGAAGGAGGGGGCGATACCAACAACACCCCCCCCTCGCTTGCACAAAAAAAAAAGAAACGGCGAGCTCGGCGTGGGAGGCCCCCGGTGCCCCCGGCCCCGCACGTGCGCACCGGATCCCTGGCCCGGACCGCCCCGCGCTGCAAACTTTCCACTTTCTTTGTGCCGAGCGCCCCCCCCTCACTCAGCCGAGGATGCACGTCCCCCCTTCCCTATTTATACACCCCCCCCATCGCAGC
>SJXQ01010985.1:377730-423876 GCA_006408695.1 Aepyceros melampus | reverse complement strand
CGCAGACTGAGACCCCGTCCGGCCCCCGCCTCCCCACCCCGCCCACGGGGCCGGGGGCTGCAGTCTCAGCCCCCCCGGACCAATGCAAACGAAGCGCCTAGCCAGCAAACCAGCTCCCACTGCCCCTCCCTCCCCGCCGAGAGTGGCGGCTAGCGGACAGGGCCAGGGGAGGGGGGAGACCGAGGGGGTGCAGATCCGGGCCCCCCAGCCTGCGGTGTGCACCCGTAAGTCGAGCGGGCGTCGGCTACGCTTCGGCACCCCCGTTTGATGCGCGAAATCCCCAGAAGTCGCCTGCGATCGCCTCTCCCACTCCCAAACCCAGAGAGGGCCGGGGTCCTCGGTGGGGGCAGGCCGAACCGCCGGAGCTCCTTCTGGACCCCGCGCACTGACTGAGCCGAGGGGCTTCGAGCCCGAGAAAGCTGGGGATACGAGGCCATCGTCCATCCTCTCCCCAAAACCTCCACACGCCAAGCTTTGTGCCCTAGGGAGTGGAAAGTCACCAGCTTTGGGAGGCGACAACAGAGGCAAGGGCGGTGGGCAAGAGCTGGCATCCCCGCGTTCCCCAGGAAAATGGGGGTACAGGAGGCTCCAGGGAGCCTTCCTGAGGTCGGGAGCATCCCCAGCGCCCGCAGCCCAGCAAGTCGCCGAGCGCTCGGGCCCTGAGCCCGGCGGGCGGGCCTGGACGCTTTGTCCCCGGCTGTCCGGGAGATGCTGCCGCTCACGGGTTGGACGCAGAGGTTCGTCTGCTCGGGAAGAACCGGCTACCGCCGCCAGGGAGCCCGACTTGGAGCCCTGGGCTGCAAGCACAGCGTGTGCGGGCGGGAAGTTCCCACAGTTGTAAAGAGGGAACGAAGTATGTGTTCCAAACTTTCCACGGTTCCAAACTGAGCGCTTCCATTAAGAGAAGCGGTGTGCGGGGGGGCGGGTGGGGGGAAGCATTCTGGGTATTAGCATGCAAATGAACGGGCCCGGCTTCCAACTCCATTCGGGATTCCCACCGCCGCGCGCCCTAGTTGCGCGGACCACGCGCGCCCGGGGGCTTCTGGGCGTGGCACCGCGGGAGGACTCGAGTTCGAATTCGAGACCTCTCCTTGCTGGTTGTGTGTCCTGGTGCCGGTCACTCGGTCTCTCTGAACCTTAGTTAAACACACTCAGTTTCCTAATAGTTACACCGAGGACAGCAGCACCTGTCTCTGCACAGCACGTAATTCTGGGCCGGGTCTTTCTACTTACACACCTCCGCCTTTCTAGGCAGAGTAGGTGTAAAACACCTGCTGAAAAAAAATAAGCGATGACGCTTAGAGGCTTGAAGGAAGTTCTCTGGACCCGGAGCCAGGCCATCTGTATTCTAAGCCCAAAATAGCTGTGCCACCTCAGGCTACTGCCTCCACCTCTCTGGGCCACAGCTCAGATCTTTTGGTGGATTCTGGGAACCGGCAATTTTTGTGTTGGAGAGCAGCGACAAAGAAAAAGGGAAGGGATCTGATTACTGAGTGCTTACGGTGTAACACACAGCCTCTCTCCAAGACAGACACACTCCCATTCTACCGCTGAAGAAAATGAATGACTTGCCCTAGACCACACAGGTGGCAGCGGAGCCAGGAATCTACCTGGGTGTGCCCCTTCTTTGCCAGTGGCTCCTGAACCCTCTCAGTGTCTCCACCTGAACTAGGAACTGGTTCTCAGTCTGCTAACAGGGTGCTGAGACATTCATCCTGGAGGGGCCACTTTGAGAACATGGGTTCACAGAGTGCTCTCAGAACTCTGCTCCACAGTGCTCTGAGGAAAACAGCGGATGCATCAGCCCCATTTTGCAGATAGGAAGCCTGAGGCTCAGGAAACTTGAGTGAGTGGCCCATGATCCCACTATGAGGAAGTGGCCAGAGACTGACCTAGATCCCAGTCCTGACTGCTAATGGGAACTTTTTTCTGCATATCCTCTAGGCAGAATAATTGTGTGGTTGGCCTGTGATGGTCTCCCATTTTCATCTATGGCTGAACTTTTCATCTTGCCTATCTCTTAGGTTCTTTCTTTTTTGATATACTGAAATGAAATTCACATAAAATTATCCATTTTAAAGTGTGTAATTCAGCAGCACTTATTACTTCCATAGTGTTGTGCAAACAAGACCTCTTATCAAGTTCCAAGACATTTCTGTTACCCTAAAAGAAAAGTCTGTCTCCATTCCCTACTTCCTCCAGCCCCTGGCAACCACCAGTCTCCATTCTGTTTCTATGGCTTTCCTTGTTCTAAATATTTAAGATAAATGGAATCACACAATATTTGATCTTTTAAGTCTGGCTTTTTAAACTTAGCATAATGTTTTTGAGGTTCATCCACGTTGTAGCACTATCATTCCTTTTTATGGCTGAATTCCACCATTTGGATATACTACCTTATATTTATCTGTTCATCGGGTTGGCGGTCTTTTGGTTACAGTGATTAGTACCACTGCTGCTGCTGCTGCTGCTGCTAAGTCACTTTAGTTGTGTCCAACTCTGTGCAACCCCATAGACGGCAGCCCACCAGGTTACCCTGTCCCTGGGATTCTCCGGGCAAGAATACTGGAGTGGGTTGCCATTTCCTTCTCCAATGCATGAAAGTGAAAAGTGAAAGTGAAGCTCAGTCAGGTCTGACCCTCAGCGACCTCATGGACTGCAGCCTTCCAGGCTCCTCCGTCCATGGGATTTTCCAAGCAAGAGCACTGGAGTGGGGTGCCATTGCCTTCTCCGGATTAGTACCACTATGAACATCCAATTACAAATGTTTGCTTAAGTACCTGTTTTCTTTTGGGTATACACCTATCAGTAGAATTGGTATCATACGATAATCTATGATAATTCTGTGTTTGTTTTCCACAGAGGCTTCACCATTTTACATTACTACCACACATGTCTTTTTATGGGCAATTTTAGGCTGATCAAACCTCTCATTTTATGAATAAGCATGCTGGGGCTCAGAGAGGTTAAGTAACTTGCCCAAGGTCACACAGCAAGGTTCAGACTAGAATCCCATTTTCCTGAGTCCCTAGACTTCCACCCAGGAAGAGTCTCCTATGCACCTTCAAGACCTGAACTACTTGCCTGAGCATCCGATGACTGATTTGACAGACCTGTCCAGTGAACAGCTAAATCAGCCGCATTACGAAGCTCCTTCTCTTTTCTCAACATCTGTCCAAAGACCCCACCACCATGGTCCCAATTTCCAGATCACAGCTTGAAAAGATGCAGAGCTCGTAACCCCTGTGTCTGCCTCCTGCTGCTGGCTTGGTGGGCCCCCTTCTGTTTCTGCGGAGCCCACGCGCCTCCGTCTTGGCAGCGCACCAGCTGGACAGCAAACCAAGAGCATCCTCGTCCTCCAGGCTGAGTGGAGCTGTCCAGGCTCTTTGCTCACTAGATCCGTATTTACTGAGCACCTACTGAGCATTAGTTTTTTTGTCTGTCTTTCAAAAATTGTTTTAGATGCCAGGGATACCCCAGTGAGCAAGTTAGACCACGAACCGTGCCCTCAAGGAGCCCACAGCCTAGGGAAGGAGACAAAAAAAAAAAAAAAAAAAAAAGACATCAAAAAGACTTCTCTCGCCTCTCCTCCCCCATTCTTCAAACTCTCCCATCCTTCCAGGCCCTGCTCAAATCCCACTTCCTCTGGGACATCCTCTCCACAAGCCCAGATCCAAGTAATAACTCCTCTCATCTCTCACAGAGCATTTTTCCCCCCGATTGGAAAAGTGATATGTGCATTGCAGGAAAATGTAGAAAATACGTGAAAAGATAACAAAAAAAGGAAGACCCTCTACAATCTCATTACCAAGAATTCAGCGCTGCCATTTCCTTCTGGTCTGTTTCTCCTTCTGCGTACGTATAACGTTTTTGTTTTGTAAACATAACTGGGTTCATTTCACATACTGCTTTAGACTCTGGTCTCATAGCGATGCATTTTCCTCCCAGCATGCTTCAGTGTTCCTGTCTGGGAACAGGGTGTTGATATTAACAGCGGACATTTATTGAACAGTAACTGCCAGGCATGGCACTGAGGACGTTGACTTGGTTTACCATCTGTCATTCTCAAAACTCCCCCATGAGGTGCAGCTCTGGGATTCCCATTTTGCAGAGGAGGGCACTGGGGAACAGCCAGATGAGGAAGGGGCCGGGGTGGCCGAGTATGCGTAAAGCAGAGTGGCACCTGGACCCCGACCACTCCTGGGGCCTTCCCCACAAACCCCCCACAAACAGACTGCCAGGCTTTGGTCGAGCAGTTGGCTGTGAGCCAGGGATCCAACGGGAGGAGGTGATGGAGAGAAGCAAGCCAGAGGGGCACCTTGGTTTCTGCCAGGCAACCAGAAAGCACCCTTCACACCTTCATCGGGCTTGCTTAGAAGGCCTGGGACAGCAGCGCGCCTCCTCTGCTGCCTCCCCAGTGCTGGGCCCTGTCGACAGGGTCATTCATCAGGCCACGATGGCACCTCATGCAGGAGCAGAGCACGGGCTCTGGAGCCAGACAGACAGTGCAGTTTTGGGTGAACTTGCCAGAACTCTATTTAGTGCCTCCAGCCTTCCTCTGGAGAAGGCACTAGCACCCCACTCCAGTACTCTTGCCTGGAAAATCCCATGGATGGAGGAGCCTGGTAGGCTGCAGTCCATGAGGTCGCTAAGAGTCAGACACGACTGAGCGACTTCACTTTGACTTTTCACTTTCATGCAGTGGAGAAGGAAATGGCAACCCACTCCAGTGTTCTTGCCTGGAGAATCCCAGGGACAACAGAGCCTGGTGGGCTGCTATCTATGGGTCGCACAGAGTCGGACACGACTGAAGCGACTTAGCAGCAGCAGCAGCAGCAGCCTTCCTCTGAGGGTACGATTATTGCCCTCTTTTTATAGGTGAGGTTACTGGGAAGTGAGGTGGTTCGTCCAAGACTGCATTGATGGAGGACGGGGTCCAAGTCAAGAGCTGGCCTTCCTGACTTCAGCAGCCAGTCACTTAGCACTGAACCCGAGGCCTCTTTTCTTTCCTGACAGCTGGATTTCCTTCGTGCCTGGGAAGCGCATGCAAATCACCTGCCTCTTCACAGAGGATCCTGCAAGAGGCCCCAGAGCTTCTGCCTCCACCCCCCCCGGCTTATCTCGGCCTCTCTGTGCTGTGGTCTCCGGGGCCTGACAGGGACCCTGCAGGCTGGGGTTTATCATCAGCCATATTTCCTGCCGCTTTGTCACTAGCAGGACTGTCTGTCTCTTTCAGTTAATCGGGAATGAAGAAAAAAGGCAAAAAGGCTTTCTATGTAATCATCTTATTTTTATCCTCTATGCAAATCTATGAGAATTTTTCTTCTTGCTCCTAATTAGTTGAAGAAGAGCTATGGTGCCACTGGTGACATGGGTGCAGGAAACACGGCAGGTGATAAGCTGTTGCACGTATGCTTGCACGCGCGCACGCGCGCATACCCACATATGAAAGACAAGGGGCCACCTGAGGAAGCTGGCTCCAGATGCCAGACAAAGTCTATATCCTTAATACAGAAAGAATTCTTCAAGATCAGTTAAAGCAAACACATCCCTCAAATCAGGATATTTGCTTTACTGTGTTTTAGGCATTTTGTGAATTTGAAAATTTTTCAAAATAAATGAATTAACTAAAAAAAGGACTCTGAACCACACAGCACTGTGAATGTACTAAATACCACTGAATTATGCACATTAAAATGGTGCCTTTTACATTATGTGAATCTTACTTCAATTTAAAAAGTTTTTTCCTTTTTTCTTTCTATCCATCTAGTAGGCTTTGTTGGTTTAGTTTTACATAACATTTTTCATGACCTAATTATACAAAAGGTAAATGATTGCTACAAAATACAGAAATATAGAAATAAATTTGTTTTAAAAACAACCATAATCCCAAACAGCAACAACCCAGTTACAAGTGGGGGAGCATTTATTGGTAGTACTCTAATTTATATTCCTTTTCTTCTCTTTCTTGATGCAAATACATTAATTTTAAAAAGAATATCCTAAAGGAAAAAATGTGCAAAGGACACAAGCAGGCAACTCACAAAAAGAGGAAATGCAAACGTCCTATAAAAACCAAGTACTATTTCCAGTGTACTCGTTTGTCTCCACTTAAATATGGCTTCCCCAGACTCCTAAGTATTGGATTGGCCAAAAAGTTTGTTCAGTTTTAAGAAAAAGACACATCCTTGGTGAAAATTTAACGTGTCTTATAGTTTTCCTTAAAACTGAACAAACTTTTTGGCCAATCCAATAGTTAACTGTCACTGTTTCCAGCAGTGCCCGAAGCTGCTCCTTTCTTATTTTCACAACACCTCTGACACCAGTGTTCCTCAGGTAATGAGTAGCCCTTAAGTCGTCTTCTTCCCTGCTAGAGAGGCTCCCATGCAGAGAACGCTCTTATCTCATCCCCACAGTATCTCCATTGCCCAGCACGGTGCAAGTGACTTATAAATACTTGTTGAATGAATCTATGGAAAAGGCCATTTGGGGCAATCAAACTATCCAGGGTTCTGCTAGCTGTCGTTATGGGTGCAAGGGCCCAGGAGGACCTGGTGTTCTCCTGCTCTGAGATGGTGCCTCCTGCAACTTTCTGGAAAGCAATGTTCTAAAAGCCTAGGAAATACATTTACCCTCTGACCTAGCAATTTCATTTGATGAAATCTGATGAAATAAGCACAGCTGTGTTCTTAAGATATGGGTTCAAGAATGTTCACTGGAGCACCACTCCTAACAATGACAACTGGAAACCATCAGCTGTTGGCACGAAAAAAACTGACAGCGTTTGGGTTGACTTAAGCTTTTAGCTGAAGATTCCATGGTGAAGTGTGGCCCAACCACTAGCTCCCTTTGAAAACTCTGTCAGCACTATATGGCAGGATGGTCCCTGGGACGCTCCTGTTCCCCGGCCTTGGCACAGGACACAGAGCCCGGAGCACCCTCGGAGCTCAAAACAAAGCACATTTGTTGAAGTGAACTGACCTCAATGGAGAGATCACAGGGTAACCTGCCGTGGGTGTCCATGCTGGGTCTCTATCTCGGGCTCTTCCTAGACCACTGCCCTCCTCTGAGCCTCAGTTTCCTTACCAAGAAGTGGACTCAAAAAAGTTAGCTCTCGTGATCACTGCTTGCCATGGTGGTGGTCAGCCTGGCTTGGTCATTTTTATTTTTATTGTTCATTTTTCCAAAATGGATTATTTGGAAATGAGAAGCAGAAGGAAAAAAAATGACCCACAGTCCCATTATCCATACAGAGATTATACTCATGGCTGATTCATGTCAATGTATAGCAAAACGAATACAGTATTGTAAAGCAAAACAAACTAAAAAATAAAAATTAATTAAAAAATTTTTAAAAATGTTATTTTTGCCTAACCCTTTCTTCTCCCAATTTTTTTTTTTTTAATCATGGTAAAATACACCTAACACAAAATTCACCATCCTAACCATTTATAAATGTACCATTCAGTGGTTTTGAATATATTCAGCGGCTCAGTGGTAAAGAACCCACCTGCAGTGCAGGAGATATGGGTTTGATCCCTGGGTCAGGAAGATCTCCTGGAGAAGGAAATGGCAACCCAGTTCAGTATTCTTGCCTAGGAAATCCCATGGACAGAGGAGCCTGGGCGGGCTACAGTCCATGGGGTCACAAGAGTTGGACACAACTTAGAAACTAAAAAACAACAACAAATGGTACAGCCGTCACCACCACCCGTCTCTGTAGCTCTTTTCATCTTGCAAAGCTGAAACTGTACTCTTCAAACAATAACTCCTCATTCCCGCCCCTCCACCGCCCCTGGCAACCGCCAGTCTACTTTCTGGATGATTTTGACTCCTGGAAGTACTTCATATAAATGGAATCATACTATATCTGTCTTTTTTTGTCTTATTTCACTTAGTATAATGTCCTCGGTGTTCATCCATGATGTCAGAATTTCCTTCCATTTTGAGGCTGACTCATATTCCCCTGCACGTGTGAACCGTGCCTTACTTATCCACTGATGGACACACAGGTTACTTCCTCATTTTGCTATTGTAAATGATGCTGCCAGGAACATGGGTATATAAATAGCCTTTTGTCCTCTATTCCAACCCGTAGCTTTTTCAAAGTGTCACAGTGATACTAATGAGTGTATACAGTTTAATCTTACTGCTGCTTCTATTTTTTAGTTTCTTTGCTGCAGCAGGTCCTCCCTGAGGCGCACATGAGATGGTCACTCTTCATTCTTTTTCCCTTTAGTAGCAGCATGCAGGCTCTTAGCTGTGACTCATGAGATCGAATTCCCTCATCAGGCATTGCACCCAGGCCCCTTGCATTGGGAGCGTGGCGCCTTAGCCACGGGACCCCCAGGTAAGTCACTATCCTGCTTCTTAAGTGTACCGATCTGTCATGAATACCCTGCCTGTTACCACTGGGGCTGGAGGTAGGTATGTTGGTGAGGCAGCTTCACCTTTTACCTTGAGGATTTCTAGAGTGTTTCATTCTATTTTTGTAATGAAAAGGGATTACTTTTGTAATTTGAAAAGCAATGAAGATTCCATAATGTCGTGAGTACTTTTCAAGTCATTATATAAACATTACATATAAGATAAGCAAACATTTTCACTCGACGCAGAGTTTCCTGTTGCATGGATGGTTGTATTTTTAGTTTTAATCAGTTTCTATGTTGGCCCTTTAGGTTGTGTTCTTGTTATTTTTCTTTGCTGTTAGAGTCAGCACTGAGATGAACATCTTTGCACATCACACACAGTGTGAGTTTCTAAATGATTGTCTAATTTTGTATGTTGGACTGAAAATAGAGGAAGACAGCTTGTCGGGCCAGCGGTGCTTTCTCAAGGCATTTTTTTTACTGAGAGAGAAGGTGAGAGATAAATAGAATTTGGGCAGGGGGCTTACAACAACAAGAGTGAAAAACAGATTTTAAAATAAGAATTATCATGTAAGTTACTGGAGTTTCCATAAATGAGCCTCAGGTCCACTCTAGCTCAGAAATTTGGGATGTCAATCCAGACTGGTTAGTAGTGATTCACTCACCTCAGTCCAGGGCTGGGATGAAGGGTTGCAGGGAGATGACACCTGCAGAAACTTGCAGTCCACCATCCACACTTACAAAAGCTCTTGTCAGTCCTCTTGCAGTTCCCTCTGAGGGCATATATAGTTCCAGCCATGGAGAAATTCCTGGGGGAAGGACTAACTGGCAGACTTGGATCCACTGCCACGTGGGTCCAGGCAGCTGTGGTCAAAGGCAAGATCACGTGGTGCAAACTTGGCTGCCAGGAGCCAGCCCTCATCTCTTTCTTCCCCCACGCAGATTGGCTTTCTCTGTCTATCGAAGCACATGGCAGAAGAGGGCTACATTATGGATCCCAAACTTTGACATGTTCCTTATCCCAAGCACACTAACCAACTAGAACTGCTGAATTCCAATGCTGAGTCCCTTGAAAGGAATAAAGTCCAGTTCAAGTCTCTTGTTCACCATGCCTGTGGCCAGGAGAAAGGAAAGAGTCCTGTCCTAACAGATGACTCCCACGTGGGGAGAGGGCAGTTCTCAGAAAATGTGGATTGTTATGAACTGGTCAGATACCTTACAAGATGAGGGCTCTTCCTGATGCGACTCCATCATGTCGTAGCTGCTAAACTGCTAAGCTTGAAAACGTTTTCTCAAAGGAGGGGCATGCTTATCTGTGTTCCATTGGAACACCAGAGAAACTGCGGAATCTTTTCCTTTTAAGGATTTCAGGACTAGAAACCTTTGTGCACACGGACTAATCAGACTGGCCAGAACCGTGAGCTAGACCCCCTGCTGGGTCCTGACCGTCCAAAGATGATCAGATAGCGTTTCAGCTCTGGAGATCCTGTCCCCGCCCGCAATATTGTGTCTGTATCAGTCATGCTCATTTAAAAGAAATCTGTTATTTCCGACACAGCCTGCTCTGCAACTTCCATATGACTGCATTAGAAGGCACTAAATTGCATGAATTCATCTGAGAGTTGAGATCACAGGAACTAATAATGTACTTGATCTCCTTACTTTGAATCATCTTTTTTTTTTTAAACAAAAATATTATGAAGGCCACTGACGGTGGTGAAATTAATATCCGGTTGGGATTTCCCAAGCAGCCGCAGAGGCCTGTCATTACGGAGTGGAATCTGGGCCAGACACCCTCGTGATACTCTCCAGCGTCTGCCTTGGCTTGTCGTTTTGTTAACGCTTCTGCGGAAGCAGGAGGGGACACACTCAGTGCAGGACACAGATTCATCTGGGCTGTTGCTGCTGTTCATTTGCTAAGTCGTGTCTGACTGTTTGCCCCCCTGGACTGCAGTACCAGGCTCCTCTCTCCTCCACCGTCTCCCAGAGTTTGCTCAGCTTCCTGTCCACTGAGTTTGCAATGCTATCTAACCGTCTTGTCCTCTAACCCCTCTCTCCTGCCTTCAATCTTCCCCAGCATCAGAGTCTTTTCCAATGAGTTGGCACTTCGCATCAGGTGGCCAAAATGATGGAGCTTCAGCATCAGTCGTTCTAATGAATATTCTCCCGGTACCAGTACCTAACCTTCCATCTACGAGCTTGGGTCACCGTGGATGGTTCATCTCCCCTCTCTGAATCCCAGAAAAAAGGACTGGCTGCCTCTTAAGTTGTATTCCACAGAACCAGGGACTCACTGCTGTTAAATCCTTGGAGCTGGGGATTCCAGTGAGCAGCAGAAGGAAATATTCACATACTGCTTCATTAGACAGGGCCTGAACTGACTACACAGAGCTTGTGTTTCTCTTATGATTTTTAAAACACGTCTTTAAGACTCTGAATAGAAGGCACAAAGGCGAATTTAAAACCAAGAAAAAGTTGAGCATCATTTTTTAACACATCCAGGCACACGTTACTGCTAACGTTATTTTGTTTTAAAGCTAAATAACCCGTGCTGCTGTCTCAGCCGGGTTTTTTCCTCTTCTTTTATCTCGTGTGCCTCACGCGGAAGCAGAGATCCTAGGTTTTTTTCTTCTGGGCTAATCTGCGGGACCCAGTGCAAAATGAAAACTCAGGGCCCCCTTGTACACAAGACAGGAAGAAGAGTGGTGTTGAAAGCAATAGCATGTAAGGCTTTTCCCTTTCTTCTGTGATCACTCTTTCTATTAATCTCTATCTGTCTCAGCTTACAGTGGTTTTCATTTCATATTTAACACAGTTCCAAGGAGAGAAAAAATAAAATTTTAAGTTATTAGTATGAATTTTACCATTCCCCTTGACATTGTGCAATGTCAGTTTTTAAATGCAGAAATCTACGAGAGTCTAACTCACCCCCAGAGTTACCAAATTACACAATTTGCATTCTGTAACTTGTCCACAGGTTTGTGTTTTGTGCTTGCTGCAGCAGTGGAAGCGCTGCACAAAACACACTCAACTGTTTTCATTTCACTTCTCAAGACACGCACGTTCCAGCAACAGCTTACTGCTGAGCCAGGGCAGACTTGGAGGAGAGAAGCCCTGGGCTGCCCTGCCTCTGAATTTTCTCCTGTCGTCATTTTCAGCGTAAGCACTTGGCCGACACAAAGGCCCGTGAGCGAGAGAAGACAGCCGGCTCTTTGGTCTTTCATCTTTCTTAAAATGTTGGTGTCTTCTTTCTGCGTTCAGGCAAGTCCCGATTCAAACGGAAGACATGGCCGCTAGAGTTACCAAATTACACAATTTGCATTCTGTAACTTGTCCACAGGTTTGTGTTTTGTGCTTGCTGCAGCAGTGGAAGCGCTGCACAAAACACACTCAACTGTTTTCATTTCACTTCTCAAGACACGCACGTTCCAGCAACAGCTTACTGCTGAGCCAGGGCAGACTTGGAGGAGAGAAGCCCTGGGCTGCCCTGCCTCTGAATTTTCTCCTGTCGTCATTTTCAGCGTAAGCACTTGGCCGACACAAAGGCCCGTGAGCGAAAGAAGACAGCCGGCTCTTTGGTCTTTCATCTTTCTTAAAATGTTGGTGTCTTCTTTCTGCGTTCAGGCAAGTCCCGATTCAAACGGAAGACATGGCCGCTCGGGGCTGTGTCCCCACCTACGCTCAGAGGAACGCTTTGACCCTGTGCTTGCTTCGGGTCTTGCTGAATTCCCACGTAGCGTGGCTCCACTGGAATCCGTGCCCACCGGGCTTCTAGAATGCTGGATCCACTCTCCGTGTATCAGTGCCGTGATCAGTCATGTGTGACTCTTTGTGACCCCATGGACTGTAACCCGCCAGGTTCCTCGGTCCTTGGGATTCTCCAGGCAAGAACACTGGAGTGGGTTGCCATTCCCTTCTCCAGGGGATCTTCTCCACCCAGGGATCGAACCCGCATCTCCTGCATTGGCAGGCGAATTTTTTACCACTGAGGCACCAAGGAGCCCAAATTTTGACTATATATTGATTTGTGTGTTTGCGTTACTTTACACCACGCCATTTTTACTCCACTGTCAGCTCTTCCAGGCCAGACAATGTGTTGGTTGTCGCTCAAAGCAAGTGCTTGGAAAACACCAGGAGTATTTTCCCAAAGGGATTCTGATAAACCACAATTGTTAATGAACAGAGAAGTTCCTCATGATATAATATTGAGTTCAAAGAAAGATTGGTATGAAACAATATAAAGAATGATTCCCTTGTAGCAACATGGACGGACCTAGAGATTATCACATTGTCCGACAAAGACAAATATTATATGATGCCACTTATATGTGAAATTTAAAATATGATACAAATGAATTTATTTACAAAAGAGAAATAGACTCACAGACATAGAAAATGGCATAGAGTTACCAGAGGGGAAGGGTGTTGTGTGAGCTCAGTTGCTCAGTCGTGCCTGACTCTTTGTGACCCCGTGAACTAGCCCGCCAGGCTCCCCTGTCTATGGGATTTCCAGGCAGGAATACGTGAGTGGGTTGCCATTGCCTTTCCCAGAGGATCTTCTTGACCAGGGGTCGAACCCACGGCTCTTTTGGCTCCAGTGTTGGCAGGCGGATTCTTCACCACTAAAAGGGAAGTGGGGAGGGATAAACTAAAACTTTGGATTAATAGATACACACTGCTATATATAAAATAGATAAACAAGGACCTGCTGTATAGCACAGGGAACTAGGTTCAGTATCTTGTAATAACCTACCTTAAGACACGTACACTACACCGCTGGTATTTGTATTACTATTTTTACTATATAATTTTAAGTTTCAGAAGTAATACTCTGTTCATACTTGTTTTAACAGGTGAAACTCTCTTAATCATCTCTTGCCACTGGCCTCTCTTCCCACCCCCTGAATGTAACCAGGTTTGTAGCCCCGTACGTGTCTGTCTATTTCTTTATCCACATTCATGCGCATTATCTGCAGGGCTTCCCAGGTGGCAGTGTGGTAAAGAATTTGCCTGCCAATGCAGGAGGTATGAGAGACATGGGTTCGATTCCTGGGTGGGGAAGATCCCCTGGAAAAGGGAAAGGCAACCCACTCCCCTACTCCTGCCAGGGAAATCCCATAGACAGAGGAGCCTGGCGGGCTACAGTCTATGGGGTAGCCAAGAGTCGGACACGCCTGAGCACACACACACGAAGTGAGGTGCTGAGAGTTGTCTCATTAATTAATCATGGCTTAAGGTTTCCTGCGTTTTTACCTAATGTCCTAGATCCCATCCAGGGTGCCACATTATATTTGTTTTTGCTGTTGTTGTTTAAACGTTTATTGATTGACTTTTGGCTGCATGAGGTCTTGGTTGCCCCGCATGCAGGATCTTTCATTGCAGCCCCGGAGCTTCGCTCTAATTGTGGCGCAAAGGCTTAATTGCCCAGGGGCATGTGGGGTCTTAGCTCCTCAACCAGGGATTGAACCCGTGTCTCTTGCTTTGGAAGGGGGAGTCTTAACCACTGGAGCACCAGGGAAGTGCCACCACATTATATCTGAATTGGCATGTCTCCTTAGGATCCTCTTGGCTGTGACAGTTTTTCAGCGTTCCATGTTTTCAAGGACCTTGACAGTTTTGAGGAGTCCCTGTCAGGTATTTTGCGGAATGCCCCACTACTGGGAGTGGTCTGATGTTTCTCTCATAACCAGACTGAGGTTATGGCTTTAGGGGAGGAAGACCACAGAGGTAAAGCATCATTCATCACATCACACCCAGGGCACCTACTGTCTGCATGACCTATCACAGTTGTTAACCTTCATCACCTGGCTGAGATCGTGTTTTCGGAGTTCCCCAAGGTCAAGTTAGCCCCTCTCTCCACACACACTGGACTCTTTAGAAAGGGGTCTCTGTGCAGAGCGGGCACCTGCATAGTAGGGACTTCGGTTCCCCTTCCTCATGGACAGAGTGGCTGTGTGAATCATTTGGAATTTTGCACAGATTTGTCTCTTTGCCCCATGTCTTTTTTTAAACGTTTATTTAATTTATTTATTTGACCGCATCAAGTCTTAGGTACGGCATGTGGGAGCTAGTTCCCTGACCAGGGATTAAACCCAGGACCCCTGCTTTGGGAGGTCAGAATCTTAGCCACTGGACCACCAGGGAAGTCCCTTTCCCATGTACTTATTAATCAATCATTTACACCGATATGGACTCATGGACATTTATTATTTATCCTTTGGGTATGTGTGGTGTTCCTGCAAAGCTCAGTTGGTAAAGAAAATGCCTGCAATGCTGGAGACCTGGGTTCAGTTCCTGGGTCGGGAAGTTCCCCTGGAGAAGGAAGTGGCAACCCACTCCAGTATTCTTGCTTGGAAAATCCCATAGACAGGAGCCTGGCGGGCTACAGTTCACAGGTTGCAAGAGTCAGACCTGACTTAGCCCTATCTTTTCTCTCTTTCTTTTTGTGTATGTACTTCTTTATTTATCTTATTGCTCAAATTGTTCTAGTTTTGGCCATTGGGAGCTTGTATCTATAGGATTTTATGTGAGTTTTTTTGTTTTGTTTTCATAAAAATTAGGTAAACTGCATGTGTGTGTACAAGCTAAGTCGCTTTAGTCGTGTCAGATCTGCAACCCTGAGAATGGTAGCCTGCCAGGCTCCTCTGTCCATGGGATTCTCCAGGCAAGAATACTGGAGTGAGTTTCCGTGCCCTTCTCCAGGGGATCTTCCCAACCCAGGGATCAAACCCGCGTCCCTTATGCACTGGCAGCGTCACCTGGGAAGCCCTCTCTTTTCGTATCTATGCCTAATTCTGTGTTGTTCTTACACGGAATGGATTCTGCTGTTCCTCTGCTGATGGACATTGGATTGTTGCAGGGTTGGTTTGTTTTTTTTTCAACGACAAACAATACTGCCATAAACATTCTTGTACTTATTCAGAAATTATAAGATAGAGTCCCCAAAGTGGAATACAGGGTCAAAAGGCATGTATGTTTTAATTTTTGGTAAATACTGTCATTTTATTTCCCAAAAGGATTATCACAATTCACCTTTGAAGTAACAAGGAATGAGAGTGCTCCTTTTTTCTACATTCTTACTGGGTGTCTTTTCTCTATTTTTCTCAGTATAATGGGGACAAAATGCTATCTCCTTATTTCTTTAGTTAGAATTCCCCTGGTGTGTAGACCCAGTAAGCTGTTTTTCATATATTTACTGAACCATTTGGGTTTTCTCTTCTTGGAATTGACTATTCATAGTCTTTGCTCACTCCTGTTAGATCACTCATCTTTTATCTCACAACAATTTGTGGAAGCTTTTTCATATAGTATCAATAAGAATGATAAAGCTTTGTTTTTTTTTTTGTACGTGTTGTAAATATTTTATCAGTTGGTTACTTATATTTGACTTTATTGTGGGTGTCTCCTGCAGTCCAAAAATATGTTGTTTTGTAGTTAAATTTGCCAGTCATTTCCTTGAGGGCCCCCGGGTTTGTCTTATTTTAGGAGGCTCCACTCACGCAAGTTGTTATAAATGCTTTCTTCACGTTCTCTTGATTGTGGTCATTTTGAAAAGATTTACTATTGTGCCATTTCATGTAAAACATGACAGTCTTACAATAATATAATTCCATTTACACCCCCATCTTGTCTTTATGCTTTGATAGTCATACTCCATGTGTCTGTACAAACCTCACGATACAACATTACTGATTTTGCTTTAAAGAGTTGTCTTTTTAAGAAAATACAAATCCAAAATTTTCTGGTTTTACAGAGACACAGTTAATGTGTAATTTAGAGGACAACTTAAAAAATATTTATCTGCATATTTGTCATTTCCAGCGCTCTTTGTCCTTGTGCTCATCAGAGTTCCACCTGGAGAATTTCCTCGAGCATTTCTTGTGGCTGGCAGTGAACCTGCCTTAACTTTCAGTTATCTGCTGCTGCTGCTAAGTCGCTTTAGTTGTGTCTGACCCTGTGCGACCCCATAGGCGACAGCCCACCAGGCTCCCCCATCCCTGGGATTCTCCAGGCAAGAACACTGGAGTGGGTTGCCATTTCCTTCTCCAATGCATGAAAGTGAAAAGTGAAAGCGAAGGCGCTCAGTCGTGTCCGACTCTGTGCGACCCCATGGACTGCAGCCCACCAGGCTCTCCCGTCCGTGGGATTTTCCAGGCAAGTACATTGGAGTGGGGTGCCATTGCCCTGAGCCCGTCTTTATTTCACTCTCACTTTCTTTGTTTCCTAAACTTTAAACTTTTTATTTTGTGATCAGATACAGCTGATTAACAGTGTTGCAGTTTCAGGTGAACCCCGAAGGGACTCGGCCGTGCCTATACATGTATCCATTCTCCCCCAAAGCCCGCTCTCGCTTAGGCTGTGCATGGCCCTGCCACCCTCCCTTCCCTGGAATATCCTTGCTGGATATGTTCTGCTCTCTATTGCAGAAAACACACGTGAAGGGCCTTGCGCTAGTGTCTTCCTCGGTCTGTTTCTGAAGAGACGGGACTTGTCGTTTGTACTGCTTTCCTCCATGTGTCTTTTTTCCTCTGGCCGCTGCTTGATTTTCTCTTTAGCCACGGTTTTCAGCACTTTGGATATGGTGTTCCTAGGTGTGTGTTTCTGTTTATCCTACTTGAGGTTTGTTGAGCTTCTTGGATCCACGGGGTTATGTTTCTGCCAGACTTGGGAGATTTTGACCCTTATTTCCTGGCATGGTTTTTCTACCCTATTATCTCACCGCTCCTTCTGGGCTCCTGATGCACCGTTTGATGTTGTCCTGTGGAACACTAAGACTCTGTTCATTTTTTCTCCCCAATTTATTTATCTTCATTTTTCAATTTAGATAATTTCTATTGATTTTTCAAGTTTGGTTTACCTTTTCTTTGCACTTTAAAAATCTTTTGTTGACTTCGTAAGGTGAGATTTTCATTTCAAATGTGGTACTTACCTGTTCTATAAATCCCGTTTGAAAAAATATCTCCCATGTCTCTGCTAAGAAGTTTCCTCATATGTCTGCTTCTTCCTTTAAACCCTTGAATCTGTTTATAATAGTCTTGTTAAATCCTTTCCTGCTCATTCCAACATCTAAGCCCTCTTCTATAGTTTTTTGTTTTGTTTTGTTTTGTTTCCCACTCTAGGTTATATATCTCACTTTCCTTTGTCCTTGCACATGCAGGTTTTATAGTGTGGTAGATTTGAGTGATACATTGTAGGGAGTCTGCATTTTGCTGCATTCAAGCGCTTTGAGTTTTGGTCTGGTAGGTAGTTAAATAACCAGTGTTCCCTGATCCAGGCTTGAACCTGTGTTCCCTGTATTGCAAGGCGGATTCTTAACCACTGGACCAAGAACGGAAGTCCCACCAGGTTTGGTTTTGAATTGTGTTTGGGAGAGTCTTTTTGGTTTTGTCTTTAGTCCTTGAGCATGACCTTTACTCTAGGGCTTAGTTCTTACTCCTAAAGCATAGCCTTTCGGGAGCCTCAACTGAATAACCCAAATATTGAGGATGTACATTCTGATTGGGTTTGAACTCCATGTCCCAAATATTGAGCAAACTTTGCTACCTCTGTTCAACTCTCAGCCCCAAGCAGTTGTCTCTGCTGAGCCTCACAGGGTCTCATTCTGTACACACAGCCTATAGGCCAGCTTTCTTCAGCAGAAGAATCAAGAGGAGTTCCCACATAGGCTTTTGCCTCTTCCACCCCGTGTTGGGCTGCTTCTGTACCCTGACCTGCAAATTCTTGCTGCATCAGCAGCCCCAAATACTGCCTTCTGACTTTTCAGCTCAGGAAAAGTCACTTCCTTGCTTGGGATCCCCTGCAGTTAGGAAATTGTCACCAGGGAGAAAACCAGCAAACGTGGGACTCATCTTGTCTACTTCCCTTTTCTCAAGGATCACAGTCTGCCTTGCCTATTTTCCAAAGCATGAAACCGCTTGCCTCTGATTTTGTCCAGTCTTACCCAGTTGTTGTTGAGGATCAAAGGATTAGTTCATCATCCTTGGAAGTGGAAGTCCTACTTTCTCTGTCTTTTTGTAAACATCTTTGTAGAGGTATAATTGACATAATACATTGTACCTATGTGAAGTGTACAATTTTAAAAATATTTATTTATTCATCTACTTTAGCTACTGCATGTGGGATCTTAGTTCCCTGACCAGGGGTAAAATTTGTATCCCTCAAATTTTAAGGTGGATTCTTAGCTACTGGACCATCGGGGGAGAACCTAGAATGTACAGCTGATGAGCTTTTATTTATGTATATTCCCATGGAACCATCACCATAAAGAAATAAAGATAATGAACATATCTATAGCCCCCAAGTTTCTTTGTGTTCTTTAGAATTGAAGACATCTCAGCTTAAAACCTTCTGAATCTGGTACCTCCTGAAAATGATTGATACTTACTTTTACAAACTCTAAGCAGTTAATATAGTAATCTATTTAGGTCTAGTCTTCTAGGGAAATTGTAGTATTTTATTTATTTATTTTTTGCAAGGAATGATGGTATTTCCCATAGATTTTCTAACTATTTGATGTAGAGTTATACAGAATGCTGCTAAGTTGCTTTAGTCGTGTCTGACTCTGTGAGACCCCATAGACGGCAGGCCACCAGGCTCCCCCGTCCCTGGGATTCTCCAGGCAAGAACCCTGGAGTGGGTTGCCATTTCCTTCTCCAATGCGTGAAAGTGAAAAGTGAAAGTGAAGTCGCTCAGTCATTCTGACTCTTAGCGACCTCACGGACTGCAGCCTACCAGGCTCCTCTGTCCATGGGATTTTCCAGGCAAGAGTACTGGAGTGGGTTGCCATTGCCTTCTCCGGTTATACAGAATAGCTTTTTGTAATCATTTTTAATTACTTTTATTAGTGGTTCTATGTCATTTCTGATTCACAGTTACTGTTTGTTTATTATTTTTCTATCTTTTACCCATGTATCAGACTTGCCAGGATATTTTTCCTTTCTATTTTATTGGGCCTTTAAGATCCTTTCAACTATTTTGACAAATTGTTATTTTGTTCATTTTCTATTTAAATTATTTTTAGTATTTTCTTTCTACTTTACATGGTTCTTGTACTAATTTTTTAAGTTGAATATTTAACTCATTTATCTTTTTAAAAATAATTACAACCTCTAAGACTACACAATCTCCTGAGTACAGCGTTTGTAGTATTACCATGGTTTTGTATGACATGTTTTATTCATAAGGTTATAGATAATTTGACATTTCACTATTTATTTAAGTATAGTTGATTTACAATATTATATTAGTTTCAGCTGTGCAACATAGTGATTCAATGTTTTAATAGAGTATATACTCTATTTCTTTATTTTATTTGAAATTTTTATTTTTGGTTACACTGCGTGGCTTGCAGAATCTTAGTTTCCCGATCTGGGACTGAACCCTGCCCCTGGCAGTGAACTCTCAGAGTCCTAACCAATGAACTGCTGAGGAGTTCCCAATACTCCATTTAAGTTCATCACCAAACATGGCTCTGTTTTCCTGTGCTGCGCAATATATTCTCGTTGCACACTTACTTTATACACAGTAGTTTATATCTCTTGATCCTGCACCTCTATCTTGTCCCTGAAATATCAGTTTTCAAAATTTATTTAGCAGTGTTTCTTAATTTCCAAGTGGTTACATTTCCCTCATATCTTTGTTGCTGATATTTAGTTTAATTAGATTCTGTTCAGAGAACACAGCCTATTTAATCTCTGCTGCTGCTGCTGCGTCGCTTCATCGTGTCTGACTCTGTGTGACCCCATAAACGGCAGCCCGCCAGGCTCCTCCATCCCTGGGATTCTCCAGGCAAGAGTACTGGAGTGGGGTGCCATTGCCTTCTCCGATGTAATCTCTACTACTCGGTTATTTAGAAGATTAAAAAATACAATTCAGTGGTTTTTAGTATATTCACAATGTTGTGCTGATACATCTGCAGTCAAGTTTGTTACATTTTCATTGCCTCAAAAAGAAACCTTACTCATTAGCAGTCATCGACCCACTGTTCCCATCCCACCCCCGAGTCCTAGGCAGCCACTAATCTCCACTAATCCACTTTCTGTCTCCATAGATTTTCCTGTTCTGGATATTTCAAATAAAAAAAAATCTTATGATAAATGGTCTTTTGTGACTGGCTTCTTTCACTCACTATAATGTTTTTAAGGCTTTGCCTATTGTAACATGAATCAATACTTCGTTCCTTATTTTTGCTGAATAATATTCCATTGGTTTTCCTTGGTGGCTCAGATGGTAAAGAATCCACCTGCAATGCAGGAGACTTGGGTTCAATCCTCAGGTCAGGAAGATCCCCTGGAGAAGGGAATGGCCACCCACTCCAGTATTCTGGCCTGGAGAATCCCAGGGACAGAGGGCCTGATGGGCTACATACAGCCCATGGGGTTGCTAAGAGTTGGATACAACTGAGTGACTTTCACTCACTCACTCAATATTCCATCTTATGGATATGCCATATTTTATTCATCCATCATCAGTTGATAGATATGTGGGTTATCTCCACTTTTTATTTTTAGTTCTACCAGTTTATTGCTACCAACCCATCTCCTTCCACCTTCATGCACGCAAGCTCAGTGGCTCCTCTGTCAATGGACTTTTTCAGGCAGGAATACTGGAGTGGGTTACCATTTCCTTCTCCAGACTTTTTACCTATTATGAATAATGCTCTTTTCTTCTTATTCATCTGGCATGTCTTTAACCGTCTACATGTCTGTCTATTTTCATTCTTTTATTTTTAATCTTTGTCATTGTTTAGGTGTTTTTTTTATACTAAGATCCAGCTAGAATTTTTTTTTTTTTAAGATCTAGGTAGATTTTTTTAAAAATCCAAATTTCTTTTTTTGTGAGGGGAATTCAGTCTTTTTATTGTATGAATAGATGTATTGGCTGTTATTCCTTTCATTCTATTTTATGTTTATTATTTATGTTACTTTCTTATTTCCTCTTTCTCTTTTTCATTACTTTGCTGCCTAATCATATTCTTTATCCCTCCTGTTATTTTAGAAGCTCTCCAATACTTTTTGATTCTACATTGTTACCTTCCCATTGCTGACATCATAATCAAGTGTACATTTTTTAATTAACATACTACAATTAAATATGACTAAGGCTTTGGAAGTACATGTATTTCTCCAACCTACCTCCATTTTGCTAAACTAGATTGACATTTCTAGTCTAGGGTATTAATAAGATTTCTCATCAGTTCATTTCTTCTGTTTTGAGCATACTTACTTAGAACAAATAATACAAGTTTTTGGATATTTTTACAATTTTCTCAGAAGAAAACTAAGGGAGGAAAGTGAGTTATCTTTTAGCAAGGTACTGTTTGCTCTTTGCCCCCAAATGACTGCCCGCCCTGATCGTATTCACCATCTCAGATGAGCAGGATGTATGCTGGTGTTTAGGAATAATTTTCTTCCTTGAGACACCTTTAGCCCATACACTCGCTCCAGCCTGATGGCACTTCTGAAGCCCACGGTGCTTCCCCTACCCTGCCTTTGCTCATTTGCCTGGAATGTTCCCTTTCTTTCATCTCCATCTCCATTTCCCTGGGCACATCTCTTTCAAAGCCATTTTCTGACCCAAGCCAGATGTAAGCACTTCCTTCTTTGAACCCCACAAGGTAGCTTGTTTATATCTCTTCTGACACTTGGCATTGCTCATTGGGTCTTGTATTAATGAGTTTGGGGTATTTTCATACCTTTATCCCTCTCCTGGGGGATAAAAGATATCCTGTCTTTGCATCCCCAGTGCCTACCACAGTCCCTGGTCATAATTCATACTGAACAGAAATGAGTAGACTGTATTGTGCAAATCAAGGAATCACCCACTTGAATGGCAGAAGAGGCAGGCTTTTAGTGAAAACTTTTGTGTTTTTTTTTTTCTTTTTCTTTTTGCATTTAAGAGAGAACGTGTTTGTAGAGAATTGTTTTATTCAGTTGCTCAGTCATGTCCAGGTGTGACCCCATGGACTGCAGCGCGCCAGGCTTCCCTGTCCTTCGCTAGCTCCTGGAGTTTGCTCAAACTGCCCTAGATGTGCACATTCTCGAGAATTTCCCTTCGAAAAGTAAGACACGTCACTCGCTAGTGATACTAATACCCATCCTTCATGGAGGCTTCCCATCCTCTACTGTCACAGTATCTGGGAATTTTTTTTTATTTTTTTCTCCCTGTATCTGGGAATTTTGAAGCCAATTAAAAAGTGGTAACATGGATTTTTCATGTATCATTATCCTGTTATGTCTCCTGCCATCAACCAGACACAGATGTTCAGCTTGCGTTACTATTATGTCTGTAGATAAACTATAAATGGTCATTTAGGGGGAAAGTTACATATCTTTTAAGCTTCTTCTTAAAAAAATTTTTTCCTCTGTCTTGTTTCTACTTCCATTTTATTTTCCTGGTGTACAGCCTGTATTGTTTGACTGTTAGAGTTATTTACATTTGTTTAATAAATATGTTTCAAGGACTGCCTGTCCCCATGCTGATGTTGGAGATTTATATCCTCACAGGCTCAGGGGTTGGTGGGGAGTCAGAGGAGTAAACGAGTAGAGTGATTGTTGCTCTGATGAGGTGAAAACCTGGGGCAGCCATTGGCGGCTCTCCACCCAGGCTTAAGTTTCAAGGAAAGCTTTTCAGAGACTGTATGGACTGGAAGACCATGAGCTTGAGGAAGAGTTATCTAGATTTAGGTGGTGCAAGGAAAGGGTGGGAGAAAAGTATACTGAGCGTGAAACGCAAGTGCAGAGAACACCTGCACATTTGAAGAACTGAAGTTACTTCAAAATGCTTGAGTGTCCCGGCAAGAGACAAAGCCTTTTGTGTCTTTCTTCTGTTCATTCCTTTTTTTTTTTTTTTTTTTAGAAACACAGTGCCAAGGCCCTAGTAGTTTAGCCCTAGGGCGAAAAGGCTTTCTGTTGTGGTTAGTGCCCAGCAGACCCAGGCCAGCTATGGCTCTTAGAAGCTGAGCTTTAAGGCCTGGCTGTGGCCACCCAAGGGCTTCCCTGCCTGCAGGGCAGGAGACCCGTGTTTGATTCCTAGGTTGGGAAGATCCCCTGGAGAAGGAAATTTCAACCCACTCCAGTACTCTTGCCTGGAAAGTCCTATGGTCAGAGGAGCCTGGTGGGCTGCAATGCCTGGGGTCGAAAGAGTAGGACGTGACTTAGTGACCAAACCACCACTGGACCTGACAGAGAGCGATATTACCCTTCGGCACAATCCTGACAGGTGGGGCCCCCAAGGTGGGTCCTGGGGTGTCTTTGGTCAATGAAGTGGTTAACTTAGCTGCAGGCTTCCTATGACAGATTTGCTAAGGAGAACCTCTTCACAGAGCATCATGCCCTTGATATTGTCAGCCAATTAATTCCTTAAGTACTCTAAGTTAGCAAAGGCATGCTGATTTGATTTTATCTGTCTTTTAAGACTGATCTTTGATCGTATCCCATTCCAGCTGGACTTCCTTTCCTCTCCTTCCCTCCTCCACTAGACGGTGCACGATCTAATTTCCTCATCACCCCTTAATTTATTTATGAAAAGACTGAGGTTAAAGAAAAAAAAAAAAAAGAAACTTCTGAGTCCTTCGGGACTTTCTATAAAAGCTTTCCTTTCCCCATTCCTTCACTTACGCGGGATTAAAAAACCTCCTTTTGCGTCTCTGGCAAGTTGGAATTGTTCTTACTTAAAAATTTAGATAAATAAACTTCCCTCCCAGGACTGAGTGGAGGCCAGCCTGCAGGTTAAGCCTGGCCTGCGGACTCCCAATGGATCAATCAATCTATCAACAAGAATTCCTTGATCTTGCAGGAAGCAGCTTTAAAATCAGCGCACAGCTTCTGGGCGTCCTGGCTTCCTCTGCACAAAACACTAGTGAAGAGGAGCCTTTTTAAATTTTAAATTTTATTATTATTACACAAATAATGTATGGATACATTAATCTTTTTTTAAAAAATTGACAAACAGTAATGCAGAGTAAGAAGTGAAAGCCTTTTCCACTTTTCCTTGCATCCATCCCACTGTTTGAGATTGTATCCTTTAATTCAGACCATTTAACCATGTACAACTATATAAACATATGGATGTGAGAGTTGGACTGTGAAGAAGGCTGAGCGCCGAGGAATTGATGCTTTTGAACTGTGGTGTTGGAGAAGACTCTTGAGAGTCCCTTGGACTGCAAGGAGATCCAACCAGTCCATCCTAGAGATCAGCCCTGGATATTCTTTGGAAGGAATGATGCTAAAGCTGAAAGTCCAGTACTTTGGCCACCTCATGCAAAGAGTTGACTCATTGGATAAGACTCTGATGTTGGGAGGGACTGGGGGTAGGAGGAGAAGGGGACGACAGAGGATGAGATTGCTGGATGGCATCACCAACTCAATGGACGTGAGTCTGAGTGAACTCCAGGAGTTGGTGATAGACAGGGAGGCCTGCCGTGCTGCGATTCATGGGGTTGCAGAGTAGGACACGACTGAGCGACTGAACAGAATGGATGTCCTATCTTTTTGCCTTTTCATACTGTTCCTGGGGTTCTCAAGACAAGAATACTGAAGTGGTTTGCCATTCCCTTCTCCAGTGGATCACGTTTTGTCAGAACTCTCCACTATGACCCGTCCATCTCTGGTGGCCCTAAACGGCATGGCCCTACAAGGCATGGCTCACAGTTTCATTGAGTTGGACAAGGCTGTGGTCCATCTGATAGATTGGTTAGGTTTTTGTGACTGGTTTTCAGTCTGTCTGCCCTCTGATGGAGAAAGATAAGAGGCTTATGGCAGCTTCCTGATGGGAGAGACTGACTGAGGGGGAAATTGGGTCTTGTTCTGATGGATGAGATGAGATGTGAGGTTGGATGGCATCACCTACTCAAGGGACATGAGTTTGAATAAACTCCAGGAGTTGGTAGACAGGGAGGCCTGGCATGCTGCAGCCCAGGGGGTCACAAAGGGTGGGACACGGCTGAGCAACTGAACTTTAACATAATTGGGATCACAACGTAGGTGCAGTCTTGCTACCATTTTTTTCTTGAAACGCTATGTCCTGGACATCCTTTCAGTTAAGACCACACAGATCAACGTTTTAATGCCTGAAATAGTATTTCACAGGATAGAGGTACCGCTATTTAACTATCCTTAACACAGTTTAGAGTTTTTCAGTATTACAAGCAATGTTTCAAGGACTGGTTCTTTGGGAATTAATCCAAGCATGCATTTACTGCAGGCTCACCATGTGCCACGCACTTTACTCAGGGTTGGGGGGGTAAAAAAAACAGACACCTAAAAATAGTTTTGAGTGATGGAAAGAGGGTATTTTCTTTTCCCAAGAGGACAAGACAGGCTGGAGATCGGTCTCCACATCAACCCAGGAGGCCAAGCAGTTCCCCGGGGTTTCTCCCCAGCAGTGAAGGGGGCCCCAGCACCCGTCGGTGCTGGCGAGGAAGATGCGGGTGCCCTTTTCAGGAAAGAAGGTCTGATCGCTGCGGGTCAGCAGCGAGGAGTCGCTGCTCACCCAGCACGCGCCGGGCGCGGGGCGCGGAGCCCTACGTGGAGGGCACGTCCGGCGGGGCGGGGCCGAGCGGCGCGCGACCCTCAGCGCGCTCGGGGAGGTAAGGCCCGGCGCGGCCTCTCTGGCCCCGACTCCCGCGGGCTCTATGACACCGCACTGGCTCGCGGGACGGGGCGGGGTTGGCTGAGGAGGAGGAGGAACTCAGTTCACGTTGTAAATCTCGCGGTGAGTCGCGCGCGGAACTCTCGTGAGGAAACAGGAAATACCGCGCTTGCGCACTGCTGTAGCTGCTGGTGGTTGTGGCTGGTCTGCCGGCGACTGTGAGGCGGGACCTGCTCCTGTGGAGGCCGTTGAGTCCCCCGCACTCGCCACCATGAGCAGCACCCTAGCTAAGATCGCGGAGATCGAAGCCGAGGTAATGGACGCTCGAACGCTCCGTCCTAGCCTTCCTCTAAAGCGGCGTTGCTCCCGCCTGAACTCCCCTCGGACGTGTCAGGCCCGGGGCCGCGTTGCCGGCCTCCCCTCCGCCTCGGCTCGCTTTCCTTGGCTCCCCTCAGCCCGGGCCCACTTTGTTGCATACTTTTGTACCTTAGTTGGCGCCCCTCCCAGCGTTCGGCTTCTGTCTGAACTTTCAGTTTTCGGTTTCTTTTCTGTGAGCAGCACGGAATCCTATGTCCTCACTTTAGCCCTGATTTACTCACGTACCTCAGTATCTTTCTTCACACCCCTTCTTCCCTAGTCTCTGCTTCGGTGACCCCCTTTCCCAGAGTGTTGCTCCCAGGAATAGGGTCTGGAAGTAAATTGTCATCTGTGGTAGTTTTGATTCCACCTGGATTGTTGTGTGGTTCATCTGTCTGAAGGGCTCAGAGCTCTTTAAAATCGATTGGGGTACACGAGGTACAAGCAGTTGAAAAGGGATCAGCAATTGAGTTGTAGTCTAATTTGTGAACGCTGATTGTAGTGGTTTTGGTCACATTTCTTCTCTGGGCCTCAGTTGTTTGCTCTGTAGTGAGGCAAATTGACTGGGTGATGGAGAGAATGGATTTTCACTCCTTTAAAGTCTGACTTAAAATGAGTATAGTGACGTTAGTAGGACTTAGAAGAAAACATCCGTCTCAGAGCTGGGAGAGCATTCATTCTGGATGTTTTACCTTGTAGGAACTGCTTCTGATTTATGGCTGTGATTCCTCCCTAATAGATGGCTCGGACTCAGAAGAACAAGGCCACAGCACACCACCTAGGGTTGCTTAAGGCTCGTCTTGCTAAGCTTCGCAGGGAGCTCATTACTCCAAAAGGTGGTGGTGGTGGAGGACCAGGAGAAGGTTTGTGTTTGTGTTTTTCTTTTCCTTTTGTGTATGTGTAATTTTTATGAAAGTAAAATGGCACCCACTCCAGTATTCTTGCCTGGAAAACCCCAGGGATGGTGGAACCTGGTGGGCTGCTGTCTATGGGGTCACACAGAGTCGGACAGGACTGAAGTGACTTAGCAGCAGCAGCAGCAGCTGTTTCTTGGGAGAAGGCGATGGCACCCCACTCCAGTACTCTTGCCTGGAAATCCCATGGACGGAGGAGCCTGGTAGGCTGCAGTCCACGGGGTTGTGAAGAGTCGGACACAACTGAGCGACTTCACTTTCACTTTTCACTTTCATGCATTGGAGAAGGAAATGGCAACCTACTCCAGTGTTCTTGCCTGGAGAATCCCAGGGACAGGGGAGCCTGTTGGGCTGCCGTCTATGGGTCACACAGAGTCGGGCACGACTGAAGGGACTTAGCAGCAGTAAAGGCATATGGTAAAAACTAGTTTAGAAATGTCTGTCAGAGTAGATTTATGTTTTCTAAGCTTAAATTCTTGAATTATGTTTATTTTTATTCTGTTGATTTCTGGGTTTGTGTGGGTCTTTTTTTTTTTTTTTTGCCATACAGTGTTGCTTGTGGGATTTTAGTTCCCCTATCAGGTATTGAACCTGGGCCTTGGCAGTGAAAGTGAAGAGTTGTAACCACTGGGCTGCCAGGGAATTCCTAATTCTGCTGATTTCAAAGGTTAATGAATATTCTCTCTAAGTGAACTAGGGTTTTGTTTGTGTATATCCTGTCCTGATCCAAAATAGATTTATGTTGGCTCAGTGAAATATATAAATAAAGAGTGGACAAGATAAAGGAAGTTGCTGCAAAGGGAAGTGAAGGTAGAAAGAATAAGTTGATGCCAAGAGAAAGTTGGTATGAAAAGTAATATCACAAGGTCTGTACACTTCTAGAGAAGAGACTCAAATTTGGCTTTGAATTTGTTTGCAACTAATTGTAAGAAAACTCTTGTTAGTCACACAGTTCCCAGGGTTTGTAGGGGAAAAAAATGTTTTTTTTTTAGATTAATTATTGTATAATATTTGGGCCCTAAATACTGTGCATAGTATATAACAGCGGTTAGAGGTATAAAGTTTTTCCATCAAACAATCCATTAAATACTGTGAATTGCCATGGGGGAATTTTGTGTGCTTAAGTTCTACCCTAGAGATAAAACTGTTAAAAGTTGGAGAAATAAGTTTTAGAGAGGTAGGCAACCAGAATGTAAAAGGAATTCCTTGAGTCTCAATGCTCCCAGGATAACATTCTTCTTTTTATATTTATTGTTGTTGTAGGATTTGATGTTGCCAAGACAGGTGATGCTAGAATTGGGTTTGTGGGTTTTCCGTCTGTGGGGAAGTCAACGCTGCTCAGTAACCTGGCCGGGGTATATTCCGAGGTGGCAGCCTACGAGTTCACCACCCTGACCACCGTGCCTGGCGTCATCAGATACAAAGGTGCTAAGATCCAGGTAAGTTAGGCCTATAGGCCAAGGACTGGAAGAAGTTAGTTCTTCCATTTACTTAAAAAGAACTTATTTGGAACTTTCTGTATGCCAAGCCTCGTATTTGATCTACCAGAACCTCTTTGGCTAGCAGGGGAGACAGAGAAGACCAGTGCATAGAAATAAAAATATCGTTTGTAAAAACACAGAGAAAGGAAGGACTACTTTTTCCACCTGAGGATGGGGTGAGGGACGGTCTGGTAAGACAGAAAAAGCTTTACATAGAAAGTGACAGTAAGATGGGTTTTGATGTTTATTAGAATTTTATCAGCTGGAGAATATAAAGGGCAATCTTAGGCAGCTGTAATGGGGAACAGTCTGTATTTTGAGCTTAGCTGTGGATAGAGAGTAGTAGAAACTGAATTTGGAAAGGTAGATTGGAGCTGAATTATGAAGGATCTTATGTGTCTGCCAAGGAAGTTGAATTTTATATTGTACATAGCTGGGAGCCATTAGAAACTTCTTAATAAAGAATAACATGATCAGACCCTTTTTAGAAAATAATTCTTATCTGTGAGCCTTAATGAAGTTGTTGTCTTCAAAAGTTCTTAGATAGATGACAGATTTAGGGCTCCCAAATGAGTCACTTGGGTGTGAAAGATATATGTAAAATATGATGTAACACTTTCTTTTTGGCTCCGCAGCTAAGAAGATAAGGTTCTGAATTTCATGACATTTGAATCTAGGCTAGAGGTTCCCAAGCCCTTAGTGTCTCAGCAGGTTCACTCCCTCAGTGTCTTAGTAATTATTTCCTGACAGCTTTTCTGTTTCCAGTAATTTTCTGTGGTGCTCCAGGCCAAGAGAAGTAACCTAATGGTTCTGTTCCTTTAATAGTTAGAGCCAAACAATTATTTATGACCTTACAGCTACAGTTATTTACTAATGGCATATGGACACTGTTAGGTACCATGTAACTTCTCAAACTTTGGAGTCAGATTGAATACTGCTGCATTTGTTTCTTTTTCCACCCTGATTTTTGTATGTTGCTTAATTTTTGCCATAGTAATCTCTGAAAAATCCAACTTTCCAAAGATTTGGATCCATTATTGTTGAAAGCAGTGTAGTAGAATCTAATGGTGAAATTGTGAGCTTCTCGGATCTGTTAGGTTGACAGATACTGAGAATTGCTGTTTGTCTTGAAAATCAGAATGCCCCCAGTGCCTTGGCAGAACATTTAAAAACTCTTCAGTGTAGGCATTTGTTTCCTTCTAAACAGTGAGTTACACAGTGAGTTGTGAAGTGCATTCATATTTCCTTATTACAGTCTGAAGGAGGGACCAGTGTCCTGGTGGTATTTTCAGTGACTTTTTCCTTCTGGTCAGAACACGTACCTTTCTAGGACTCCATGCCAATGTATATAACAAGAATGAGGACACTTGGGCATATCTGGACCACTGCTTAATTTCATCTGGTTTCACAGTCTTATTGGTAGTCAGTTTTGTCAGTTCAGAGAATAACCTCTTTCCTGAAGAGATGTTATGGCGCCTCTTGGTATAACCCCTCTCTTTTCTTGTCTTTTCCTCAAAACCTTCATTTATTTCAGTCTGTCTTGACCTTTTCAGGTTTTTTTCTTCCTTTTTTTCATGGTGCTTTCTTTTCCATCTGTCCCTCTGCCTGTTTTTCCTTCCCTTTTGACTTTCTCCAGAAACCAAGTTAAGTAGGCATACTAGTAGGTGTGTTTAACTGGATTAAAATGATTGCCCTCAAAATGTTTTTTAAAAGGCTCTTTTGTGGCAGAGGACTCATTATCTGTGATTCTCTGGGGAATGGTATACAAAATTAGAACCATCTAATAATTATAAGGAGATTGATTTCTGGTTTTTGTTGTTGTTGCTGTAGTTAGGAAGATCTTTTTTAACAATAAAGGTGCCTAAAAATGGAATAGTACCTCTTGAAGTAATTAGTTACTGTGTCTGGAGATGTTCAAGTAGTAGCTGAACCACCAACTAACCCATTAACCAGTGATGTTAGAAGAAAACTGATGTTTCACATAGTCAGAGATTGGCCTGCAGAGTGGATGTACAGTGCTTCAAAAATTATGGGGCTTATGTTTCACCTTGCTAGAGTCCCTAGGACTCTTATCATATGTGTGTGTGTGTGTGTGTGTTTGTGTATGTATGTATATGGACACGCACATACATCTGCTTTAACTTCTAAAGGCATTAGAATTTGAAGTAGGTTAGTATCCAGTTCTTAAAATAATACACTTATGTGATCTGAAGATATATTTTTTCTTTTCTCAATTCTTAGTTGTAATCTGAAATTCATATATGTAAAGCATGGCCTATTTTTATTGGGTGAAATTTAGTTGCCACATTTTAATAGTTCAGTGTAATTTAAAATATATAAATAGTTTAATGTAATTTTAAATATTTCCCTCTCAAGAAAAGCTTAAGTTAACTTGCTTTTATGTGTGTCGGGGCCTCAATAAATTTCTCCACCATGTTCAGCTGCCACAGTTAGAAAGCTCTTGCTCTTTTTTTCTCAGTTTAATATTAAAGGAAATATTATTCTATTTATTGCACTGTGCCAGGTCTTAGTTGCAGAATGCAGAATCTAGTTCCCTGACCAGGGATTGAACCTAGGCCCCCTAAATTATTGGGAGTGTAGAGTCTTTGCCCCTGGACCCCAGGGAGGTCCCCAGGCTTATTTTATATTTTCCCTGCCCCAGCCCTGCAATGAACCACTTCTGAAGGAGCTGTTCCTTCCTTTTGTTGGAGATAGGTACTTAGAAATCAAGATCAGGTGTGCTCACTAGTCCCAGTTTTAGAGGAGGTAATGTTATTTATTATGTAGTGAGGAACAGGGAGGCGCTTTTGAGCAGGTTCTTGAATGGAAAAGTTGAACTCTAAACACCTCCTGAGTTCATTCTTTTTCCTTGTGGTTTATTTACTGTGAAGTATATTTCTGTAATATCAGATATGCTTCCCACAAAAGATAGTTTTGTTTTTTCCCTTTGGCCATGTTGCACAGCTTGTAGGATCTCAGTTCCTAGACCTGGGATGAAACCTGGGCCCTTGGCATTCAAAGTGGAGAGTCTTAACCACTAGACTGCCAGGGAATTCCCCAGCAAAGACTAGTTTTAAATGATGTTTTGATAAGCTGCAACTATATCCCTTTTTGTTCATGTAGATAATTTGGTACTGACCATAAAGTACCATGGCCCTTCGTATTTTCAGATTTTACATGTGCTCGTAACAGACTCTTAAGAGCTTATAACTGTAGTTTATGAATTTGAGTCATGAGTGCTACAGATTTGGTTTTGATGTTAGGTACATACAGTGTGACTTATGTGAAGTTTTACTTTATTGCATTTCTAGGCAATTGAGTGGTTATTTTCAACTGAGGACACATATCAGAGTCATCCTTGGAGCCTTTTGAAATACAGATCAGTATCTGAATCCTACTTTGGCTCTTGCAAAGCAGAATTTGCAGGGATAGGGCTTAAATATCTGCATTCTGAATTGTTTTATACGTGATTCTTATGTGCTTGCTTAAGAATGGCTGCAGAAATTTTTGTGAATTGGAGGATTTGCAGAGGTCTCGGGATTTATCAGTTGTGAATATCGTAATCCAGTTATTATCTATAGTAAGGAATTTGTGTGGAGGCTCAACTTACTGGAAAGTGGGAAAATATTGAAAGATACTAGGTAGAATTATGGATTTGTGTCCCCAAGATGTGGATTAAAATCTGATTTATTTGGACTGTGACTTTGGGCAAACCACTTAACCTTTGTGAACCTCAACTAATATCCTTATTCACAGACTTGCTAGGTATTTTGAGTGAGATAAAGTATATAAGAAGCTTGCAGCTGGTATTTAGTAGATGCTTAGTAAAAGTAAGATTTACACATTCACTTACAAGGAAGATTGGATTTGGATCTCCTAAATTTTGAATACTTAAATCATTCTGTTTAATCTGTTCAGATTTATAACCAGCTTTTCCTTTTCTTTCCTTAATCTTGCAGCTTCTGGATCTCCCAGGTATCATTGAGGGTGCCAAGGATGGGAAAGGTAGAGGCCGTCAAGTCATTGCAGGTGAGTGTTCTGGGGCCACCATCCTGGTATATCATCTCTTCACTGGGTGCTGTTCCTTTAGGGGCTGTGGAGCTTGGAGTTGGTACCCCAGTGAAGGGAAAGTTTTACCTGCCTTCTCACTGGAGCAAAATGTTGGAAGAATAACAGTCCAGACCCCCATTTGAAGGGAAAGGAAGGATAGGAAAACTGAAGCGCTTTGATACAATGTTGCCCTGTTGTGACAGATTCAGAGCTAGACCTCAGGTTTCCTGATTCCCACTCATGCCTTTTCTTCTTTTCATTTTATTTAAAGTAAAATGTTATAAAAGGCTAATCATAGGGGAATTCTTTGGTGGTCCAGTGAAGCTCCATGCTTTCAGTGCTTAGGGAGTGGATTCAATCCTTGGTCAAGGGCCACAAGCCACATGATACAACCTTTAAAAAAAAAAAAAGGCTAATCATGAATTGCAGTAATCTGCTGCTGCATCTGTTTGCATCTCTACTGTCATTCCCCACTGGCAAGTGCTGTCAAGTCTTCAGCTGTTTCTTCTACTTCATATTTTAAAATGGTATGCTTATATTACTGTTTCATGGTTAATTAATTTTAAATACCATCTATTGGTTTCATGTTATGGTAGGAAATTAGCTCTCTTGTCTCCATATCTCTTCTCCTATTTTTTCAAAGAAATATCATAATTTTTAGTTAACTCATCAGTCATGGTTTATGTTATTATGTAATGACTGTGTAACTTGTTCAATGCTGAGATAAGTACTGTATTATAACTTGATTTCTTTTCTCTTGAAATCTGCTTTGTAAATTTGTTTTTCATTGAGTTAATAATTGGTTCTTATTTTGTTTACTTTTCTGTTTGCTAATAGTTTTCAAATGTTCCAGTAGATCAAATGCCTATCAATCAGTATTTTTCTAGATATTTGAATTCAGTAGCTATTGAGGACTTTGTTTGCCTGGTGCAGTTGAATTATAGAATTTAAAATTTTATCATTTTAATTTAAATTTGAATAGCCCCAGGTGGCTAGTGGAGTCTGTATTGGACAGTGTAGCTCCAGATTTTTTGCATGGCTGAGATTGTGTATGGGATCCCCTATTTCTTAGAGTTGTCTTACCTTTTTTGGGTTATTTTCATGTTTTGCTGAAGTACATTATTTAGAAACTTAACGAAATAGAATGAATGATAGGTAAATTGTTCTTTTTTTTCATGTTTGAAAGTATTTTTATTTCACCCTTACATTAAATTAATAATTTAGCTATTTATAGAATTATAGGTTAGAAGTCGTTCATTGATGACTATTAGGAACTTGCTAAATGAAGAGAGTCGGGCACAAAAGACTACATTTTGTATGATTCCATTTATACAAAATTCTTAAAAATGCAGCTTAACCTATCGTGACAGAGCAGTGGGTGACTGGGAATTGAAAGGGAGATTGATTGCAAAGGGGTACAAGGGAACTTTTGGAGATGATGGAAATGTTCTGAATCTCAGTTGCTATGGTGGTTACATAGGTGTATACATTTGTCATCAAATTGCATGCTTAACATGGGTACTATTTATTTTTTATAAATTATAGCTCAAGAAAGTTGACAAAAAAATATGCTAACTGAGTAACATTTTTCTTTTAGAATTCTTACTGTTTTAAATCTTTCTGAACTTTTTCTGGATTCAGGTTACTACCTGGTTTGTGTCTTCATTCCTAATTATTTTCCTGCTAGTGTGTCTAGATCTAGACACATCTCTCGAAGCACTAACAGAAAACAAAGCATACACTGCAGAGTGATTCTGGCATAAATCTTTGGAAACCTTAACTTCATGTGTGTGTGTGTATATACGCGTGCTAAGTCACTTCAGTTGTGTCCGACTCTTTGTGACCCTATGGACTATAGCCCGCTAGGCTCTTCTGTCCATAGGATTTTTCAGGTAAGAATATTGGAGTGGGTTGCCATTTCCTCCTCCAGGGGACCTTCCCTACTCAGGGATCGAACTTGCGTCTCTTACATCTCCTGCATTTGCAGGTCTTTAATGATCTTTGAAAAAGATTTTTTTATTTTCAATTCTTCAGTGGCCAGAACGTGTAACTTGATCTTGATTGTTCTGGATGTCCTGAAACCCTTGGGACATAAGAAGATAATTGAAAATGAGCTGGAAGGCTTTGGCATTCGCTTGAACAGCAAACCCCCCAACATTGGCTTTAAGAAGAAGGATAAAGGAGGCATTAATCTCACAGCCACTGTAAGTGAAGAAGGTATATGGGGTAGGTTGTTAAAGGGACTGGGGTGGAGAATGGATTGTGGTACGTGGACACTGCCATTTGGAAATTGCCTGGCTTCTCCCAGAGCTAATTGAAGTAATACAGTGACATTGTAATGACTGACAGAGTAGAACAAGAGTCCATCTCAGACTACTTTTGTGGCTTTATTTTCTCTTTGGGGTGGTATGGAACTAAAGCTTATGCTTGTGTGAAGTAGATGGCTGCTTATATCATCTATTTTCATTCATTCAACACAGATTTATAGAACACCTCCCATGGGCCACCATTGTTTTAGGCTTTCAGAGGAAATGGAAGTTCAGTCAGTTCAGTCGCTCAGTCATGTCCGACTCTTTGCGACCCCATGAACCGCTGCATGCCAGGCCTCCCTGTCCATCACCAACTCCCCGGAGTCCACACAAACCCATGTCCATGGATCGGTGATGCCATCCAGCCATCTCATCCTCTGTCATCCCCTTCTCTTCCTGCCCTCAATCTTTCCCAGCATCAGAGTCTTTTCAAATGAGTCAGCTCTTTGCATCAGGTGGCCAAAGTATTGGAGTTTCAGCTTCAACATCAGTCCTACCAATGAACACCCAGGACTGATCTCCTTTAGGATGGACTTGTTGGATCTCCTTGCAGTCTAAGGGACTCTCAAGAGTCTTCACTAGACGGACCTTTGTTGCAAAGTAATGTCTCTGCTTTTTAATATGCTGATTAGGTTGGTCATAACTTTCCTTCCAAGGAGTAAGCGTCTTTTAATTTCATGGCTGCAGTCACCATCTGCAGTGATTTTGGAGCCCAAAAACATAAAGTCTGTCATTGTTTCCCCATCTATTTGCCATGAAGTGATGGGACCGGATGCCATGATATTCGATTTCTGAATGTTGAGCTTTCAGCCAACCTTTTCACTCTCCTCTTTCACTTTCATCAAGAGACTCTTTAGTTCTTCTTCACTTTGTGCCATGAGGGTGGTGTCATCTGCATATCTGAGGTTATTGATATTTTTCCCGGCAATCTTGATTCCAGCTTGTGCTTCCTCCAGCCCAGCGTTTCTCATGATGTACTCTGCATATAAGTTAAATTAGCAGGGTGACAATATACAGTGTTGAAGTACTCCTTTTCCTATTTGGAAATGGAAGAGGGGGCAAAAATTCCTGGCTTTATATTCGAATGGGGAAGTAGCAAACAAAATTAATGAGTGATTATAGTATCTTATGAGTCTGAGTGCTACCTGCTGCACTAATACAGTATATTATGTTAGGATAAACTAAGGGCAGAAGTTAACTAGGGAAAGAGGAGGGAGAGTGTTGGTGGAAGGGTTGTGGTTCTAAGTAGGGTTGATCAGAGAAATCTTCACTGAGGTGACAAGAAGGAGTGAACCAAATGAATATCTTGAGGAAGGGCATTTCATGTAGAGGGAACATCCAAGTGCAAGACAGGGAGAGCATGCCTTTGCTGTTTGAAGACCAGCAGAATGAGCAAGTAGAAGAGTAGTAAGAAATGAAGTCATAGCATAGGGCCATACATACTTTTACTTTGGAGAAGATGGTTGGGTTCCAGTCTGTGGAATAAAATTGATTCGGGTTTTAATGGAATCAGTCTGGCTGTTGAAAACAGACTGAAATGGGTTAAGAAGAAAAACACAGAACCTATTTAAGAGGTTATTACAATAATCTAGCCAAGAAGTGATTGTTTCTTAGAGTTGTAATAGTGGAGGAGATATGGAGTAGTTATTGTGGAAAGATTTTGGAAATAGTTGGTAGGAGTTACAGCTAAACTGGATATGGGTTGTAAGAGAAAGAGGTGATAGTGAGTTTTTGTTAGGAGCTAGAAAATTGACTCTCATGACTAAAGTGGTAGGATTTAAGTGTAGAATAGGTTTGGAAGGGAGGGGAAGATCAAATATTCAGTTTAAGATGCCAGTAACACTCAAGTTAGACATCCAAATATTACTGTCAAATAGGCATTTGAGGAAAGATCTTGTTGCAGGTATAAATTTATTGGTTATCAATTTTAAAGCCATGAGCTTAGCTGAGATCACTTAGCTGAGGAAGAGAGTATAAATAGAAAAGAGTTTCAAGGATTGAGCTTTGTGATACCTTCCTCCACCCACTCACAGTGATTAGAGGCCAGGAGATGGGAAGAATCAGCAAATAAAACGTCTCAGTCAAGAAAGAAAATCAGAAAAGTTTAGAATCCTGAAAGCCAATTAAAGAAAGTGTTTCAGATTGGTAAGAGTGATCGGTTCTATCAAATGCTCCTTCTAAGTCATATAATTGAGGATTAAGAATTTCCTATAACATCTAATATTCTAGAGGTCCAGATTATTTGACTGGCATAGACTTAAGCTGTCCTGCCCCAAAGATCTTTCCTATTATCCTCTCATAATGTTTGAGTTGGAGCCTTCTTTCTGTATTTTTGCTATGGCTGCTGTAGTAAAGTATTATAGAGTGGGTGGTGTAAACAGCAGAAATTTAATCTCTTGATTCTGGAGCCTGGATATTTGACATCAAGATACGAGCTGTACTGGTTTCTTCTGAGGCCTCTATCTTTGGCTTATAAATGGCTATCTTCTCCTGTGTTTTCATATGAACCTCCCTCTGTGTGTCTGTGTTCCAAACTTGTAAGGGGAGACATGAGTCATATTGGATTAGGGCCCACCCATATGCCATTTTAATTTAATTACCTCTTTAAAGTTTAAGTATTTCCTACTCAAAAGCCTGTCTCATCTAGGATAATGGTCTTTAGAAATAAATTTGCACTTTATCTAGAATTATCTGGGTACATCAACAGATACTTTTAGGAGATTTTTTTTTTTTTTGCTCTCTGACCAGTTGTTGTCTTCTGTGCCCATTCAGTGCCCTCAGAGTGAGCTGGATGCTGAAACTGTGAAGAGCATTCTGGCTGAGTACAAAATCCATAATGCTGATGTGACTCTGCGTAGTGACGCCACAGCAGATGACCTCATTGACGTGGTGGAAGGAAACAGGTACTGACTAAATGCTGCCTGAGTTTGAATTTGAAGCCTTGTAATGGAAACAACATTGGATTGTGAATCTGGCAGAAATCAGTTCTAACTCTAGTTGTGCTCTTATCTCAAATAATAGTGGGCCTTGCTTTCTTGATAAAATGAAGGGTTGTTCTTGATTGCTAACATCCTTCTTTGCTCTGAAATTTGATGATGATTATCAAATTGCTTGTTTCAGTTACTTCCTATGAACTAGACTATCCCCTAAGCTCTGTGTTGTATGATGGTTCAAGAGAGTAGGTTCTCGGTCTGCTCTCACAGAATTAATCCATCTGAGAAATTCTATAGGCTGTTCTGTAGAACTTAGAGCAGACTGGGCTGTGTCTGTTTTCTCTAAGAGTACATAACTGAGATTTTACATAACATGAGACATTACTATTTGAAATTAAGTAATAATTGAAACTACTGTTATATCTGGCATTTTGAAAACAGACAAAAACTGGTGCTTTGAGTTACATGTTTTATAAGTGAGCAACTGAAGCCTGAGAAGTTGTAGCTAGCCTAGTTATTAGTAACCTTAGCTGCCCTATTGATGGAACAGTTAGGATTGTGACATTGCTAGATGCTGTGTTTAAAAATTTTTTTTTTAATTTTTGAAGTTATTATATTATTAGAAGTGTTTTACATTCTTACAGTTCATAAAACAACTGGGAAATTGACTCTGAGGTCGCCTAGGGACACATGCCTGGAAAGTGGCAGAGCTGGAATGCCTTCTGTGTGACCCTAAAGCTTATGTTATTTACACTGCAGCAGGCTTTCTCAGTAATTAGTTGCATGACTAGGGACTGTGGCTTGAGTTTCATTACTTAACTGATAATTCACTTTTTGCATGTTCTACCTTATTGAGGTAGGAAACATTTTCTTTTTTTTTTTGGCTGACTTTCTCATGATTCCAGTTTAGAGTCTCTGAATTTGAGTCCCAGGTGAGGGGCTGTTGAGTCAGACTGACAGTCTTGTCCACAGCTCCAGACTAACATACTGTTTTTCTTCTATTTCTGTAGAGTCTATATCCCCTGTATCTATGTGTTAAATAAGATTGATCAGATCTCCATTGAGGAGTTGGATATTATCTATAAGGTGCCTCACTGTGTACCCATCTCTGCCCATCACCGCTGGAATTTTGATGACCTGTTGGAAAAGATCTGGGACTATCTGAAACTAGTGAGGATGTAAGTCTTAGTGGAGAGGGTATTATTACTGTAGGACTTAAAGCAGACTGTCCAAAAATAATACCTGCTAGAGCTCATTAACATAATCTGTTTTTGGAGATAAAAATAAGTTAATTCCTATCATCTGCAAGGCCATATTGAGGGCACCTTCTCCCTCAAGATAGAGGTTATCCATGTCTGGTCTCTGGGTTGATGGAGGGTTGAGTTGTGTTCACACATGAAGCATTCTAAGAAGTAAGCAGTCTCTGCTCCCTCTGTGTTCTAGTTACACCAAACCCAAGGGCCAGTTGCCCGATTACACGTCCCCAGTGGTGCTGCCTTACTCAGGACCACGGTGGAGGATTTCTGCATGAAGATTCACAAAAATCTTATCAAAGAATTTAAATAGTAAGTATGATGGCATGTGGTGCCTTCTTTTCCTTGTGAGCTACTGATTTTCTAACGGGTAATTCTTAGGATAGAGTTATAGAAATCAGGCATCAGGAAATGCTTGCTTGGTTAGAACCTTGCAATGTCTTCTTAAATCTAAATCAAAACAGAAAGTGATACCATGCCAACTTGGAGCAGGAAGAGCCCTAAACACCTTTTCAAGTTGGGAGGGCGGACAATACAAATTGCTCTGAGGTTCTCTTGTTAATTCATTTTCCTCTTGGCAAACACAAAATGTTAATTCTTCCTGCCAGCATCATATTGGGCTTCACTGGGTACTGAGGCCTCCCTAAACCTTTTGGATAAGCAAATACTCTCTTGATAAGAGTTTTCCTAGTATGACTAAGGAAGGATATCGTACATTTCTTACCAGTAACCACTGATAGTTCATAGGCCCAATAAAAACTAGTATTCTGTAACTGACATTGCATTTGTAGGAATCAATTTCCAATCAGTTATTTCAGGGTATTTCTCTGTAACAAGTCTATGCTTTCTCCTTTTATTTTTAAATTAGTCTTGTCATACTTCTCATTTGTATTTTTTTCCTTGACTTTCATAAATTGGCTCTGGAGCATGGGGAACCATATAACTTTGAAGTCTTCCACTTTTTATGTGAAGGCTCCAGTGTGCCACACTTCAGGGGAAGCCAAAGCCTCTGGGCTTTGACTGGGGATAGGGAACCTTGTCTGTTGCAGGCCTTTGACCCTTAAGAACTGGAATGCTAACTCTAAACAGAAAGTGACACCTAGGTAGGTAGAAGCGAGGTGATTATTTACACTCAATGTTCTTTTTTTCCTTCCATACAGTGCTCTGGTGTGGGGTCTGTCTGTGAAACACAATCCTCAAAAAGTGGGTAAAGACCATACGTTGGAGGACGAGGATGTCATTCAGATTGTGAAGAAGTGATGCCATCCCCTTCCCATCTGCTGGGCCAACCCTAGCAGGTTTCTCCATGATCAAACACCTGACTCTAAGCCCCTCCTGGGTTTGACAGGCGCTGGATCAGAATACAGGGAGGGAGATGGAAGTACCCAAATTGGAACTTCACTTGTTTTAACTTGGTGTCACCTTATATGTTGAGCTGCATAAAGGACCTGGTAGGCCAGCTGACTATGTACAGTTCGTGTGTCATTGTCAGAATTTGTTTTGAGGTGGATTGAATGAGGATGGTTATGTATAGTGAGGCAGCTGCAGAAGAGGTACTTGGGAGCTTGGTCTTGAATGTGAAATGGGTAAAAATATGACTGCAGCATTTCACCTGATGGTTAGTCATGAGAAATGCTTCCAACTGGATGTGGTCCTTTCAGTCCTTTCAAGTGGTCTTTCTCTAATGATACTGGAGAAAGGAAGGACTTGATGTAAGTTAAGTGATTATTCCCTGCAAGTCTAGCCCACTTGGGAGATGGTGGTTCAGTAGAATACTCTGACCAGACACATCGGGCTTTGAGTGGCAAGCCCACCTTTAATTAGCTGTCGAACTCTGCATAAATTACTTGATCTCTGTCAGTTTCCTCATGTAACATGGAGATAGTAATAACACCTTCTAGAATGGAGATTCTTAGTATTGAGAGATGGTACTTGTAAAATGCTTATTAGCACCATGTCTGATATGTAAGTACTTGGTGAATGTTGGCTGCTGTTTTCACGGGTTCCTCTCCTTTAGTTAGAGCACAGCTGTGTATCAGTGTTGGGCTGAGTGTTGAGCTGAACTGTGCTGCCAACTGCATGCCACTGTCTCCTTTGCCATAACCCAGCCCTTCTTGAACTCCCATGGCAGTCCTGGCCCCAACCACATAACCTGGATAAAAGCATGGAGGTAGCCCAGTGCAAGTGAGGCAACCAGTCTGATCAGAGGAGGTTTGTGGGGACACCTGTGTGTTTGTATGGAGGTGGGAGGGAGGGAAGGTTATAAGAAGTAATGGGGTCGCGATTGCTAGAGAGGTACTAAGGACATCATTAAAGGTTAATAGGGGAATTTAAAGGGGTTTTCTTGATAGTGGAAAATGACTGGCAAAAATCTGTGTGTTGGAGTGGATTAGTGAGAATATGGGAGATGGAGGGTGTGGGCGTACAGGAGGAGAGACCTAAACCTGGCAACTGGCCACCTCTTTGCAGAGAGAAGTCAAAGATTATATAATTATGGATTGCACGGATGATAGAGAAGGGTGGTCCATGAGAAAGTCAGCAAGGAAAACAGATTTACAGGAAGACAGAGTTTGATTTTAGATGAGGTGAACTAGAGCTTCTAGCATGCTGTGAGCAGTGAGGATGTGGGATTGTCCACATACTCAGCCTTTTCCAGGAGTTGTTACTCTTGTTATCTTAGTGACAGTTGTTTCCCTGTCATAGTCTTTCTAGAGCTTGGGCTTAACACTGTCCCCAGACCCAGGAGATAAGCCTCTCAGGCCTGGTATCCTAGTCACTTTGGAGGGTGTAGATCTTGGTATCACTGGTACATTCATGATAGAGGCCATAATTTAGAGTGTACTCTGGCTTTTCAGAGAGACACTGGCTTTCTGAGATATGGCATTTCCAGCAAGGTTTACTTTAGTCCAGGCAGAGCTTATGTTGGGTTTTGAAGAATCCTCAAATTCACTTTCATTGGGCAATGAAATGCCAGAATGTTGAGAAAGATGTTGAAATCTGGGTTCATTCCCAGATAAGCTTCAGGATATGCTTTGAATGGGCTTTGCTTCCATCCTTCCACACCTTCCCCTTCCCCCATCAGTGGCCCCCTGGTGTTTGAGGAGAGCATTACCCTACCTCCTTTCTGGGCTCAGACTTGGAAGTTCTGGGAGAGGTACAGTTTTGTGTTTGGAATGCTGCCTGGGGTAGGGCCATCAAGGAGGGCAAAGCTTTTTCTTCCTGAACTCCACGACTAGGGTTGTTTGACTGTCACAACGTGGCTTGAATTTCCATTTTTCTTTTCGAATGCTTTTAGCTGTGCTTCAGGTCAGTTCAGTCAGTTGTGTCTGACTCCCTGCGACCCCATGGACTGTAGCATGCCAGGCTTCCCTGTCCATCACCAGCTCCTGGAGCCTACTCAAATTCATGTCCATTGTGTTGGTGATGCCATCCAACCATCTCATCCTCTGTCATCCCCTTCTCCCACCTTCAATCTTCCCCAGCATCAGGGTCTTTTCCAGCGAGTCTGTTCTTGGCATCAGGTGGCCCAAAGTATTAAACTGTGTTTAATAGCAGACAATAAATAACTGGCTGAAATGGAAGAAAACTTGGTCTCTCACATAAGTTGTCTGGAGCTCAGATGGGCTAGCTGGTAGGTCACTGACGATCCAAATTCTTTCCATGATGCCATCCTGTTCACTGCTTTGCTGGGCAGATGGCTCCCTTCACCCTCGAAGAATATCTTCATAGCCTTGGGCTTTATACCAGTATCTAGAGGATGCTAGAAGACTGAGTCTTAACTTTTGGTGAAGCCATTTCCCAGAAGCTGCACAGCCAATTCCTCTTTGTGTCTCATACCCATTCTTGAACCAGCTGTTAGTAAAGGGAGTAGAATATTGAAGAGTCCGTTTACTCCATATATTATCTTCATTCCTGGAGTTTATCCCTTTCATTTATAGGCCAGTGGACCTGACTTTCTTTCTACCTTAAGAGGCTGTCTTATAGGATATCTCCTATAAGAAGACCTGGCTGTATTTTCCCATTAAAAAAAAATTTAGCTTTATTTTTTTTTTCATTGTACCTCACAGCACACAGGATCTTAGTTGCCTGACAAAGAACTGAACCCAGGGCCCCTGCACTGGGAGTGTGGAGTTTTAACCACTGGACCACCATGGAAGTTCCTGTACTTTCCCATCCCCCCCCTTCTCATTGATTATTACTAATTTTCAAAGTACTGGTTGTTCAACTGCTTCCTTAGGGGTGGAGGCAATGTTCTTTTCTACTTGACCCCTCAACTTCCACAAGATTCTTTCTGGTCCTTGCTGTTTTACTTTGAGGAGCCTTTTACATCCTTCCAGCTTGACTGCTTCTAAGCTTGTCTCATGCCTGCTAGACTCCCCAGAGCTGCTCCCTGTAAGATGGCTTATTAGCTGAGACATCATGTCATCATGTTCTCCTTTTACTCCATAGCTGGCTCTTAGTTTCTGAAGACTGTATTCACTTCCTTTTTTGCCTCTACTCCCATTCACCAAAATAGCTTTAAGATCTATGCATTTAGCTTCTGCTGTGCTATTCTTAGCAACATTCCTTTATTTTCTTCTGACTCCATCTCACCAGCTACTGGCTTTGCCCTTTGTTTGGTGCCTACATTTGTTCATGTCTGTCGTATTAGCTTCTAGACTAAAAGGGAATTCCTCACTAGCAGCTTCAAACCAACCCTCCCCACTTTACACCCAGGACTGTTGGTTCAATATGAAAGGAAAGGAGGTGAAAGGACACACAAGATGGGGTTGGATCCAGGTTTCTGTTCTGCCCCTGTTGCTTGAGGCTGTTTTCCAGATTCTTTGTTTATGAAACAATGCATTTGTGAGAATTCTAAACAGGACTTATTTCTGAAGTTGATTCACTCAGATCCCACTGCAGGGAGGGAGGGCTGAAGTTGAAGTACTCAAGTTGAAGTACTGTGAAGAGACAGACCTCATGCTCACTCCACAAAGCCAGGTCCAAGTTTATAGCCTGCACCCCTAACCCTTAGGCTGTTTTTTTAACCTTTTAGTCAAAATCCAGTCATCTTGCTTAACTTCACTCATGAATCAGAATGGTCTCATTATTTGAGCCTCTACTATGAAGTCAAACTAGAGTTGAGGGCCCTAAATGGATACGAACTGAGAAATCGGCTGAGTTAAGCTGAGGAGCTTGAGACTTGTCACCTCAGATTGGGAGGAATAAAAAACCTTCAGTCGGGAAAGGGGACTCAAGGTCATAGTTATTCGGGTAGAATCCTTTTCCCGTGTTGTGCATGTAGTTACGGTACACAAAATAACGGAATGGAGGAGTAAGAACACAGAAGAAATTAACACAGGCACCAGAGTCTTGAGGGAGTTCTATATGGAAAAAATTCTGGAATGAATCAGAATTCTAAGGCTCCATTTTTCCCTATTGGTGAGAACAGGAAGCCAACCGTTGACTTTTGCCCCAGTAAACGTGACAAGTGATCATATACCTGATGACCCAATAAATTATTTTCTCTAGTTGGGTTTAATTTTAGAAATTACACATTATCATCTGATATTAGCCACAAGACTACCTATAGGGTCAGCTCAGTCTAAACTCACCCATTGGGGTCATTTAAGGCTCAAGAAAGAGGGCCATGGCTTCCTCCTCCCAATCAGTTCAGGTCCATGAATCTTACTGAAGAGGAAGGGATTCAGGAAGAAATAAACACAACAGTGCCATTCACTTCATTCACACACTTAGCATATGCAACTTTAATCAACCAAAAGAAAAAGCCCCAACTGTACAAGTGAAAAAAAAATCCAAAATGTTGACACAGGCTTACCTAATACCAGCTACTTTTATGTACAGCTGTATAATTTCAAAAAAGCTATCCTATATGTATGTACAAAAGTTGTTTATACACAGGTCTGTACATAAGGGTCTATACATTTATTTCCTCAGAACCCTTAAGGTGCCACCTTTTGGTGAAGACACCAACACTTCATTCACATATCTTACAAAAAAAGACTTTCTAGGACTGACAATACTGCATCCTGTATTCAAACCATGTAGACTCCATTGACTGGTTAAGTTCCTTCCATCATAATGCAGACCACACCAGATGCCTGGGTGCCCCTAAACAGCTTCACACAAGAGTGCTACAAAGTAAAAGCTGTAAACCCACGTGAGATGAGGAAGCAGAGTCCTGACCAGGGTGCCGCCACAGGTCCAGGCTTGGAGAGCGAGCGAGCGAGCCTGCCTGCCTGCCCCGCTCACTGTCGGTACTCCAGTTCATCTACACTGATGACTTTGGTGGGCATGGAGGGCAGGGGCTGCTGTAGCACATCTGAGCCAAACCATTTGGCGAGGCCCACAGGGGAGCTGCTCCTCTGGCTGGGGCGGTGCTCAGCTGGGAGTGCACGTGCGGCAGGCCTGACCGGTTGGGCACATTCTGAGGAGTCGTCTGAACACTGACAGCAGCTGCCTGGGAACCAGAGCCTGGAGGATGAAGAACTGTGGAGATACGAAGGAAGGTTCTTATTCAGAGCACAAGGAGGGGAAGTAGTTCTCCACTAGGCTGTGCTTCACTGTGCATGAAACTACGAACACTTCTTAACAAGGTGACTGATTCTAGGCTTCTTTTGGAAACTCCTTTCCAAAATGCCAGAACAGTACCTTGGAAAGCTGAGCAATTCAGAAGCCATTTGTATTGACAGTCCATCCTAGATGGCACACCCGCTACTCCCCATGACAAGCAGAAAGAACAACAAGCCAGGGAGAGTATCTACTTTCGGCACTGCCTATGCTGAATCTGTCAGAAGGATTCTCAGCCTGCTCTCCAAAGAGGCAAATATCCCCACCCCCCCCCCCCCCCCCCCACCCCAACCACCACCCCTACCCTCAAACCCTAACCCT
>SJXQ01010985.1:357295-377594 GCA_006408695.1 Aepyceros melampus | reverse complement strand
CCCAAAAAAAAACAACCCAGGGCACACCTGGCTTTCCAACTGTCTTCACAGGAAAGCCCAGTCGTCTTGCTAGGATACACTAGTAAATGGTGCTGTTTGATCCCCTTCACTGGAAACTGGTTCAGAAACCCCTAACCCTCAGCTCACCTGGTCCTCTCCTGAGCCTACCTGAGCGCTGCAGCTGCTGCTGCATCACTGCCAGATGCAGGGGTGTCCCAGGACGAGGGTTTAGGAGAGGGTGACTAGCGGCAGGCAAAGGGTAAAAGGGCTGACTCAGGATGGGGCCAGACAGTCCCTGTAAATGGGTCAGGTCCATCCCAGGGGGAAGCACACCTGTTGGGCAGAAAGAAGAAACATCAGAAATAATCTACCTGAAATTTTCAAGCTTGACTATACAGCTTCGGTGATCTGAAAGTTCCTTAAGAATGAAGACTGTTCAAGCTAGATTCCTAATCTTTCAGTGGAGTGAGGACTAGACGAGATTGGACCCAACGGAATGCCTTTCTAGGGATAAGACCCTCCGGTGGCTCAGCACTTCAGCTCCAGCAACTCACGCCAAGCTAGAGACTCACCAGCTTGGAGCACGCTTGGGAGGTGCTGTGGGTGCACTCCCTGGGCCAGCATCCTCTGGACCAACCCCGGGTGAAGCTGGTGAGCAGGCCGCACGATGGGGACGTGGGGGACCAGGGGAACCTGGTGGACGGGGCGGAGAAAAGGCGTTCCTGGAACGGGGGACGCCAGGGTGGGTGTCTTCCTCCCCGTTGCTTTAGGACGATAATCTTGTTCTTTGGTGTAACGGTTGGTCTGGGACAGTGGGGTGGAACAGGAAAGCCGCTGCAGGGTTGACAATTTAGGATTTGTGGTGGGAGAAGAGTCCCGAGCAGCAGTGGGCACAGAGCTGGATGACAGGAGGTTCTCTGTAAGGACCCAGACAGAATATTTTGGTATTGACAAACTTCTTTTGTCCTCCCAATGAACCAGTAACTCATTTGTTAGAAAGCTCACAATCCTTATTTGATCCCTCAACAGATTTAGAAGACTGCACTGAGGGGCCCACTGTTTTTTGCCTTATGAACTGGCCTAGTCAAGGTCATGGGTAGTTAGGGACAGACCCTGGAGTAGGTCCCAAGTTTTCCAGTCTTCCAATACCTTGCTGGAAGAGTTTATTTTTGCTACACTCTAAAAATCCAAAGACTCTGAAGTTGTAAAAGAGATAACTTAAAAAAAAAAAAAAAAGGATCCGTCTTTGTTCTTCCCAATCCAAGAACAGCTGTGAGCAAGCAAGCCTGGCACGTCAGGTCTGGTGGCCTGACTTGGTCGGGCACTTGGCTCCGTCCATAGTTAGGGCTGTGCTCTGGCTCTGTGTGGGAGCTGCTCCTGTCCTAGTCGGCTGCTTGGGATTAACATGCTTTTCACCCTAAGGGGAAAAGTGAGTAAAATTATATAAATTCATCACAACAGAAAGAGCAATTATTGTCTGGTGAGGAACCTGAACTGCCTTTTAATAGGACCAACCGGATTTCCTTCCTTTCCCCAGCAGCTTTCTCACAGGCAGAAAGCTCTCAGACCAATACCTAGACCTACGTAAACCTCACTGATTAGAATCTGTTTCACTATGTCTTTAACAGTCTGAACTATGCAACCCCTAAAAACCTCTTACGTTTTCCATGTATTTCTGAAAGCCTCACACACCTCCTATATGCGTCACCCACTGCACAGATCTTACTGGGTAATTAGTCTCCAGACTGGAGAGAACCTTTCAGAAATAAAACTGGTTGAACTTTTATTAATCTGCCAAATAAATGTACTCATAATTCAAGCCTAAATAAGGATCCCGAATGCTTGTTCTTCCTAATGCCAGCACTCAAGGCACCATTAGACTGGTCAGAATTTCAAGTGGCTAAGTGCCTGTGAGCTGGTCTACTCCTGTTAGACCCAGAACTGAGGTCTGGAGCAGCAGGGGCCTTGCCCAAGGCTTTGCATGCTAGCACTCTGTCACACACGTTGCTGGTGCTCCAGCCTCAACAGCTCTCAAGTACCTTCATGGGCTTCTGAGCGTCCTCTTTACTGTCACCAAGAGCTGCTTTTCCAGAGGCTGGCTCCTCCTTGCTTTTCTCTTTGCTCTCATACATCTTACGAATCACTGAGGTAGGAGTGAAGGAAGGAGAAAGCTGTAGAGGAAAACAGTATTCATACATTCTTTAGTTGGCTCTCCCTAATCAAGTGGCCAAACTACTGAAGCTGAAGAGTCCCCTTTTGGCAGCACGTGGTGGAGGTCAACTCCAATGTTCTGGCCTCTAGCTGCTGGAAGAAAGCATCAGGATGGGCCGAACAGGCAGCAACATCCCTTGCTCGCAGTTCACTTGAATCAAAACCAAGATGCAGCTAGTGCACAGCTAATTAAAGCACAGAAAGTTCTACCTGCCTCTGCAGCCTCTGCTCCAGCCATTCCCCAGGCCAGAGTTAGGGCCGGGAAGGGGGAAAAACATGGCCAGGGGAAAACCCTGAAACAGCAGGCCCCTCCCCTAAGCTGGGAAAGGACATGTCAGATGCAACCACAGAACCTCGATTTCTCTGTACTCTTAATGTTTCCTACCTCGACTTGGCTACCAGAAAACCCAAGTAGCTTCCTGACGGTCTCCTCTGCACCAGCACTCACCATTTGGGGTCATCTGTTCCCACCTCTTTACTGCCAGTTTTTACACTGATGTTTTTACTGTGCACACAACTTTTCTCATTAAACCCCATATCCTTGATGACAGGAGACAGAGCATGAATTACGCACAGAAAAGCTCCTAGATCCTGCCTTCAGGGTGCTTGGTGCAAAGACCACTTGGGGTCCTGAAGTACAGAATAACAGTCTTTTCCCCTCATCAGCCCTGAATAGGTGATAAAGGTCTGTGAGGTGAGTGAAACCTAAAATAATAAATAATGCTGGTTCATGAGTCAGTTGTAAAGCTTGACTTCCACTTAACTCTGAGACCTGAATCTAAATTTGTGGCTCGCACCATCTTTCACTGGACTTCCCATGCTCTAGCTCCCATCACCCATCCTCCTCACCTCCTGCCTTCACGTTCATCCCTCTTCTGCTCCCCACTCCCGTGACCGTTCACCGGAACATACCACGCCACCCTGTATGCCCTGAGCCTGACTCTCCTATCTGCTGGAACACACTTTCCCCAACATGGGGCTTCACTAGAACTAGAATCCTGAGAGACCACATCCCGAAAGGGGAGGCCCTAATCGACAGGCAGGTGCAAACATCTATTAAATCACTGACTCCTGTGGAACGTGCTCAAGGACAATTTGGAGTACCTAGTGACACAGGAGCAACCAAGCAGGGAGAAGCCTAGGAGTCATTCATAAGGGCAGAGGTCACTGACCATGCTTGTGATGGAGGCGGCCGGGGCAGGGGAAGAGGAGTTCCCTCGGTGCGCGGGTGCTGGTGACTTGGTCACTCGCTGTTGCCTGTAAACAAAAACCAGTTATCTGTGAGTCCCTAGCTGCTCAAACTCCCAAGTTTAAACTGCATAAAACTCAAGGCCAGCCCAGGAAACATCCCATTTCCTTTCTTCAATTTCCCAAGCATTTAATAAGTGCCTAACGTGCAAAACTATAAGCCAAGTTCTGAGGAGACAAAAGCTTAATGACACATAGTCCTGGGTCTTGTAAGGGCTGTCATCTAATGAGGGAGATACTAATTTAGGGCAAACATGGGACGTCAAGGGCACCAGCAGAGTACGATGGGAAAACGAGGGGCAGAGGGAACAGGTAAGGGGTGTGGAAAGGTCTTGGGAATGTAGGGTTATCCAGGGCAGGTGTGTAGCTTGTTGCTGGCTATGCCAGTGAGGCAGGCTGGAGAGGGCCTGCATTCTGGAGGGTAGGGAGCAACACTGAGTACCACAGTCCCTGGCGTAGAGCTGAGGCTCCGAGAGACATCAGTTCAAGTCAGACGGGCCACCAAGACTGAGCCACTTTTAGGACCCAGTCACCCGGAGCCTCCTGCTACTCTGGGTCTGCACACAGGGCTGGCCCCGGGCCTCCCAAATAAAGTTTAAAAGAGCAGACTTCCTTCTCTTCCCAGACTTCTACTTATTCTCTCTTGGAAGAAAACAGCAAAGAGTTGATGACCACAGAGGCTGAGAGAAGAATGAATTACATGAGCTCACTGGCTAATCAAAGCTTCACTGATTTCAGTGATGTCAGACCTTGTACTACAAAGGCCAAAGCCTCAGGACAGTCAATGACTCTGAGGTTCACTGACTCATAAGCAAAAGGGAACCCTAAACTCCTGGCTGCCTTTCAGTCTGTATCAGGTAAGCCCCAGTGCTGCCACACTGAGACCAAGTAAGACAGCAAGGGGAGAGAGTATTCTGAGTGACTAAGAGGTAAAAAAAGCAAGACAAGGAGAAACTGTGTCTGTTGGGGGCCACGACTGTACAGAGTGTACAGGCAGGGAGGGCCTACCATCTGATCCAAAAATTGACACTGTCTTGGATCTACCTGCTAGTTTCAAGTAAGTCACATATGAAAAACCTAAGTTTCTGTATCTGTTAAATGCAGTTCTTTACCCCATCTACCTCACAGAGTTGTTGCCAAAAGCAAAGTAGGTTATGGATATCTAAAGTGCTTTGAAGGTCAACAAATTGCTATGCTGTAGAGAGAAGTCCAGTGAGGGGCTCAGCAGAGCAGCCGTGAGCTCTCTGTATAGGCTGGAGGGCTCTTACAGGGTGAGCACATTTATGCAAGAGGACAGAGAGCTTACTAGTTCCAGCGCTTTCTGAAAGTGTCAACATATGACCAGATGAAGTAAGACACTGAGGCAGCATTTTTAATAATCACATCAAAACAAATAAGTTTCAAGTACCAAATACTATATGGGGTGGGAGTACTGTGTTTAAGGATCCCCACTTTGGTGATAAAACTAAAAATATGAAGGTGGTGACTACTCTTCTTTTAGAGACTGGACAATGGTCACTTCTGGAGAAAGGGGTATTGGGACAAGGCACAGGGAGGGCTTCTGGGGAGCTGACAAGGGAGTCTGCCTTACAATAAGCTATACATTTGCTTCATGAAGTTTTCTGCCTGTTTTATTTTACAATAAAAAAAAGACAATACTGCTAACTCTTCTTCCCCAACTTATGGTTCATTTCATTTCACTGCCTGTTGAAACTGGTGGAGAGGATGGGAGGAGAGTAAAGTCAGGGACTATTTGATCAACAAACTTGACTCAAGGGACAGTTTGATACTCAACAAGGAGCCTGAGGGTGAGGAAGCGAGGTGGAGTTTTACTTTCCATCATTTCATAAGAATAACTGCAAATAAGTAGCTATGTCAGCTACATCTGTAAAAAACGAATCCTTTAAATGAAGAGTATAAATAAAATTATATAGGATGAAAAGCCTATGCCCCTGCAACAGAATTCAGTTATACAATTTCCTCTACTGAACACACTCGCTAGGGAAGACTTGTCACCATATGTTGTACAGTGTATCAATGTATACAACAGAAATGATACCTCAAGGGGAGGATTAGAAATTTACCTGTTTCTGAATCCATCTCTGGTTCTGTCCACCTGCGGTTTGCCAAAACCAGGCTGGTAGAAGTTTGCTGCCTGCGCCGCGAGGTCATGTGGCACGGCCAGCCCCTCCAAAGCTGCCTGTTGCAATTCTAGCGGACTCATCTGCTGGACAGATGTGGCAGGGGGGAGTCAGCAGAAGAATGGCAGCCAGGACACCTTCTACAAAGGTCTCTCTTTGATCTTTCAGAAGAGGTCTATTTTAAGTAGCAGCTAAGAGAAACTAAGATACTGCAAACCTGCCTAAATTGTGCTGCCATCCACTGATTTACGACTTTATATGATGATATAACTTCACCAGTTTTCTAGCCTTCACTGAGCCTGAGTTACAGTTCAAAACCACTTCCAAGCATTATAGCCATTTAATTCTGTATCCCACAAGCAACAAGGGTGGAAAGAAAACTAGTTTGAGAAAAAGCTCAGCCAGACCTGGGCTGTGACTGGGCTCATGGGCTTGCGCATGCCTTGGAATGGATCTCCGAGAAGCTGCTGTGGTCCTGACGTGAAACCTGTTGGGAAGGTTACACAGATTCAGTGCGTGTCAAGATAGCACCGTCCCTCAGAGGCATTATCTCCACTGCATGATGCTCCTCGCTGGGCACCATCTCTTTCGTGAAGGACTGATTTCCTGGGCTCATGATGTCACTCTTCTTCCATGCCCCCACAGTGGGCACCTCACGGACCTCTCTCCGAGCACTTAATGATTCAAGCTGCTGGTGTATCCATCCCCCACTAAGCTGTCTCTTCAGAGCCGAGACCTCTATACGGGAGGGAAGAGCTTTTCTAGCCAGTGATCTGGCTCTCTGTAACCACACCAGCTGGTACCAAAGCAGACACCAGTGTTCTGAGATTCACACTATTTCCATTAGATCTCCCTAACTGTGGAAAAATTACAAAAACTTTCTCTCACAATATAACCGGCAGGGGTCAGAACAGCCAGCAGCCTAGAGTGGTCGAGGGTACAGGAACACAGAGTCTGCACAACACTTTTGCTAACACAGCTTTCTGGAAGTGCTGCTCCCATTCATGTTCTGAATCAGCTGTAATACCTCACAGTTGCTTGTATATAGCTTCATCAGGTTGGCAGAGAGCCACTAGTCTGACTTCTCCATGAAGGAAAAAACCTAAGGAGCCGAATTAATTTTTTTCAGTTGAATTTTCCAAATAACGAAGATGACTAAAGAGCTGGATCCAATTTAGTTCTTCAGAGAAAAAAATACAAAACTGCAACATAAACCTATTTATTCAGAAGGGCAGCTGGATAACTATCTTCCACTTCTGTCCTTACCATCCCCTGAAAAAAGCATAACAAATCAGCATGTTTCTTTTTAAACTCTTCAAGGGTACCAATGAAAAAGACTTTGCCAGTTTTAGGAGATGGGTATACCAGAGGGGAAGGAGAAGGGAAATGACAGATGGACACCTATGCACAAAAGCATTTACCAATCGGTGACGGTATTCTGGGACGAAGGTAGTCTGCTGAGGCTGCTCTCGTCTGAAACACCTGGGACAACGGAGGAGAGGGTGCTCTCTGGCCCAGTAATGATGCTGTAGGCTCCAAGCTCCCCATAAGGCCCTCAGGAGATTGGAAGAAGCAGGTCTCTGAACAGGTGGGCCCAGAAGTTCCTAAAGGCAGAAAAGTCAAATCCTGTGAACAAACCTAGTTCTTCCTCCTAGTCAGAGGCTGTGGATTATGAATTTGGAAGCCAGTGATGACTCTCCCTCCTGCTTCACTGAAGGACTTGGCACGTGTACATGCAATGAATTTCTCTGAACATTCAGCTACCAACATTTCCTTCAAGTTAGTGCTACAAATATAGGTTAGATACTTTAAATTTCCATAGAAATTGCAAACCTGCAAACGGGAAACCAGGCTTTACTCGTCATCCTTTTTAGCCATCAACCCACCCCACATTTATAGCTACAGAGAACTATGTCAGGCAGAAAAACCATATCCTTCGTTGCCAGGCAACACGGATCATTCTCTACGGCCCAAAGCTGGCCCACTACACAAAACCAGTTTGGAGGACTACTGTTCAGGACTCCAAGGCCTTGGTATAAGATTGTGAAGTACCTGCAAGATGTTCTTAGGGACAGGCTGGCCTGGAATCTCAGCAGGGGACATCAAATGGCTTTCAAGGGTTCGCTAAAAAAGTCAAAGGAAAACTGGTTTTAACCTTCTCACATACTTAACTTACAGATTAATTGGGGACCACAAGAAAACATTAAAAACTCCCCAGGGAGTTGGCACTTAACAGCAGAATGATGTCCAAATCACAGGAAACTTAGATCAACTTGTCCCACTTGTCGCACAGGTCTCAACGATCTCGGAACAGGAAGAATTTTCCCATGTACATGCAAAGTCCGCTCAGAGACCCTCAGACAAGGTCTTTTCCTCTCTGGTAACCCTAAGTCCATTTCACTATTTCTAACATGGTGTCCAAAAGGAGGGAAAAAGAAAATGGTGAAACTGGGGAACACTTGTTTAGTAAGAGGCCACAAGTAGGAAATTTTGATAATTTACAGATTTTAATGTTCACGGCAACCTTTGCTAGCTATTATCTTTAACAAGATTTACAGATCATAGATGGTACCAAAAAATGTGAGTTTGGGCCAAAATCCTTATATTTCAGAGTTTCATATTTTAGGAAATTTAAACTTTATTATTTTTAAGCAGCTATTCCAAAATGGGTCTCCTATTGAGGGTGAAATTAAAATCTTCCACTTTCAATTCTTTTAATGCAGTAGCAGGTGTACTTTGCATCCAACTTATATTACCTCTGGTGCTTCAGGACACCCTTGTGTGTCCATTTAGCTCTGGCTGAAGTGCTTTCTCTGTCAAGTTTCCCTTCCACCAGCTGGAACTGCAAAGGTCCACAGCAGTGTCCTCAGGCAAGAAAAATAGCCCCCAAATATGCAAGTGTTTCATTGTTGATTTTGGAATTGGAACGGACTGTAAATGATTTTAATAAGATTTCCTCAAGAGTCATTTAATTCCAACTAACAAAAACAAATACACAACTTTATACTAGATGGCTTGCTATATGGAGGATAGAGTCTACACTTTAATTTGAAATAGAGTTTAGCCTGAACCAATATGTCCTCTTTTGGGGATAAACAATATGACTGAACCAACATGGCTGGAGGCAGATCAGCAATAGTATAGGTAACACACACAGCTGCAGTAGCTAAAGGCCTGGAAGCAGCCCGCGACCAACGGCAACATGCAGATTAAGCAGTATTTGGGGATGATGCCTGGTGCACTCCATAGATTATTTCCTTATTTTTTTCCCTAGATTGAGTTTGTGTTCCCCTTTGCCTAGCACCTTAAATTATATCATCCACTCCTTTATGCATCTGTTTGAGGCTCATTCCCTCAGCTGAAGCCAGATATATTTCAGAGCACTGAACCCCCGAAATCAAGCAAGTTATCTTCACAGTTCAGGGGCAACTGTGTTAATATCAAACCCTAGAATCACGTCTGAAACAAAATGTTCAAAAGCATCATCAGGTAAACAGTCGAAACCACCCCCACCCTCGCTCCCATTTCTTTACTAACACTAAAAGAAGCTGTTTACAAGATTTGACCCACCCTGCTGTAGTCAGCACCTAATCCCCAAACACAAAGGCAACAAGCAGCAGAGCAGAACTGTTTACAGCCAAGTGATCTGGTCCTCATTTGAAAGCATTTATACCTAATAGTTCCTTGCATGGAAATTATTTAAAGCAGCTTACAAGGAACATTCCCCTGTAACTGGCATGGTGTGGTCAAATACACAGGAATAACTCTACCTATCTGAGATGTCTCCTTCTGGAGGTAGAAAGGCAGGTAGGTAGGCCAGGAACAATGGTATCTCTGTTAGGATTTATCACTAATAGCTAGTCAGATTCAAAATATCAAAAATCAGCTGTTCTCCCTTGGTACAAGGCACAATGAAACACATGCTTCCCCCATAGGTTAACCAGTAGTTCCCAGACAAGAAGGTGTCAAGAAAAACAGGCAAAACTCAATTTGGTAAATTTGCGACAACTTAGCAACTACAGTAAGTCTATGCTTTTTTTTTTTTTTTAATTAATATTATTCGATTTACTGTTTCCCTTTCACTTTGTAATCATCAAGGGTTAGCAACAGTAACACACACTGTGGCTGAGAGGCACCCTCTAAATGTGTTATGCGGAAGACCAGTATGGGCTACACACCAGCATTTACTGACAGACAATCACCTTGTAACCCAACTTCAAGCCTAAAGGTGTTTTATAAGTTTATGAGTCACAGCTTTTTCTATTAGTAAATAAACAGAATGCAACTGTCTTGAAAAATCCATCTTAGATATTCCACAAATGCCATGTATATCTGTCAACTACCTAATCAAGAAGGCAAATAAGCCCAGGTATCTGGGAGTAATGAGAAGCAGTGAAAAGCCTTGACTATAAAAACATGGTAAAATTATTTTAACTTAAGTAGCTGAATACGGGCTTCCCTGGGGGCTCAATGGTAAAGAATCCTCCAATGCGGGAGATGCAGGTTCCATCCCTGGGTAGGGAAGATCCCCTGGAGAAGGAATGGCAACCCACTCCAGCATTCTTGCTGGGAGATCCCATGGACAAAGGAGCCTGGCGGACTATAGTTCATGGGGTTGCAAAGAGTCAGGCACGACTTAGCGACTAAACAACAACAAACAGCTGAATAAACAGAAACCTTTCTCTAGAGTTCATCCCCCCAAATATTCTTACACCGTTTTATTTAAGCACTGAGTTAAGCAAGTTATATCTGAATCTGTCAGTCTATACTGTCACGCACAGTACATACAGATAAACCTGCTTTTCCGAGTAACAAACAGCATAGTGGTAATCAGAGAACACACAAAGCATCGAGGATCAAATGACTACTAAAGAATTTCCAACTTACTCAGGATACCTGTTTAAAAATCCATTTATTGGATGGGAAGTGGAATAGAAAGGAAAGGCGGAAAGGCTGGGGTCTGTGCCAAATACTCACACTGGCTTTAGGCTGAGAAGGCAAAGTCCCGCTCGCCTTCATGCTGCTCACTAGCTTGTTGAACGCAGTCATGTCTCCGTCTTTTCTGAGCTGTCGATTGCTGGCCACAGCACTCAGGGTCTCCTCTAAATGCTCTGCCATAAAGGGAGTCGAATTCTTCACTTGCTGGTCAACCTTCAAGCCCTTGAGCCCTGCTTCCACCTCCTCCACGGAAAGCACAACCCCTGAATGTGCTGAAAGGTTGAGAAAGTCTAGGTTAAGCCAAGCAAAGGACTACGTGGTAGGAACTCTCTTTGTACTCTGTGGTGGATAAGGTGAAAACGACTTATTTCACAGTTGAACTGAAGTTGTCAGGAAAGACTGATACCAAAAACAGACAAACTGAAGGCACTGAGATCCTGCAGGAGGATGTCTATTATAAGGAGTCTTCTGGAGACTCGTTATGAGGGACAGGAATCCCGGGCAGCCCAGTAAGAACTAGAGTGCTGCCTGCACAATGGTTATTCTATCATCAAGGCTGCACGTTCAGGGCTTATAACCTAAGCAAGAACATGGCAAACCAGGGCAGAGGTGTGAGCAGCTGCCAAGTTATGCTCAGGAGGACTAAATATTCACTGGAGGGTGCTACTCAGGCTCCAGGTGAGCAGGACTTAGAAGAAAAGTTCTGCCACAGAGTTCAATGACCTGCTGATCTGGTAGATTCTCAAAAGAGGTGGTACTGTTTGATAAATGTTTTTGAAGAACATTAAACAAAACACACCATCTATTTGACTTTTGATGAAATAGCAGTCTGTTAGAACTGATTCTGCCTTAATTAAGACTGAGCATCCAAATGTTTCAAATACCTAAAACAGACTCTAACAGACACTTACAGCTCTCTTTAAGCTTTTCTTTATTTGCAGAAAGGCTGGAAAGGAGAGGCTTTAAATCCACTTTGGCTTTCTGTAGCATTTCTAGAATATCCACTTTAGTTTCAGAATGGTCTTCTAATGGTATAGGAGCAAAATAATTCCCCGAGTTCTGTCCAGGAGAGAGGATGGCTTGTTCCAGACCTAATATGGCAAGTTAATATATGTATAATTAATTGGTCCTCAATAAGGCACAGAAACACATCTTCAACAATATTAAAATGACACAAACTGAAGGATATTTTTCAGTATCCAGAAACCCATGAATGCTAATGGACCCCTGACTAATGAAGATGAAATGAACCCTATCAAGGAAAGCTCAAGTCTATGTCCAGGGCAGAATCTGAAGCAACTGTACCTGCAAGTCTCTCCAGTTCTTCATGAGGTGTTGACCCAAGGCTGCTGGATCGGCTTCCTGATCGGCTCGGGTTAGAGAACCACCTACTGAACCTACTGGCGGAGACTGAACCTTCTCCCAAAACATCTTCTATCATCTAAAGGGAGAAATGAAAGGAGCTAAGATAACAGCTTCCAGGTGAAAAAGACAAGAAGGCTCAAATCTTAAGGAAGGGTCACTTACTTTGAAACTTCCTTTGATGCTGCTGACCTGAAGGCAAAAAACCTCAGAACTTAGGATTCTGAACATCTTTAACTCCTCTTCCCCTCCTGGATCGTTTCTGAGTAACCCAAACTTGGGCATAACCATGTATTCTCTAAGCATATAAAGCAAAACCTCTTTGCCACAGAAAGTGTTCTGATTTTCTATCATTTGCCTCATTGAAAATCCATGAATGTTCTAAGAGGGCACAGTTTCAAAATCAAAATCAGCACCAAAGTAAAGCATTCCATTGCCAAGCTGATGAGTGGCCTTCAACTAAGCATCAGGTATGGAGAGCTGATGAAAGAAAACCCTTCCTTCAAACTTCAACACCCTCAAGGTTGTAATAAACACCGTGAAATTCAATGCTGCTAATTTCAGAACCCAAAAGCTAAAAAGTAGAGCTCATATTTCCAAGTCAAAGTTTAAGGAGTATCAAAATGTGAAAGACAGACTTTTAAATGATCTCTAATATCTGTTTGAACTTCATGGAAAGTTTCAAACTTCATGTTTGTTTTCTTTTAAATCTGACCTCCATAGTTTTTGGTTTAATAAGAGCAATTAAATGATACATTATGATCAGAAATAATTTTTCAACAGTGTTTCACAACAGTAATTTCTATTACCAGTCCTTCTTGAAAACTAGATTTAAGCATTTTTTGGAAAAAAATTTTCAGTTATACCCTATTATAAATCTAATTAAATACCCAAATTGATCTTTATGGAGTGCTCTGATATTTAGAAAAGACAAGATAAAGCAAATATCAATCCAAAAATGAGGCCCATCCTTGACAATAAGGCATAAACAGCAAACAGGTTTTTCCCCAAGACATGTACATATATGACGGAGTTAGGGACTTTGTTTTATCTGAAATCTAGAACTCATACTTCTGTCTTTGCAGGTATTGTTCAGCAGATTCAATCACACTCCACTTGTAAACTCTCACACCTTGAATAATGCCGACTTTCAAGTACACTAATTTGCAATCATTAAAATTTTAAGATAAGCATTATAAAGTGATGTTTCACTGTGAAAAATTGGGAACTGTACCCAAAACACAACCGCCTTGGTGAAAAATGGTTATTTTTAAAAGTAAAAGCTACAGCTATTTAAAATACTTTAATTTTGGAAAGAGTTTGAAATTTTACAAATAGCAAAAATAGCTTTGCACTGTACTTTATTTCCTCTCATCATACTGTATAGAGAAAAGCCAGAAGATACACAGGAGGAACATGAAAAAGTAAAGAAAGTGAATATAAAGTATCTGGATGTTTTCTAAGGATTTGACAGTAAGTGTTGAGAAACTTATCTCCATACGTTGATCAGTGACCAACTTTGTTAGAGAAGCTTAGTTTTATTATAGCTAAAACATATGCAGAAACAAAGTCACTTTTACTCATGTTTACTGGAAATGTCACTTTCAAGAACTAGAGCATTTTGAAGCCAAAAAGAATCATAAGAGACAATCTGGTCAGTCATTGTTACCACAGAGCCAACTGGGAGGCCCCAATGCTCAGCCGAATGCCGCTATATCCCACAGCTTCCTCTAATCAAGTCTTTGAGGAGGCTGTGAACTGCAGTCTGGTATGTTTCAACCACTCCTTCCAGATATTTTTAATAGCTTTTTAAGGTAACCCATACGACTGCTAGTTTGGTCTGTCAGAGGTTGTTTAGACTGCTCATATCCTAGGATTCATATTATGCCGATACAGATACTGTGAAATATTTTTGCTCTTTGACAATTACTAGCTTTTACTGATAAATGCTTTTCTTACTTTCCACTTTCATTGAAACGTCTATATTTTTGTATTTGCTTCAATTCTAGTTTGATTTTTCTTTGGATTTCTGATGAATGCATTTAAGGCTACCTGTTTTCTTCTTAGCATACTTTTGATTATACCACCAAGGTTTTTCTTTGTTTCATTCCTGTTCATCACTAAGTGATTTAGGATTTCTGTTTTGATTTCCTTTTCCTTCATTTGACATAGTTCTATGTACCTGTTGTGTGTCAGGTTCTGTGGTAAGAGGTGCATATCTAAAATCAAATTATTTTTAATCATTTGACTGAAATTATTTGCACGTGTGATCCAACTTTTCATTTTGTACAGATTTTTGTGGCTGTCAGCTTCTAATGTATTGTAATGCTAGTAAATATAACTTACAAATATAGGTGCAATTCTGTTTATGCCGATTACTACCCAACATTTATGAGGACTAAGTGCCAGTACTATCTCAAACATTTTATATCATTTGTCTGTTGATATTCAAACATTATATTGCCCTTATTTCCCCCAACTGATTGGTCATTTTCTGAGAGTTATGAGTCTAGTTGTTTATACAGCACAAACAGAGCATCTCTTTTTACCGATCCCAGCTTTGCTTTTAAGGGAACCTATTGTAGAATATATACCTTAGTGAGTAAGTACCTCCATGAAAAACCTGGAGAGAATTCCTAGCCTAGGTTCCTATTCAGAATTAACCAAGTTTTGGTTGAGGGTGAGGGCTAAAGGATAAGGTGGTGCTCAGTTCCCATTCCTCTCGTTTATATTTTATAGGCAGTACAGTTGTGGGGAATTTGGAGTAAAGAACTCTTAACTCAAAGCACAAAAACTAGAATTCAGTTTTCACTACTCACTAGCTATGTGACTTCAGGCATGTTATTTAAATCTCTCTGTGCCTGCTTCCTCATCTATGAAATGGGAACAGTTGTAATCTAACTTACAGGGTTTTTCTGGGGATTAAATGACCTGTCGAATGTAGAGCCTTAAACAGCATGGCATGCATGTTACCTATCATTTCAAGTTCAGCTCTGAATTCTCTCTCTGTCAAGGCACACAGGTAAGTTTCATGGTGCTTGCAGTGGGAGCCTCTAAATTTTGACCTTTAGCTGTGAAAACTTTTTACAGTAAGATTTCCATTGTCTTCTAAGAGAATGCAAAAAAAAAAAAGTCACTAAACACAGTTGGTATAAAAATAAAAAATTACTGTCCCCTAAGAATTTGAAAAAACCACTTGGTTTTACATCAAGTAAATTAAACTCACATCTGGATGCAACCCTTCTGCTCACAGTGAGCCAAAGGACTACCAGCCAGCTCACTATAAGCGAGATATGAGACTAGGAGACCAACAGTTAAAACTGTGCTAGAACTTAAGAAGCAAAGCCAGGCAGCTGCCAGCTGGTTTGCAGCCACCCTCCACCTGCTCCTGACCAGCACCGTGGACAAGTGTGGCCTTGGGCCAGGCTGGCCACAGTAAGGCAAGTTCAAAGAGCTGCAGTAAATGCTTAGAAACTTTTGTAGCAATCTGGCATTGCTGTGATATTTTTAGTTTATACTAAAGTATTATTGGGAGTTCATGTACACTCATGGCTGATTCATGTTGACGTGTAGCAAAACGAATACAGTACTGTAAAGCAAAACAAACTAAAAAATAAAAATAAATAAAATAAATAAATAAATAAAGTATTAGCCCTCAATGGACTGGAAATAAAATCTGGTCCTCACCATAGAGAATTTAAGCTGTACTGCCCTGGCACTCACCTGTGGGCCTATACCTGTGAGTGCTATGCCGTGTCTGCTCCCCTGTTCTGGGTGGCCATCTTTTAGGCTTTGGGCAGCAGGCAGATGACAGAGGAGACAGGACAAGCTGCCGCTTGGTCATGCCCAGTTTTGTCCACTCATGTAATAATCGATCAGGAAGCAGTTATAGTTGAGGGGTCGAGTAAGTTAAAGTCTGTGAACCAATAATTCTAAAGGACTGGCCAAACTTACTGGCTGTATTTCATGTCCCATAAATGACGTCTTAAGATGTACAGATGTTCTTGGTCAGATGGCCTTAAAAATTCGATCTCATCGGTCCTATACATTGTTTCAGCAACTACAGAGTTTTGAGGGCATAGGTCACAGTTTTGTATTTTCTCTGAAAATTTGAAGAGGCATTGCTAATCCCTTAGTGGTCAAAGGGGACCAGGCAAGGGCAGGGACAAAGTGCAGATTTGGGATATCTTATTGTTTCTGTTTGAAAAGTTGAGAAAGATTAGACCTCAACAGTTTAACAGCAACAGTGATGGTGTCCCACGTTCCTTTCCACAAAAGGTTTTCAGAACCATCACATCACACAGGTACCACCTAACCAGCTATACCCAAGGAATGCAGATCAGTGTGGTACTGACCACCAGTTATAAAAATCCACCTCCACAGTAAGTTTTTACAACACATACTTAACTATTTAAAAATAGAAGCAATATTCTTAAACATCTGAAGAATACTAGTCCAATGCTAACAGCCTGGAGAAAGAGTTGACTGGCACAGAATCCTCACTCAATCATTTCTACTTAGCCTCTCAAAACAAAGCCAACAAAAATTCAAATAATATTTAAGAATAAAAGTCAAAAAAAAAAACCAAAACCAAAACTCCCAATCATCTAGCAAAACAAAACTTTTAAATAGAATCTTAAAGACCCAGGTCAAATTTAACCTCAATTGGCTGATCCAATTGTGATTAATTATAAGCATGCTGCTACACTCACCGAAGCCAAGCATGGCACCTTATCAAGGTTAAAGAACTCATTAAAGTCAAATTCTCCTGGGGACTGCTCGGGCAAGACGGCCTCCCTCGGCACTTCCTGATCAGCAGCGGGCTCCTGTTCGAGGACGACCTCCACCTCATCCCCTTCAGCCACTCCTCCATTGCACTCGACTACGCCTGAAAGCAAAACCGGGCAAAGACAGTCTGGTCAAGCACGCTGCTGCAGAGGCATCACGGGTGCAGGAGAGCTGCGGGGGACTGCAGCAGGCTTCCTGTACCCGCGCAGCACTTGCCACATATGGCTCCTATGGGAGCCGGGGGAGGAGAAAGCCTGAATACCAAGCCACAACACCAACTTGACTCAGCAAGGGCTATGGTCCCTCCTCTGCCCCGTCTTCAAATGTCCATAATGCAGTGGATCTTCTTTTTTTTTTAAAGGACAATCTTTGAGCCTATCTTATAAGAATGGAACCAAATTAACTTGCTCTGCTTTCACCCATGCACCTGCATTAACACTTTAAGTCAGAGTAGTTACGTGAAACCTAGTCCAAGGGCAGTTTTCACTTGCCTGCTGACTGTAGTTCATCCTTCAAGGCAAAGTTCAAATGTCACCTTCACTGGGAAGTGTGCCCTGCCTACCCAGTTTTACCCTACCACAAAACTAATCACTGCCTTCTCTACAATGTTTGTGTTATCTCTCAGCGTACATGTCACACTACATTAACAGTCTGATGAGACTCATCAGCTTTGCCTTACTGTGCAGGCCTGGTACATGTAAAACTCAGTTATGTCCAGTTGTGAGGATGGGAAGATAAGGGAAGCTAACATCTTAGTTTTAGCCGGAGGATGGGCATAAAGCAAAATCCTTCAGATAAAAACAAACCTTGTTTTTTTCTTTTAAAATAAATGCACTGAGAGATACAGGAAATTCAACTTTTTAATCTGAAGAACAGAGCTCCCAAAGCCCTTCCCTACAAAAGCACCTGTGGAAGAGCTCCTTATGGTTTCAAGATCACAGCAGATACGAAGTCCTCCTAGGGGGAAAAAAAAAGTGTGCCAAAAAAAGAGAGTGCCCATCCCCTCTCGAAAGGCCCCAACAGGCCTGCAGTCTTGTTATCACTCAGCCAGGATATTCTAGACCAAGAGAGGCTACGTGCTATCATCTGCTTTGGTTCCAGTAACACTTCAGAAAGCTAGACAGCGAGCGGGGGCTACAGCAACCGAGGAGTGAGGTGGCCTGCTCACCAGCTCTTGAAGCTGTCAGGTGGTGGGAGCGGCAGCCCGGGCGGCAGTGCTCCTCCACGCCGTGCTCTGTGCCCTGCCCGGACGGCAGCACTGGCCTTCTGCAGAGGTGCTGGCCCTCTGCAGAGGTGCCCTGCTCAGGGCCCGGGCCTTCTGAGGGCCTAAGGCCCCAGCGAGACGGCAGTTATGTGCCTCGGACAAGGCAATGGGTCAGCACACACTTACTGCCAGACAGCAGAGGCTGACTGACATTTAACTAAAACTGCCAGTTTGGTGGAGGTAGCTTCCTCATTTTATAGACAAGGCAAACAACAGCCTAATCAGTGCCAAGTCTGTGTCCTTTCCCACTAGAGTAGTGCTTCTAACTCATCGAACTCACCTGAACCTGTCTGCGTACTTCACAGAGAGAGCCAGCAGTCTGAAATTAGTTCAAATGCTCACAACAAAGCTTTAATGATTCTCCTGTTCTCCTATGTGGAGATGAGAACATCTCTTAACAGATGAATGGCTTTTGCAAGTGGCAAAAGTGCCATGTGTGTAATTTATGCCAGCTTGAGAGCAAACTAGGTCTAACAACTGAGAGTGGGTAGGAACATGCTCTAGCAGACAAACACAACTGGCCATTATGACGGTCTCCAAAGCCAGGGACCCAGGAAAGACAATTGAAGGTTAGGTTTTCTTATATTTCAGAATAAACATATACTTTTCTTTTTTTGGCCTTGCAGTGCAGCATGTGGGATTATCTTAGTTCCCTGACCAGGGATTGAACCCACGCCTCCTGCAGTGGAAGTGTGGAGGACTCTTAACCACTGGGCAGCCAGGAAGAACAGAATGAATACAGATTTTTCATTAGAGAGAACACAAATTGAAATTTTCTATCAATGGAGGGCTTTAACCATTTCCTCCTTCCAGATAATTTTTTTTCTGTTTATAAGTACAATACATATTCAAACTTTCATTCGTCACCATATATACAATACCTAGCACTGGGCCCTATATGCCAGGCGCTCAACACACAGTGTTAAAACCACTCAGGCAAAGAACACGTCTGTTTTGTTGATGGCTATACGCCTAGCACTGTGACATGCCTGCAAAGAACTCCACATACCGAGTTCAGTGGAAAGCTAAAATACACACATAAATGGGCTTAAAGGCACTCATCGGCCCTCCCCGTCCTTTCATTCTTGCAGCCAAGATGCAACTACAGGACATGTTCATCTTAAAGACAGTTGCTAGGGTAATTAACCACTGGCAGGGACAGAGCCAGGAACCCTGGATTCTACCTGAGGCTCTGCCATTAAATCCACGGGGCTGGTCCCCGCTGTTACCTCTTTCCAGGCCTGTCTCTTTTTGCATCTGTGAGCTGAGGAGGTGACACTGATATATTTTGCTACTTTTGGTTCCTTCCCTGTTGATACAGGAATGGCTGAAATTCATATTTCATCTTAGTTAAGAAAAAGATTGGCTATTTCTCACCAGAAGCCTGATGTTTTAGGTGAACAGATCACATTTGGTGGTGGTGCCTTCGCCTGAGACAAGGCAAAAGCATCTCTCAAAGGCAGTTTTCCACAAAGACTCTCATGTTGCCCACTTGCCTCTTCACTGCTTCCTCCCAAGACCACCAGCCTGGTCACTGCCCTGAACACGACTATGAGCCCCACCCTGCAGCAGGCATCCCTCACACTTCAGTTCCGGCTTCTTCAGTTTAGCCAAGGAGGTGCCTGAAAAAGTGAGTTTGGGAGAAGCCAAGTGACAGCTGACTAGGAAGGCCTACCACCATGGTGAGGGAGGTGGGCTCAGGAGCGCAAGCACCCTGCTCAGCTTCACTACTCGCTTCCTCAGCGTCCACCTGTGGAGCCGCCTGCATCTCCGTTTGCTCATCTTAAGATGGGCACAACAGTGTCTACCTCACGGGGCTGTCAGAGTAGGATCCTACAGGCAAAATGCCGATCGCGGGTCAGTATACACGTGCTCAGTAAACGAGACCCCGATTATTTTTATCACATACTCTTTGGGGGCCCTTTCATGTACACAGTGCTCTTACTGGGTGGGGGAGGCTGTTCTGTTTAGCCCTGCAGGCAGACACAAGTCAAGGAGACAGACGCATAGCCTACCCAGTGAACTCACGCACAGGAAGCAGTTTCACTGTTAAAAACACACCGCTCCTAACTCTGCTGCCTATCTCTAAGTGTACGGTTCAGCCAGCTATAAACACATCTCATTTCAGAACAGTGAGCTTTCCCTCCCAGAGGTTTTGCTGACCTTCCTTCACAGAGGCTGTTCGTCGCCTTGTTCTTTTTCTCCCCTTATGGTCTTCTTCCAGTATCTTATCATCAAAGCCCGTCAGCTCAATGGTTTCGGACTGACTCGTGGGTCCAGCTGAGAACCATTCTGGTTCTTCTTCTGTGTAGGAATCGTTTCTTCTACGCTCACCAAAGACACGCTT
>SJXQ01010985.1:339182-357149 GCA_006408695.1 Aepyceros melampus | reverse complement strand
CTATCCACAAACTCCCTCTGGAAAAGTACACAATGCAAAATAAAAAGTAAGATTCTGGTCAAGGCATTTCTACCTCAGTCCAAGTCTTGATGAGTTCAGCGATGCTCGGTACTGCGATGAAGCTGATCCCCACCCCAGCTCTCGGCTCCTGCCTCTGGACTAAGAACCGGCCGTGTTCATCCAGCATCACCGAGTGAACTGGAATAAATGCAGTGCACACACGAGGAGCCAGAGGATCTGGGAGACAAACCCGGAAACGCTTGTCCTTGTAGTCCCTCTCGCGGTCTCTGTCTCTTGAGTCTCGCAGGTCCTTCTCGCCAAGACGGTGATCCTTCTCAAAGGTCCGAGCAGAGATGATCCTTCCGCTGCCGATCCTGCGTCCGCCAAGCAGGCGGAGCCCGTCGCCGTCTTTCTCCAGCGGGCTTCCTGAGCGCCGGGAGCTGACGGCCGCCGTCACGTGGCAGCCCCCTCCAAAGCTGCGTCTCTGTGGGCTGAGAACAACATCTAAGTCATCTTCCTTCACACGCTCTCGTGGATCTGCAAAGATGCCAGAAAGAGAGAGTCAGGTGAACCAGCAAGGGTAGTTCTCCTCCCGGGGTGGGGCGTGTGACCGTGACTGGTGGCCACTGGGGTCCTGAGAAAGAGTCACCACTGAAACGGCCAAAGAGTTCGCATATTTTTAACAAACGTTGGGCCTTTTGCTTCATCTCTCTGGAGGAAGAAGTGTACTTCATAATCAATAACTTTCCATGATTAATCTCCACAATCCTTTAAACTAAATTATTTCTTTTGAGGGGGCTGTACAGCATGGTATGCAGGATCTTAGTCCTGGTGTGTGTGTTCAGTCGCTCAGTGGTGTCCAACTCTTTGTGACCCCCTGGACCATAGCCTGCCAGGCTTCTCTGTCCGTGGGATTTCCCAGATCAGGGATCAAACATGCAAACCCTGCAGGGGAAACGCAGAGTGTTAACCACTGGACTGCCAGGGAAGTCCCTTGACTAAATTCTTATCTGTATAATTATACCAAATGTTTCATCAATTAATAAACTATAGTAGGTGTATTTGAAACAGTAACTACTTTAAAAGTTAAAGTCTCTCTTCAACAAATGGTATTGAACAGCTGACTATCCATATGCCTTATCTTCACATTGCTATCACGTGATACAAAAATTAACTCAAAGTGGATCACAGATAAAATGTGACACTTAAAACTACAAAGGTTCTAGAAGAAAATATGAAGGAAATCTATGACAGTGGGTTTGCACAATTTTCTTAGGCATTGACACCAAGAGCACTATCTACTTTAATAAATGATAAACTGAGTTTGATCAAAATCTAGAACTTCTGCTCTTTTAAAGTTACTGTTCAGAGAAGACAAAAGCGAATCTGCTCACCACGGCCACACACGGCCACACAGGAGGGCTATGACTTTACTCGCCAGGTAATGATAAATGAATTGTTAAGTCAGTTTTCTGATAATGGTACTTTCTCCCAACACCTAAAACTCTCACAGCTACAAATGAAGCCAGAAGCGAAGGGCACTGCCTCTGAAATTGTGGCTCCCACCTCTTGGAGACTGCTTACCTACTATCCTGCGCACCAGGGAAGGCCGGTCCGTGTCCAGCTCTTTCTTCAGGCTTTCTGCCGGTGAGCTCCTCCCTGAAGCTGGGTAGAGGGAGGCGTGCCACTTCTCAGGGTCCCAGACACCATCACTGCAAGTCAAAGGGCACCATGGTTCAGCTCCTGCGCCAGAAACTACACAGGCAGTCTACCTTCTACTACTGCAGATGACAGGTGATGGAAACCCCTTTCCACTATAAAACTTCATGGTGGCCATCAGAACGGTTCCCTCTTTCAAAATAAAAGCAACTAACAAATTCTGCAGTACTTTGCTATTGTTCATGTAACAGCAACAGACCTGAAAAGCAGTGGTCTGAGAGTAAGTGTATCTACCCCTGTCCTATACAAACAAATGCTCCCTAAATATTGATTACTCAGTTTACTGAACATTAGTACAGGGAGGAAAAAGTCCCTCAGTCCTCTCCTAGAAGTAGCTCCTGGAATGCTTGGTGTATATTCTTCCAGAATTTCTATGGACAGTTGGGTTTTCCCTCGAAGGTGCGTAGTCTAGGTCTGATAATGTTACTCCCATGCTAATGACGGGGTGGCAGGTGGTGCCGTGTGCCGAGCAGAAGCTCTGGAGCCTAATGATCTGGTACCAAACTCCAGCTCTGCCACCACTGACTGGGACCTCCGGACCCCTCACTGAGCTATGTCCTTCAGCCTTGTGCAAAAAGGACTTCTGCGCCCCCAGGTCAGACCAGGCTGTGCTGCACACTAGCACTGCACCCTGCCCTTGTCCTTCACAGCCTGTCATGGTGCTCACGACAGGCTCTTAGGAGTATCTGCATCCTGGCACAGACCTGCAGTCCAGGATGATGGTATGACTGACAGCCCCTGATACACACTGCTTGCCACATAGCAGGTAGCAATGCACTGTTTCTTCAGTAAGTCAGTGAACTTCTAAGTCTCAAACTCCTCATAATAAGGAAGTATCACCTATCAAAGATCACTTGGAGTGTAAGAACCCAATAAATCTTAATTCTCTGAGAGAAAAGAAATAGCAGAACGAGAAGCCTTGTCCTCTGTCTCTTCTTTTCATCATATCAGTATTATTAGGCACAATGTCTCTACTTCAGGATTAAAGCAAGTACGTGTGCTCATGGTAACTTTATTTTATGCCAAGGAATAGCTGTAACAAGAAAATTCAACTTGAGGCATAAAAAACCCATTACAGCTTTAATGAAGGAAAAAAAACCAAAAACCAAAACTCCAGCTAATCTGAGACTCAGCAAAAAATACTAACCAGTTGGAAAAGCCATTATTCAAGGATCACCCTTACCAGGGGTAAGTGGTGTGGAGTCCAGATTCAGCACTCCTATGAACTGTCCTTATACAGAATTTTTTAAAAAGCATGTCCTATTTTAACCAATTAAACACTTTATATTCTTAAAAAAATGTGGGTCAATATGAAGTATTTACCTTGACATTTAAGTGACCTTAGAGCTTAAGATAACTGTAAGAAATGCAATGTAGGGTTATTCTAAGAGACTCTCAGACCATTGTTAGCTATGGCCTTCTCAAACCAAAGCTTTCTACTTCTTTTGAGGGAGCCCAAGATGCAAAAGGGCTAATCTGATTAGCCTAATGGTTCTCCTGTTTGGTGGGGAGGGTGCTGATAAAAGGCTCAGAGCTCTGCTGACCATCCTACCCGAGGCAGGCCCTTAAAGAAGGACCCTCAAAAGCATGTGCAAAAATCACTGGTAGAGAGAAGACCCTGGCTGGGACTCCTGTCTCAAGTCAACTCTGCTTTGTGACTATGTGCCTTTGATCAAGGCATTTTCTAGTTTTAGTTTCAACACCAGTTAGTTGAAAGGGAACTGGTTCAGCTGTCCCTGGAGTTCCCTGCAGCTTGTATCTCTGAATTTTAGCTAATCAATAATGAAGCCGATGAAGAAGACAGTGCAGTGAGATGCCACTTATGTTCAAGCTTACTTGCAATGTATTCATGTGGAAACCCAATGTCATTACCCCTGAAATCTCCCCACTAGTTAATTCTAGCAAAACAATACAACTCTTAATTTACTAAGTTTGGTGTAACAAGAAGCTGACCCCCATAAATACCTGTCGTATTTCTCAGAGAGGCACGAAGGCCTCTGTTTGGAATGAGGGCGTTCTTTAATATCCAAGAGCTCCTCCTAGAAAGAGAAATCATATGGTGATTTTGAACAATATTTCTTGGGTCACATACTTTAACTTACTTTTGTTATCAGTAACTCAGTGTCTACATAAGCAGTTCACACAGTTCTTATTTATTTACACCCTGGCTTACTCCTGAAAGGACAAAGTTGGCTCAAGGTTCTCAACAGTTGCTCAAGCATAATTGGCAAATGATGTAAGTGATCAGTTTATTGCTAAAACACATTCTCTCATAAACTTCCATCTAATAATATACTCCACACACTGAACGCTGATAAGGCATGGTAGCTTCAGGCTTATATAAAATGTTCAGCTAACCTGACTAGTCTAAACGCATCAGAATCCAACTTACAAGGGGACAGATTTTCTTTTTATTGAATAGTGAAATTGCAAGGGGAAAAAAGGCATCTCAAACACCCATATACCATTTATCTGGTGTACGTGTCCTTAACATTCATAATCCCTCTCCTTAATTATTTTGGTGTGCAAACTGAGAGCCTCTTCAAACTGGCTCCTGTATCCTTTTGACACACCCCATCATTTTGAATTTTTATTTATTTAAGCCGTGATGCCTGCCATGCAGGATCTTAATTCCCCAACCAGGGATCAAACCTACACCTCCTGCATTAGAAGCACAGAGTCTTAACCACTGGACAACCAGGCAAGTCCCCCATTATTTTTAAAAAAGCACAGTTTTACTTTCTGCATTACATGTACCCATCCTGTCCTAGTCTTAGAGTCAGCCATTTCTCTGAGAAATCCAAGTTCCTTTAAGTGAGAATAGTGTAAGAATTCCAGGTGTGGTAACTCGGTATCCTCATTTGCTTCCAGGTATGTTATATACCTGGAAAATGAGAAAAGAAGAGAAGCTAAAGGCAAAGGAGAAGATGAAGGATATACTCATCTGAATGCAGACTTCCAAAGAATAGCAAGGAGAGATAAGAAAACCTTCCTCAGTGGTCAATGCAAAGAAAGAGAGGAAACAATAGAATAGGAAAGACTAGAGATCTGTTCAAGAAAATTAGAGATACCAAGGGAACATTTCATGCAAAGATGGGCTCGATAAAGGACAGAAATGGTATGGACCTAATAGAAACAGAAGATATTAAGAAAAGGTGGCACGAATGCACAGAAGAACTGTACAAAAAAGATCTTCAAGACCCAGATAATCATGATGGTGTGATCCCTCAGCAGAGCCAGATATCCTGGAGTCCAAAGTCAACTGGGCCTTAGGAAGCATCACTATGAACAAAGCTAGGAGGTGATGGAATTCCAGCTGAATTATTTCAAGTCCTAAAAGATGATGCTGTTTAAATGCTGCACTCAAATATGCCAGCAAATTTGGAAAACTAGCAGTGGCCACAGGACTGGAAAAGATCAGTTTTCATTCTAATCCCAAAGAAAGGCAATGTCAAAGAATGTTCAAACTACCACACAATTGCACTCATCTCACATGCTAACCAAGTAATGCTCAAAATTCTCCAAGCCAGGCTTCAACAGTACGTGAACCGAGAACTTTCAGATGTTCAAGCTGCATTTAGAAAAGGCAGAGGAATGAGAGATCAAATTGCCAACATCTGCTGGATCATAGAAAAGCAAGGGAGTTCCAGAAAAACATCTACTTCTGCTTCACTGACCATGCCAAAGCCTTTGACTGTGTGGATCACAACAAAATTTGGAAAATTCTTAAAGAGATGGCAATATAAGACCACCTTACTTGCCTCCTGAGAAATCTGTATGCAGGTCAAGAAGCAACAGTTAGAACCGGACACAAACAACAGATTGGTTCCAAATTGGAAAAGAAGTATGTCAAGGCTGTATAATGTCACCCTGCTTATTTAACTTACATGCAGAGTACATCATGTGAAGTGCCAGGCTGGATGAAGCCCAAGCCGGAATCAAGATGGCTGGAAGAAATATCAATAACCTCAGATATGCAGATGACACCACTCTTATGGCAGAAAGTGAAGAGGAACTGAAGAGCTTCTTGAAGAAGGTGAAAGAAGAGAGTGAAAAAGCTTGCTTAAAATTCAACATTCAATAAAGTAAAATTATGGCATCTGGTCCCATCACTTCATGGCAAATAGATGAGGAAACAATGGAAACAGTGACAGACTTTATTTTCTTGGGCTTCAAAATCACTGCAGATGGTGACTGCAGCCGTGAAATTAAAAGATGCTTGCTCCTTGGAAGAAAAGCTATGACGAACCTAGATAGCATATTAAAAACCAGAGACATTACTTTGACAACAAAGGTCCATCCAGTCAAAGCTATGGTTTTTCCAGTGGTCATGTATGGATGTGAGAGTTGGACCATAAATAAAGCTGAGTGCCGAAGAACTGATGCTTTTTGCACTGTGGTGTTGAAGACTCTGAGAGTCCCTTGGATGGCAAGAAGATCCAACCAGTCCATCCTAAAGGAAATCAGTCCTGAACATTCAGTGGAAGAACTGATGCGGAAGCTGAAGCTCCAATACTTTGGCCACCTGATGCGAAGAACTGACTCATTTGAAAAGACCCTGATGCTGGGAAAGATTGAAGGCGGAAGGAGAAGGGGACGACAGAGGATGAAATGGTTGGATGGCATCACCGACTTTATTGACAGGAGTTTGAGCAAGCTCCGGGAGTTGGTGATGGACAGGGAGCCTGGCGTGCTGCAGTCCACGAGGCTACAAAGAGCCAGACCCGACTGAGCCACTGAACTGATGTTATGCACACACACCTGCTCATACAGATGTATGTACACAAAGCCAGGGCCGCCTTTCCATACAAACATTTTCACAGGAAACTAAAAACAGCAATTCTCGAACCTTCAGTACCAGTAAAATGCTGCAACTGCTTTGCAAAAAAGCACACACCACTGTACCAGGGCCTCCCCAACACCCCTGTCACAGGCCTCATAACAGAACACTTGCTGCCTGTCTGATCACCGCTTCCCCTGTCTTGGGGTGAATATGGAGGGACAGAGTTACTCTCTTAGCCTTTAGGAATCACTGCATAGAAGCGTGCCATGAAATCACTCAGTGTCGTCACACACCCGAGGCACCTAAATGTTTCCTCCATGACAGCAAAATGCCTGAGAATAAGAAGACATTTTAGTTTTAATACCACGATCTCAATTAGGCGTTTACATTTATTTATGATTCACTTATGAATTGTATCTTATTAATTGGGTAGAAATACCTAGAAAAATTGGGATTGTTGAGATATACAGAATCCCAAATATAAGAAAATGTCTAGAGGCTACTAAAAATTCTGGAAAAAACTGTCAAAGCACTGACATACCACCTGCAAACTGGCAGTAGCGAGTGGGGTCCAGTGAAACCTGCGTGGTGGACAGTGTCAGAAAGGCAGGAGGGACACAGCTTGGTGGTGAGGCGCGGGGTGGATGGACCATAGTAGTTATGGCGACAGAAGATATGACAACACAGAAATCCTAAGAACAGAAGGGCTTAAAACATTTTCCAGTAAAACAAGAAGGACCTTGCAATATAGGAAATACTTATACATACACTGCAGGAAGAAAACACTGCAATTTTCTGCTCTCTGAAGCAGCCCAAAGTACACACCCCTCACTTCACCACTCACAAATCCAATGTTCAACTAAGAACCCCAGGATACTATTAAACCAAGGGCAATGTACTTCATCCTTAAATAGGTATATTCTCCACACACAAAAGTTTCTAAACAGTGTGGCTCTGAAATGTTTTAACTCCAAATAACAGGGAGCCCAAGTGATAGGTGTTCTCTATTATTACTATCACTGTTTGCTGAAATGAGATACCATTTCATGTCTACCAGGACGACTGTTTTTAAAAAAAAGAAAAGAAAAGAAAAGAAAATAGTATTGACAAGGATGTAGAGAAACTGGAACCTTCTATCACTGCTGATGGGAATGGAAAATTGTGCAGCTACTGTGGAAAATGGTGGCAGTTCCTCAAAAAGTTAAACACATGACCTAGCAATTCCCCTCCTAGTTACATACCGAAGAGAACTGAAAAATTACAAACCTATACAACGCAATAGTTAGCAATAATACAGAATAAGTTCTCATACAGTACGAGCCTTGAAAACACTATGTTAAGTGAAAGAAGTCAGACACAAGAGGCCGCATACTGTGTGATTCTCTCTACGCGCAACTTTCAAACTGGGCACATCCAGAGTGAGAGTAGGTTGATGGCTGCCAGGCGCTGGGGGAAGGGAACTTTGGGCGGTGACTGCTAGTGGGTAGAGTTTGCGTTTGTGGAGACGAAAACAGTCTCAAATTAGATAGTAGTGATGGCTGTACAACTTTTCAAATTTACTAAAAACCACTAAATGGTACTTTTTTAAAAAAAAATGTTTTATTTATTGGACACACCACATGTGGGATCTTAGTTCCCCAACCAGGGATCAAACCTATGCTCCCACCATTGGGATTCAGAGTCTTAACCACTGAACCACCAGGAAAGTCCCTAACTGGTATACTTTAAAAGGGGTGAATTTTATGTATGTGAATTCTATCTCAAGAACAAAAAAAATTTTAAGCAAAGAGGTTCAGTTAGCAAAGGTTAATGTTATACTCTCTTTTTACAGATTTATCACTCTAATTACGGATTAATAAACAGCAATGACTCTCAGATACAGAAAAGAGGCTCAGATTGGTAAAAAGGTTTTACGTTTCTCTCCCATGTTATTCCAGTTTTCTCTGCTGACTATATGCTTGGCATGTACGAGGTGTGAATGCTCAAGTGACTGTACAAACTTGACAGGCACGTAAGGGCACGAAGGGGAGTTACATGCACAAAGTTACAGGCATGAAGGTTGGTGCACGCGGCACAACCATGCCAGCAGCACCCCCCGTGCCAGGGTACGCCTCTGACCAAATGCAATGGCCAAAACACAGTCTCACCTGTCTACAGAGGATAAAGAGTCATTTACTTTATTAATAGGCCAAGAACTGGGAAAACAAAACAATTTTTGGATTGTAATAACTGCTGGAAATAACATCTTTCCACAACATCTTTAAACATCTAGGTCAAACTACACTCTGTGCTTGAGAGTAGGGCCTTCTAAAACCAGTTTCACAGCATCAAGGAAACCGCATACAAACACATTTGTGCAATTTCTGCAGTAAATGTTCATTTCCAATGGCGATGCAAAGACCTCCACTGGACCCTAAGAGGTTAAGAAGTAGCTCTTTAAACCAATCACGTTTCTCAAAATGTGGCCCAACATCCACCCCAACATTTGGGGAAAAATGAGATCCTCCTCAAGGGATTTAGAGAGTTAAACCTGTTAACCTTCAGCAATGTCTCGGGTTGCTCAAGATGGTTTCCCAGGCTGAGAGGCTCCACCACGTAAGTGGGGAGGAGAGAAGCCATTAGCTAAGTCAATACCAAGTCTGCTCTTTCATAACTGTCCACAGAACCCTTCCTGCATGCCGGGCTTAGTGGCCAGCCAGGCAGATGACTCTTGTCCCTGGCCGCACTGCTCTACAAGCTCTCGAGAGACGTCTTCTTGAACTCGCCATCTCAGGAGTTCGTAACAGCAATTATTCCTGGGAAGGAATCTCTCTGGGATACTTTCAAAGAAAACCTTCAAGTTTGGCGAAAAGCAAAAACCTTCAGAGTGCTCATTTTGAACTGAGTATGTTCCTTCGCTACGAGTACTTCAGGAGGGGATGGGAGATTTACCCTTTTGTAGAGTTCTGACAACCTACAGAAACTTGCATCGTGGACAGATTTACTGAAACGATCATCTGGTCAAGAGAAGAGTTATTATCTGAGACCTTACTTTTTCGCATAAGTGACTAAAACCTGACTAGGCAAGAATACGCTGCTAATTCCCTAAGATCCCACGCCCATAGAAGTGTAAACGTATTTTCTCAGGTTTAGCAGCCTTCCTTAAAGAAAATGTGTCAAGCTTTCCCAAACAATCTATTTGGGAACTACTAACATGGGCACCCACTTTCAGTGATCAGAATTAAAGTAGAAATCAAACAATATAAGCCCAAAGCAATAAATAAGGTTTCTGCAGAAATCCTAAGCATTCTGTTGACAATCTGACATAGAATTTCACACAAGTCACTTAGAGAAATGTTCTTTACTTCTGTGAGCTGAGTTTAATTCATACAAGATAGCCAGGCTTTTTTGAGGGTGGCGCGGGGGGGGGCGGGGGGCTGTGCCCTGTGGCATCAGAGATCCTAGTTTCCCAACCAGGGATTAAATCCATGCCCCTGGTTTTGGGGTGAGGGGTTTCAGCCACTGGACTGCCAGGGAAGTCCCCAAAGCCCAATTTTTTATGATTACTGTGGATATTTCTATTCCACTGTTAGTTGTCCAAGCACCCTGGAGGTACCCAGTACCTCACCTGTGTGCCTGCTCTTCCTGAAGAAGGCAGATGTCCCTGGAACAGTAACCATCTCCATATTAATATGAAACCATAAAGCAGTATTGCGGATATAGTGCTTATACCCTAAAATGATTTTCGTAAGTTTCTTTCGGTACTTATTTACTTGCTTACTTGGGCTGGGTCCCTCTTTGACCTCCTCTCCTGGTCCCCACCCTCCACACACCCACTAACTTTGGGCTTGGCCCATGAGGCTCTCAGATGGTTGCTGACTGACCTGATATCTCAATCTATGAGTCACATGACTTTTCTGAAAGGCTTAGAAAGCTTTTAAAAATAGCAGTGGGGTACTGGCATCCAGAGATGACAGCCGGGCAATGGTAAATGACCGACACAGGGTGTGTGGGATTCACTTTCCCATCCCCCACTCATGAAGTCTGCTGAAGGGGCACCATTCAGAGCAGGTCTTACAAGCAGGTCAGGGTTCAAACTAGATCCTGTAGGGTCCTGTAGGACGCAGCACCTGGATTCAACCCAAGCTTCAAATGGTGGCTGATTTGATGCACACACTTTCTTCTACTGAAAGAATTCATATGAAGGTAAGAAAATGGAAATAGGGAAAAAAATAGGAGAGCCTGCTTTTTCTGTTGATCTGGCCAACACAATAAAAATAAACCTTGGCCTTTAAACGTAACTGATAAAAGCAATGTAAAACATGAAGTAAGCAAGTAAATAAGTACCAAAAGAAACTTAACGAAAAAAATCATTTTTAGGGTAGAAGCACTATATCTGCAATAGTGCTTTATGGTTTCATATTAAAATGGAGATGGTTACTGTGACGTACAGAAAGTAAGCATGTGGATCTCAAGTCGGTATCTGAAGAAGCTACCTTTCAGTGCTTCCCCCTACCCTTATTATATCATAAGCTGTTTCTAACACTTATTGTATGTCAGGCATTTTTCTAAGCACTTGATATCCATTTTCTCATTTATTCTCCACAAAAATCCTATGGGGTAGACATTGTTCTATCTGCATTTCACAGAGGACAAGGATGAGAGTCACAGAGCTGAGAATATGGCTGAAGGCAACACAGGTTAAGTGAGTGGTAGACTGAGGATCCCAAACCAGGCAGCGGGTCTCGGCGGCTCCCTATTTCTCCACTGGTTTTCCCGGAGGATGAAGGAAGGCACCCAACCCCTCCCAGCAGCTCTGTCACCAGTGCTGGGTTTGTCTCCGTCCACTGAGACCACAAGGAACCCTGAACAAACTGCCAGCTCCCTGGAGAGGCTCCCTAGGCCAGCTCCTCTCAGAGCACCTTCCCTGAATCAAAGGCCCTGCCCACAAATGTCTATGTCCCAAGTTCCCATTGTGAAATGACTGGCTCCTTATCTAGCCGGAAGTTCCCACCACGAGCAAGGAGAGGATACCCAAGGGGGCAGGGGACCGTGAATCCTGACTTTTTCCAGATGATTCAGAATTGGAACAGGTAGGAAAGAGCACTAGCAAGACAGTGTCTGCGGTGGTATCAGTCAGCCCCCTCTAAGAACTTCCAGTTAGGTTTTCTGGACAGGAGAAACTTTAACAGGGTATCGTGATTTTTTTGTACCGTAATTCTGCCTTCCCCAATATAAACAAGCACCCCTATTTTTATGCTAGTTTAAAAATCTGTAGCTTAATGTCTCACTGAAATGCCACCTATTAACTCAATTTATGATGTACCCATGAAGTTGTCAAACGAGATCTCGGTATAGTAAAGACTTGACTATCTGACTACTGATTTCAACTTAGACTTTAAATCAAAGGGTATTCTCAAAGGCTTGACTTCAAGTCTCGCAACTGATGCTAAGAAGGCCAGAATGATTACTCAAAGCAGTCCACTTCAGTTGCTTGTCTGTTTTCTTAATGATTTTCCCAGGCAGTCAGCACTTTCACTGCTGGGGCCCAGGTTCAATCCTGGTTGGGAAACTAATATCTTGCAAGCCATGCAGCATGGCAAAACAAACACACACGTGCACACAGAAACAAAGAGAACAGAACGTGAAACAAAGACATCGACATGGCTGTACCACCGTCGCCAACTGCCCATCGGCCACAAATCAGGGCGGTTTCCTCTAGAGCCTTACCCTGACAAAAGGGTGCCAGTTTATAACCAGTCAAGGCAAGAGCACACAGGTAATCAGATAATCCAACACTTATTTTTCAGGTGGTAGATTTAACATGCATGCTTAACACTGGCCAGTATCATGCTGAATATTCTAAGTGTCCTCTGCTTTTATTCCCTGTCCAACTGGCAGGTGACAGCATTCATTAAGGGGTCTGTGGCAAGCTACAGGAGCAAAAGAGGAACAGTACAAAGCATGTAATACTCTGATCTAAGAGAATCAGTTTATTCACTTGAAGAAAAAAAAAAAAACAAGGAGACAGTCCCAAGCATTTCTGTTTTGTATTTCAGGCAAAAGATGCTATCACTAACTGAAGAGCAGGTACTACATCTCAAGAACTGGTAAAAGAGGACCTCTGAAGAAGGTAAGCAGCAGCTCAAGGAGTGCCCAACTTTTTCCACTCGACAGCCTCACTGCTGCTGCTGCTGCTAAGTCACTTCAGTCGTGTCCGACTCTGTGCGACTCCATAGACAGCAGCCCACCAGGCTCCCCCGTCCCTGGGATTCTCCAGGCAAGAACACTGGAGTGGGTTGCCATTTCCTTCTCCAGTGCATGAAAGTGAAAAGTGAAAGGGAAGTCGCTCAGTCGTGTCTGACTCCTAGCTACCCCATGGACTGCAGCCTACCAGGCTCCTCCATCCATGGGATTTTCCAGGCAAGAGTACTGGAGTGGGGTGCCATCGCCTTCTCCACGTCAGCCTCACTACCTCCTGTTTTCTAAACTAATGGGTTCTCAAACGTGAATCTGAGTCAGAATTCTCTGAATTGCTTGTTATTCAGCCAGAGATGGCTGGCCCTACCCTGAGAGTTTGATTCAATGCCTATGAGATGGGGCCCGAGATTTTGTATTTCTAACACTTTACCAGCTGATACTAAACCATGGCTTCCCTGGTGGCTCAGATGGTAGAGAACCTGCCTACAATGCGGGAGACCCAGGTTCAACCCCTGGCTCGGGAAGATTCCCTGGGGAAGGAAATGGCTACCCACTCCATCATTCCTGCCTGGAGAATTCCATAGAGGAGCCTGACAGGCTAAAGCCATGGGGTGGCAGAGAGTCAGACATGGCTGAGCAGCTACCACTTTTACTTTTCACTAAACGTTACTTCAAGCAACACACTTTGAGAACCACTGTCTAAACCATTTTTAATCCATGACTTTTGATGTGGGATCCCACTCTATAACTTCCCAAAGTCCTTAAACATAATGCACTCACTCAAAAAAAAAGCACTATTTAAATACTACTAAATCATAGCTTTTGATTTTGGAAAATGCCAATCTAGCAAAATAGACCTGAGTAGGTTTACACCTTAAGGGCTCAAACCCCTCAAAATAGCAAGTGACATAATAAGTTTACTTATAACCATCCACATCAATAATCACTGAGGCTTAGGAGGAGGGCTGAAAATTCCCAGTGTGACTCTTACATGAGTTCCTGAGACATTCATGGAGGCACAGCAGACACTGACTGAACCCTGAGGAGTAACTATGCACCGGAGTCCCCTGACAACATCAACACCATATTTCAAGTTCCCCACAGAAGACGAAAGCCTTGTTACTCAAAGCATGGGCCGTGGGCCAGCAGAATGGGCCCCACCTGAGAGCTGGTTAAAAAGTCTCATTAAAAGAGTTGGTTAAAGAGAGGCAGAAACATCACTAAATGCTTTATTTATTCCAACAGTTTGGTCCCAATAAGTAGATAGGGAGGAGGATGGCTGAAATATCATTCCAGGAGTAGAATCAACAGACCATTTACTATAGTGCTAAGAACACAGAACTGTTTTAAATTTCCTTCAAAAGAAAAAAGGCTGAGTTTGCCTCTAATCCTACATAAAATTACCAGAGTATTGGGAAACATGTATGTGAAAGCACTAACCTAATACCCCAACTCTACCCAATCGTGACCCTAAAACCGTGTGTGTGTGTGTGCGCGCGCTCGCTCAGTCCTGTCCAATTCTTTACAGCCTGCAAAGCCTGCCAGGCTCCTCTGCCCACGGAATTTTCCAGGCAAGAATACTGGAGTGGGTGCCATTTCCTACTCCAGGGATTGAACATGTGTCTCTGTGTCTTCTGCAATGGCAGGCAGATGCTGTACCACCAGCGCCACCTGGAAGCCCCTATAATTGTAACTGAAAACTCTTAAATGAGCTGGAAAGGACAACTATTTCTAACTAACCTGCGTAGAAACCGTTGAATCTAAACGGTCATTAACCAAAAAAATTTCTTTAAGGCACATTTATTTAACTGAGGCAGAATTCTGAGGCTAGACTGTCAAATACAGGCAATACTGAGCCTCTTATTCTTTACTGTAGACATTCACAAGTTCTACACTAAGAGAGATTAATAATATCTTAATATTATTATAATTAATAATATCTCCCTAAAAATGACTTATTCATAAAGATGGATATACATTTAAAAAATGAAATATACACCTTACCCTCTAAGCAAGGTGTGAAAGTAATTCAACAGCCCCTATGACTGGATTCTACAACATAATGTACCAATCAGAACTTTTACTCAAAAAAGAACTGGGAGACCTGAATTCACATGAGTTTATAAAAGCACTTTCCTTTCTTTTAATAAGCCTTTCTCCATTCAGATTTCACTTGTCAACATTTTAGGTAATGAATTTAAGTTGTGAAATACTACTCAAGCACTCTCAGGTTTGAGACAAACTATATTTGGGAAAACCAAACCTGAATGAAGAAGTCACGTGCTTTCTATCGCTGCATATTCTGTTATGCCAAAACAGACTGGGTTAAGACAGAAACTGACCAAAAACCTTTTACAAGTGGAAACACTCTTGTCCTCAAGATTTTTATTTTAAATGCTAAAAATGAATGTTACTCCAATAACATTGGGTATTTTATCAAGTAGTTAAAGTATCCAGTGTTACTGAAGTAATATTCATTTTTAGAGAGTTAAAATTAGCTAGTTAAAAGTAGCAGCATCAGTGCACACACAAGCTAGTTAAAAGCAGCAGCATCAGTGCACACAGAAGGCCCGAGTTTACAACACGAACCAGTCAGCATCCTGGGAAGCCTGGGATAACCACCACATTAGAGTCCTTGATTGGGCTCAACAGGGGAAGTAACAGATACAAGGCCCAACTGGGGCATAACCCTTCCCACCAACAGCCCCAAGCACATTTTATGTACTACAGCCCAACACATTTCAGGGAACCAGGAAAGAATTCAATGCTCTCATCAACTGCTTCAGAGATGGTCAGCAGCCCACAGACAGTGAAGCAATAGCTTCAATAAATACACGACCTTGAGGTGATTCCGCCCTCGACAACCTCAGGAAAAGCAGGTATCTAAAGGAGTTGAAATCACAAGTCTTCAGCTAAGGGAAATATGATTAAAGTCTTACTTTCTTGAGTCCATATCCATTTTATAACAGCACATAAAAAGAATTTAAAAATCTGGTTACCCTAGGCAAGCACACCAAAGAGTACCCCTGTGAGTTCAGCTCTCAAGGAAACATCAACACAGAGTACACTGATGTCTGTGAGGCATCCCAGAGCTGGAATCCTTCTATGGCCTGTAAGTCAGCCGCACGGCTGTTGCACAAAGTGTGCGCCAACACATTCGTTGCTGTTGTTTAGTTGCTAAGTCCTGTCGGACTGTTCGGGACCCCATGGACGGTAGCCGGCCAGGCTCCTCTGTCCATGGGATTATCCAGGCAAGATTACTGGAGTGGGTTGCCATTTCCTTCTCCAGGGGACCTTTCTGACTCAGGGATCGAAACCGTCTCCTGCGTTGGCAGGCAGATTCTGTACCTCTGAGTCAGCAGTGCCAACATATTCCGATCCACAGATTCACACAAGGAGGGTCTGAGCCTTCAGTGGAAGCCTGCTGCTGCTGCTAGGTCACTTCAGTCGTGTCCCACTGTGTGCGACCCCATAGACGGCAGCCCACCAGGCTCCTCTGTCCCTGGGATTCTCCAGGCAAGAACACTGGAGTGGGGTGCCATTTCCTTCTCCAATGCAGGAAAGTGAAAAGTGAAAGGGAAGTCGCTTAGTCATGTCTGACCCTCAGAGACCCCACTTCCAGGCTTCTTCATCCATGGGATTTTCCAGGCAAGAGGGCTGGAGTGGAGTGCACTGCCTTCTCCTCAGTGGAAGCCTACTTAGGCGCAAATTTTAAAGTCTAGGTGTTTGTACTTTCAGAAAAAAAAGTTCAAAGCAATGTTTTACTAAATCTAGTTAATATTTAGTCCACATAGTTAGTCAGAATGAGATCGAAACCGTCTCCTGCGTTGGCAGGCAGATTCTGTACCTCTGAGTCAGCAGTGCCAACATATTCCGATCCACAGATTCACACAAGGAGGGTCTGAGCCTTCAGTGGAAGCCTGCTGCTGCTGCTAGGTCACTTCAGTCGTGTCCCACTGTGTGCGACCCCATAGACGGCAGCCCACCAGGCTCCTCTGTCCCTGGGATTCTCCAGGCAAGAACACTGGAGTGGGGTGCCATTTCCTTCTCCAATGCAGGAAAGTGAAAAGTGAAAGGGAAGTCGCTTAGTCATGTCTGACCCTCAGAGACCCCACTTCCAGGCTTCTTCATCCATGGGATTTTCCAGGCAAGAGGGCTGGAGTGGAGTGCCACTGCCTTCTCCTCAGTGGAAGCCTACTTAGGCGCAAATTTTAAAGTCTAGGTGTTTGTACTTTCAGAAAAAAAAGTTCAAAGCAATGTTTTACTAAATCTAGTTAATATTTAGTCCACATAGTTAGTCAGAATGAGACTACCTCTTTAAAGGATACTAATGAAGTTTCTGCACAATGTTACTAATCTCCTCACCTATAAAGAAACACTATTTCATTAGTAAGAAAGCCTACTTTTGTATAGCGATGGGGGGATCTGGAAGCGGGTTGCTTCTTCAGGTCGAGAAAAGCATCTCCATTTTCTGTTTCACCCACACTTCTATCCATGGCTCCTTGGTTGACAGTTTTTTGCACCTGGAAGAAATCAGCACAAAACTGTCACCGAGAACAATAAATTTTCAAGAGTCCTCACTGTTTAAGAAACTGAAATTATCTCGGACTCCCTTTAAAAAACCCTTTCTATAAACCAGAACCCACTGGAAACAAAACCATTGGTACTTGGATATCTCTTATCGTAGAGAGCTCTAAGCATCAACAGGCGAAGGAAAGCAGAAGCGGAACGTGCCCAGATCAGGGGACAGCCGCCTAAGCAGCTTTAATACAAAAAGAAACCGAGACTGGTCGCTGCCACTCGTGAGGGCCGTCCGGCGGTACTGGGGAAGTTTCCCGAAGTGGGGGCAGGTAGGAGACGGGCTGGGATCGGGGAAGTGGGGCTGTGGGAAAGTGCCTGTCACTTGCCAATGGACGGCGCCAGCTGCCCCTTGTTACCGGAGGCAGGGGACTGGGGACCGGGCCACAGCTCCCCTCGCCCGGCCCGCCGCACCTGTGGACATGTCAGGGGCGCCCGTGCCAAGGAAGGGGCGAGCGCCGGCTTCAGATCCAAAGGGGCCGCGACCCCAACCCCCGGCCTCTCGCGCAGGCCCTGGCCCAGCAGCCGCCTCGGAGGAAGGGCGGGGACGGTACTCACTGAGGGGAGGCGGGCCAGAGGGAGCGAGAGGGCCGAATCCCCCAGCCCCGGCGCTCCGAGCTGGAGCCGGCGCAGGCCCGCCGCCGTCCGCCCCGGCCCGGCCCGGCGGCTCGGGCCCCGCCAGCCCGCCCGCCGCCCCGCTGGCCTCC
>SJXQ01010985.1:295123-338290 GCA_006408695.1 Aepyceros melampus | reverse complement strand
AACCGCGGCCCAGCCCTCCGCCCCTCCTCCCCGGCCCCCTCCCCCTTAATAACTCCCTCCACGCACCCGGGCCCCAGCACCGCCTTCGCCGCCGCGCGCCCGGATGTGAGGTGTCCGCGGCGGTGCCGGCCGGAAAAGCGAAACGCGGCGGCGCGCTCCCCGGGCGCCGGCCCCTGCGTGCGCCCGGCGGCGGGGAGGCGGAGGCCGGGAGGCGATCGCGGCGGCGAGTGGAGACCGGGCCAGGGGCCGGGAGAGCCCTGCCGGATGCGCGCAGGCAGTCGTCGCGGGCAGCCCCGGGGAGGACGCCGCGTTCCCACGAGCGCTTCGGGGCGGGGCGGCCGGGGAGGACGGGACGGGCGGAGCCTGGAGCCCACCATCACCGCCCGGCGGCCGTCCGAGGAAGGCAGCTGGGGCCGGGAAGTGGGTCGGGGGGCCGCAACCTGGGAACGCGGCGGCTGCTGCGTTTGCAAGATCCGTTCTCGGCGGAGAACCCTGAGGCTTCGGCAGCGGGATTCTGTGTTAGGCGAACCTAGGGGCTTGGAGCCTTCCGGAGTGTGTTCGAACCTCGACTTTTTTTTTTTTACTGGTGGTGTGATTTTGGGCAAAGCTCTGACTGAGTTCTGCTCTTCTTACTGAAATGATCTATGTGTATGAGGAATAAGCGAGATTACGCGTTGCTGTGTTAATAAAACTGCCACGGTTGCTTCTGAATGAGCTACGGGCGACTGACACATTCGTTGAAATGTTCTTTCCCGCCCCGTAACCTGAATCTTATTAGTCTGCACGGGAAGGGGAAGTGCAAGTGCTTTTGGCTGAAAATGAGATTGCAGATGTCAAGCGCTTAGTACGTAGTGCTGGGGCCGGCAGACAGGGCCACAGAGAGGCAAAAATATCAATATGATTATCCTTCTCTGTGAGCAATGAGAGTAACTGCCGTGCTGGAAGGAAAGGTTTAAAGGGGATCGCGTGTGAGCCCGTTGCTGCCTCGTGGGACCGTGAAATGATACGTGACTGTGGAGGGAACGTAATTTTTCTCGTGGAAGGATAGCGAAATCTACATATCTTTCAATGAGCCTGCTTTCTTTAAGCTTCACTTGTGAAATCAGCCCATTGGGCAGTGAGTGAGCTCTTGAGTTCCCGTCCTGTGAGTCTTGGCAGCAGAGAAAACAATTATGAAAACTTTATTTTTGTCTGTTATATTGGGTAAAATGTTTTTTTGTTTGTTTGTTTGTTTGTTTTTTGTTTTTTTTTTACAGCCGTCTATCCGCAAGCCACTATGGAGAAGTGAAGCAGACTTTTTTTTTTTGAAGCTCTTAAATCCCGGCCCTAACAGTGTGAAACCGTAGTTACTTTACCTTTGGAACTTGTTTACGCATCTATCAAAAAGAAATAGCAGTACCTACTTTTCAGGCTTTTAGTAGGAATTACAGATAACATTAAAAACACTCTTCTGGTTATCTTTTGCTGTTTAACAATCCCAGAATTCAGTGGCTTAAACCAATATTTACACCAAATCTGCAATTTGGGGGGGTTCTAGCTGGGACAGCTGGTCTCTGCTCCCTTCGGCTTCAGCTGTAAGGTTGGGCACTAGGAACATCAAATGGCTCACTAACGTGGTTGCCAGTTGGTGGTGGCTGTCAGCTGGAACCGATGAAGCTATTGGGTGGAACACTTAACACCTGGTCTCTTGCTGGCCTGAGCTCCCTCACACTGGTGGCTAGATTCCCAGAGCAAGTGTCCAGGTAGGAGAGGGCCAGACAGTTGTAAACTGTCTAGCCTAGCTTCCAAGTCACTCACTGTCTGTTCTGCCACATGCCAGTCTTTTTTTTTTTTTAAGATTTTTTTGATGTGGACCGTTTTTAAAGGCTTCATTGAATTTGTTACAGTGTTGCTTCTCTTATATAAATTTTTTTTTTAGCCAAGAGGCATGTGAGATCTTAGCTCCACAACCAGGGATTGAACCAGTAACCTCTGCACTGGAAGGCAAAATAGCAACCACTGGACAACCAGAGACATCCCCACATCCCACATTCTAGTCCTTAGAAGGAGTCACTAAGCCAGGCCTGTAGTTAAGGGAAGAGGACTTAGACTACATCTTTCTATAGGAAGAGTGTCACAGAATTTGCAGGCACATTTTTAATTACAAGTCATATATGAAATGTGCTCCAGGCATGGTAGCTATTATGATAGAGGCCTGGTCCTCTGATCTATCCTAGTGAGAATGTACTCTTCCCCCGGGCTCTTCTTTAATGTAGAATCTTGTTCAATTTACTTTTTACCTCTCAGGGCCTTAATTTATCCTTGCTAAAGGAGACAATTATTACCTAGGAATAAAGGCAATCATTTATTTACTAAAGGAGAGCCATCTGTGAGCTCCTTTCACCTGTCATGTAAAGCTGCTGCTGCTGCTAAGTCGCTTCAGTTTTCAGTCGTGTCCGACTGTGCGACCCCATAGATGGCAGCCCACCAGGCTCCGCCATCCCTGGGATTCTCCAGGCAAGAACACTGGAGTGGGTTGCCATTTCCTTCTCCAGTGCGTAAAAGTGAAAGTGAAGTCGCTCAGTCCTGCCTGACTAGTAGCGACCCCATGGACTGCAGCCTACCAACCTCCTCCATCATGAGATTTTCTAGGCAAGAGTACTGGAGTGGCTTGCCATTGCCTTCTCCCCATGTAAAGCTAGATGCTTGCAAATCTTTGTTTCATTGTAGCTTTTGAATGTTATTCTCTTTGGCAGGAATGATAATTTGTAATTCCAAATGCCTCCTTTGCAACTAAAATGAATTTTCAAGTATCAGTATGGGAAATCCCTTTGAGAGAGTAAGAAAGAGATAAGTGATTTATTCTACTTATAGATTATTTGTAAAATCTTGGTTTAGGTTCAAATTCTTGTTTCACAGTTTGGCATCAAGGAACTCCCAAGTTTCAGTCCGTTGGGGAAATGAGCAGTTCAAAAACAGCAGAGAAGCAAATGGAAATTAGAAACCTAGAAATTTTGAGAGCAGCCTCAACTCATAAAGTTGGGATTACATCTCCACTGCTCTCCACCATTCTAAATGGGCTTTTTCTAATCAGCTTGTCTGTCTCCAAGGGTACTCCCTAGTTCTAAGAAAATAGGATTTGAACAGTTTCACAGCTGGCACCATGTACTCAAGGATTCAGTTCAGTTGCTCAGTCATGTCTGACTCTTAGCGACCCCATGGACTGCAGCACGCCATGCCTCCCTGTCCATCACCAACTTCTGGACCCTACTCAAACTCATGTCCATTGAGTCGGTGATGCCATCCAACCATCTCATCCTCTGTTGTCCCCTTCTCTCGCCTTCAATCTTTTCCAGCATCAGGGTCTTTTCAAATGAGTCAGCTCTTCGCATCAGGTGGCCAAAGTATTGGAGTTTCAGCTTCAACATCAGTCCTTCCAATGAACATTAAGGACTGATTTCCTTTAGGATGGACTGGTTGGATCTCCTTGCAGTCTTCTCCTACACCACAGTTCAAAAGCATCAATTCTTCGGCACTCAGCTTTATAGTCCAACTCTTACATCCATACATGACTACTGGAAATACCATAGCTTTGACTAGACGGACCTTTGTGGGCAAAGTAATGTCTCTGCTTTTTAATATGCTGTCTAGGTTGGTCATAGCTTTTCTTCCAAGGAGTAAATGTCTTTTTATTTCATGGCTGCAATCACCATCTGCAGTGACTTTGTAGTACTCAAGGACTTTGTAGTACTCAAGGACTACAAAGGCATTATTAAGGGACTTCTGGAAGACCATACAGCAAGTTATTTGCAGAGCCTAAACCCTTCCTGGAGAAGGCAGTGGCACCCAACTCCAGTCCTCTTGCCTGGAAAATCCCATGGACAGAGGAGCTTGGTAGGCTGCAGTCCATAGGGTCAGGAAGAGTCCGACACGACTGATCGACTTCACTTTCACTTTTCACTTTTATGCACTGGAGAAGGACATGGCAACCCACTCCAGTGTTCTTGCCTGGAGAATCCCAGGGACAGGGGAGCCTGGTGGGCTGCCGTCCATTCGGTCACACAGAGTCGGACACGACTGAAGCGACTTAGCAGCAGCAAACCCTTCCTGCACCTTACATCTTTGACTTTATATATGCAAAGTACTTAAAAGAGTCTGACACCACCAAGTGCTGCTGCACTCTCTCTCGTTATTCTGAGTAATCCTTCCCAAGAGAACTAATTATTTTTTGAATAGAAATGGCTTTAATTCCTTCCTAAATCAGTCAAAACCAACGGTGGTAAATGCACATGACAAACTATTAGTAAATCATTTAAAAAGCATACTCACTGATTTATTTTCCTGGATAGTTGTAATTTGTATAAACATTATTTACATAAATATTAATACCTATAAAATAGCTTTACAGTGAGTAAATACTAGTTACTGTGTTAATTAAGATTTTTGAAAGTCACTAAATTATTTTAAAAAGTACTTGGCCACATCAGATAAAAAAATTGTCCCATATCCCGCTAAAGTGGACTTTCTCCTTTTAAACACTTTTAATTACAAAAACTGACATAAGTAGAAAATAGAGCAAAAATGCAAATTACCTGTCATTCTAATCACAAAGCACTCAACTTATTTTTCCTCATGTTTTTAACGTAAAATGTCTCAAGCATTTATATTCATAATGCTAGCCTTTGTTTTTCGCTCTCCACCAGAAATCTCAGGTGCTTTAAATGTTTTACAAAACACAGAAGGAAAGGATACAAAAATGCCCTACCTTAATGACCTATAATGAAAAAGAATCTGAAAATACATACCTGAATCATTTCGCTGTACATCTGACACTATTAACACTGTAAATAAACTATACTTCAATTAAAAAATAATGCTCTACCTAACGTCTCCCATCCCCATGTTAAAAAGATGATGAGTGGGCCTACATTTTAAAATTAACGGCTGTTTACGCGATACCAATAATTAATGCTTGTTAGTTACGTTTTAAAAGTAATGGTTAAGAGACGGTATCAACCTGGGATAATCTCAGTTCCCCGGCTGGGCAACCACGTGCCCTCACCCACACAGTCCTCGCTGACAATCTCTCCACTGCACGCACGCGCGCGCTTCGGTACCGGCTCACTGTTCCCGGGAACCGCGGAGAGCCCAGAGCGGCCCATCACGCGCGAGGCCGGAGGTGGCTGAAGGACGACCTCGGTCCCCCACCCCCGGCCTCCACGCAGGAGCCTCGCTCGCCTCTAGTGCCTGCCTCGCGAAGTGTAACTCGGGAATCCACTCAAAACAGGCTCAAACCAACATCGATATCGTAAAGCAAATGACACAGCTCCCACCGCTCCTGTCCAAAAGCGGTAGAAAGCTGAGCTCTGAGAGAAGAAGCGAGCAAGCCACAGAGGCACCGAGGCCTCCGTGAGGCCGCCCGAGGCAGGTGCGTCTCTCCACGCACCTCACGGCGGCTAACGCGCGTTTCGGACGCAGAGGCGGCGTTGGCGGGTGGGGGTGGCCGCGTCCCCTGCACACTGAGGCTGCGCGAACTCCGGGTCCTGGGCGGGGCGTCCCTCACGCACGCAGTGTTGCCGTGGAGACGGGGGGCGGGGCCGGCGCGAGATTTGCGTCCTGAGGCGCGGGAAGCGAGGGGGTGGCGCGCCCAGGCCGCGTCGGCCTGAGGGCTTGGGGTCGTGTTTTCCGAGACGTGTCTGAGGCGGGAGGGCTCGGCCTCTGAGGTCGCAGCCGAGAGGCAAGCCCGCGTCCCTCCGAGCCCGGTCGGTGACTACTCTCTGGGCGCGTCCGCTTCCTCCTCCTCTGGAAGTGCAGGTGATGCTGCCTCCCCGCAGGGCTGAAGTGGGAGAGGGTAGGCGAGTGGAAGGGCGCGCAGGACGGCGCCCGGGCTCGGCGCTTTTCGCCCCGCGCCCTCCCCGCGCGTCAGGTGAACCCGGGCCGGTGCGTGTGCCGCGTCCGTGCAGGGCTCATTGGCGCGCGCGAATTCGAATTCCCTGGTGTGTGGTCGAGCGAATAGGGAGGGTTTGCAGAACTTGGGGGCCACATCAGAGCCCCGAGGGCCAATTGGGCGAACACCCGCAGGTGGGAGATTAGTGCTTGCTTTTTATTTTTTTTAGTTAAAATTAATTTACTTATTTATTTTTGTTCGCACTGGTCTTCGTTGCAGCGCTCGAACTTTCTCTGGTTGCCTGGTGGCATGTGGTATTAGTTCCTGACCAGGGATGGAACCCAGGCCCTCTGCATTGGGACGCCGATTCTTAACCACTGGACCACCAGGGAAGCCTCGTGGTGCTGTTTTTATTTGATGGGAGGCAGGTCAGGTTTCTTGTTAACCTCTGGATTATAGTAAATATTTATTGAGCAAATGGTGTTAGGTCCCTGCGTACCAGCCCCAGCTGTACCACTTAGTGATGATGTGGGCCCTTCATCTATAAAATGAAGATGGTTACCAGCTGTTGAGGTGGTTGTACTAAAGCAACTAGTTAATGAAAAGTGCTCAGTATTGATACTGTACCTGACACAGATTACCTGCTCCATGAATGCTATTTTGACTCCAATCTAGACTTTCTAGGTGGCATGGTACCCACCTAAGTTCCATAGAAGCATAATGCTTGGAGGTGTCATGGAAGGCTTCCTGGAAGAAGTAGTTGAAATTTATTCTGCAACTTGGCATATAAATTTAGGTATTTCCTTGCTTTTCTTTAGCAAGATTGCTCATTTCTCAGTTATTGTTAGAAGCTGCAGAATACTGTAGAAACTTCCTTAAGTTACTCTTAGATTTGCATTTTTCAAATTAACATGTGTACTAAAAAATTAGTATTGGGAGTTTCCTGGCAGTCCAGTGGTTAAGATTCTGAGTTTCCAATTTCGAGGGTGCAGGTTCCATCCTCCCTGGTCCAGGAACTAAGATCCCATGTGCTGCCTGGCAGGGCCAAAAGAAAATTAATATTGAAAGCTTATGTCAGAAAATAGTCTCCATACTGTGGTTCCAGTTTCCATTCTTCTGTTCGTCCTGATGTTACTTGTAAATTGGAAGTAAATAAACTTATAGGTGATATTTTTTGATTTGTTAAATTTACACCTTGTGTCAACCATTATTCATGGGAAGTAAGTACTTGGCTCAGTTTTTCTTTCCTCATCCCATCATTGTGGTTATGTGGTAATTTGTTGTTAATGTGTTTATGTTAAATAACAAATATTCACTGTTGAACCAAATGTATGTGCCCGTGCACGCCCTCAGTTGCTCAGTTGTATCTGATTCTTTGCAACTCCATAGACTGTAGGTTGACATGCTCCTCTGTCCATGAAATCTTCCAGGCCAGAATACTGGAGTGAGCTGCCATTTCCTTCTGCAGGGGATCTTCCCAACCTAGGGATGCAACCCAAGTCTCCTGCGTTGGCAGGCGGATTCTTACCACTGGGCCACCTGGGAAGGCACATGCTGAACCAAGTAGACTATTGCAACTCTTCCTCTCTTGTATATCCCATCATTTTTTCTGAGAATTAATGCTTGTCTTATTTTCTAATTTTCCTAGTATTCCACGCACAGATCACTAATTTTTGATTCATGAAGAATCTGCTTACTGAAAAGTGTGCCTCAAGCCACTGGTTGAATTTTCAGCAAAAAAAGATTAAGCAGAGAATGGAGAGGAAGGTTGACTCCAGGTGAGTGATGAGACTTGACAAAAAAGATAACTGAAATTATGGCTTATTTAAAAGCTTGTAAATGTTTTTTGTGTGAAAATGATAAATTCTTAAAATGTAGTTTTTTCCTAAAATCGGGAGTAGTAACAGTTTTTTGTTGATATTTTGGGTTTCTCATCTAGGGTATAGAGTATAATGCACATTTGATACTTTATGTTACAGTCAGAATCCATTTTGGGTGTGTGGAGATATCCATCATTAAAATTCTTGCTTTGAGCAGAAATAAGGATGATATTCCTGAGAAGTTATATTGAGGCTGGCTTTCTCCTTCTCCTCCTTTGGATCGTGGCTGCTTTCAGCCTGCACTAAGGTTCTTTTGATTGCAAATAAGAGACTTCAGTTCTGGCTAGCCAAGTAAAAAGGAGGGAATTTACAAGAAAGAGACTACAATTTACTAATAAATCTCAGATTCACAGTGGTGACTTGCACCTGGCCCTTCATGAGTATCCTGCCCCTTAAGACAGAGGGATTGGTTCATGGCTGGGCATGTGACGCATGGGGCCAATCAGAGGTTTTCCTCTAAAGCTGGGACAGGCTTTGAAGAGTGAGACCCACCTGGTGCTGAGGTTATAGTGGCAGCTGCTGCAGTCTGCACGCTGCAAAGGCTGGAACCCTGTACACAGGTCAGCACACTGAGGGGAGCAGGAAGAGTTGGCCATTTGAGCCACCAGTTCTAGTCTTAAGGATCATGTTCAGACTTTGGAAATACATGAGCTAGGGAATTACCTCTTTGTGCTGGCTATCTTCAGTATAAACCCTCCACTTGTGTATCCAGGGCTTTCCATTGAATTTGACCGGTGAGGTCCTGGTAGAAGATAGGAGAGAGAGAGGAAAGTGAGGCCAGACTGTTTATCCCCTTGGCTCCCTCCCTGCAAGATGCCTTTTGGCTTCAGTCTTTCCCAGCATCATAGTCTTTACCAGTTAGTTGGCTCTTCGCATGAGGTGGCCAAACTATTGGAGCTTCAGCATCAGTTCTTCCAATGAATATTCAGGGTTGATTTCCTTTAAGATTGATTGGTTTGATTTCCTTGCAGTGCAAGGGATTCTTAAGAGTCTTCTCCAGCACCACAATTCAAAAGCATCAATTCGTTGGCACTCAGCCTTCTTTATGGTCCAGTACTCACATTTGTACATGACTGCTGGAAAAACCATAGCTTTGACTATACGGACCTTGGTCGGCAAAGTGATATCTCTGCTTTTTAATATGCTGTCTGGGCTCATCATAGCTTTCCTTCCAAGGAGCAAGCAACCTTGGATTCTGACTAACATACAGAAGGTTTTTGTTTATTTATTTGGCTATGCTGGGTCTTAGTTGCAGCATGTAGGATCCAAGCCCCTGACCAGGGATTGAACTCAGGCCCCCTGCATTGGTAGCATGGAGTCTTAGCCACTGAACCATCAGGGAAGTCCCCATACAGAAGTTTCTTTTTTAAAAAAAATAGAATTTATTAGGTCTTGGGCAAGGTGGAAGCCAGCGAGCTGGGGAGACCTATTCAGCAGCGTTTGGTCCCTTCCCCTGAGCAGTGCCATCTTTGTGCTTCAGCCCCCATCTCCTGTATAGACTGTGTCTCAGCTTGAAATTCAATTCTAGGAGAATGAATCTGGTTGGTCCAATGTAAGTCACATTTCTCCCCCTGCTCTATAATCAAGTTTTTCTTGGAGCAGGGTCATGGAGCTCCCAGCACAGCTGCTGAGGTCCTACCCATGCTGATCCCACAGCTTTTGAGGGTCCATCCTCAAAAGCTGAATCTGTGCCCTGACAGTGTTTACCAGTGATCCATAGAGTGCTTGTCAGGCTTGCCTTACTTTAGCTTCTAAAGCAAATTAACCATGGCCTTAAACTGAAGCTCTGTTTCCTCAAATACTCTGCAGCTTTAGGATGGGAAGCTTTGATAGGAGAATGGATTCCCTAGGTATTCTGCGGTAAAGCAGTCTGAGATCCACCGTGTGAGTCCTGCAGGACTCCTTGAAGTTCGTTTACTCTCCTTGAACTTTTGCACTGCTTGTACCTAGTATTCACGCCTGCTCTCTCCAGTTACCAGCTCACGCATAGTTTCTACTCATATTTCCAAACTCAGGTCCAGTATCATCTCTAGGAAGCTTCTTACCACCCTTTTCCCCCTCCACACCCCAGTGTGGATTAAGCACCCAGTGGGGATGTTCCCATAACACAGTTTACCGTTTTCATGGCGTTTAATGATTGGTGTTCTCATTGTCCTCTTGATACACCATAAACTCTTGAGAAACTCTTTTATCTTTATATACTTACTGCCTTACCAGCAATGAGTGTCCAGTAAACTTTCTCTGAGTGAATAAAAAGTGTGTGTGTGTGTGTGTGTGAATATACCTGTATAGCATACACAGGTGTACATCTGTCTAGTATCTGAAGCCTTTGTGAATCTGTTGTTTCTGTTACCTTATGCGGAGTCGAGCTTCTTTGTGTGCTGGACACGGTACACTACAGGACTGTCTCTAGGTTTATGAAGGTGCCTTCCTTTCTAAAGGATTTGCATTTCTCTTTGTTATTCTCCTTGGTGATTACTATTCCACAGTCACCTTAAACCAGTTGTAAGGCTTATGATTCCCTGACCCTCTTAGAACCCAGAGTGTACATTCTCACAAGGCTGTAGAACTTCCGATTCACCCACACCCTCAATTTTGAGGTCTTCGTGTCTTCCTCCTGCATGCTGCTTGGAATGGCTGAGCACTAGAACCCTCAATTTTGAGAATGGTCCCTGAGTCTTTTGGAGATGCGCTTGTGCTTACTAAACTGATGTACCTGTCTGCATGCTGACTACTTCCATTCATTTCAGTGCACGAAGTGCCAGTTAATTTGTTCACAATGAGAAATAACTAGGGAAACCAGCAGTGTATGCCTACCTGCTGCAGGAAGCCATATTATATTCCGAAGTTTTCTTAGGAAGTTTGAAATCACAGTGTGGGAACATAGTTGATACATCACCTCCAGGATGAGTGCAGAGTATTCAAATTTGACTGTGTTAGCCCTTCCTACTTAGAACTTTCCAGTGATTGCCTTTGGGCTCCAGTCTATGCTCCTTTGCTTTGCCTTCAAGATGTCTCCGCAGTCCGTTTTCCAGCCTCATTTCTCACCACTCTATGCCTCATACTCTGTTTGCAGCTATCCAGCTCTGAGTTTGGGTCAGGTTCAGGAAATCCAGAGTGGTTGTTATCATTTAGTTGCAGAGTCGTGTCCTGCTCTTTGCGACCCCATGGACTGTTGCCCACCAGGTTTCTCTGTCCATGGGATTCTCCAGGGAAGAATACTGGATTAGGTTTCCATTTCCTTCTCCAGGAGATCTTCCTGACCTAGGGATTGAACCTATGTCTCCTGCATTGGGAGGGTGATTCTTTACCCTGAGCCACCTGGGAAGCCTGAAATCCAGAGTAACGGAAGCTAAACAAGATAGAAGTGATTTTCCTTTCACACGTAGGAAGTCTGGAGGCAGGTGGTTATGATGGTTATATCCAGTAAGGTTCTTATGGGCCCAGGACCTCCCCCCTGTCCACACCGCCATCTCTGCGTGGTGGTCCTCATCCTCCAGTTCAAGTGCTCAGCCATTCCAAGCAGCATTTAGGAGGAAGACATGAAGACCAAGTGTGCATTGGCTGGCTCTTAAGGCAGATCACAGGAACCTGCCACCTGATGAGCCCCTATGCAACCTCTTAGAACATAACTGTAGAAGGTAGGAGTAGGGGAGCCTCAGAAATGTAGTCCTTATTCTGGGCAGCCAGCCATGTGTGCAGCCAAGTAGAGGATAAATACTGGGAGTGTGTCAGTGTCCTGTGCTTGCTGTAAGCTGTTGGTATTCTTGTTTTCTCACTGTAAGACATGAGAAACACACTGAGTACATATTTGTCTTTGTAGCACATTGAAAAACTGAGAAATTACTTTGCTGACAAAGGTCCGTATAGTCAAAGCTCTGATTTTCCCAGTAGTCATGTATGGATTTGAGAGTTGGCCCGTAAAGAAGGCTGAGCATCAAAGAATTGCTGCTTTTGGGGATGTTGGAGAAGACTCTTCAGAGTCCCTTGGACTGCAAGGAGATCAAACCAGTCATTCCTAAAGGAAGTCAACCCTGAATATTCATTGGAAGGACTGATTCTGAAGCTCCAATACTTTGGCTACTTGATGCGAAGAGCTGACTCATTAGAAAAGACCCTGATGCTGGGAAAGACTGAAGGCAGGAGGAGAAGGGGGCCACGGAGGATGAGATGGTTGGATGGCATCACTGACTCAATGCGCACGAGTTTGAGCAGCTCCAGGAGATGTTGAAGGACAGGGAGGCCAGGCGTGCTGCAGTCCATGGGGTTGGAGAGGGTCGCACACGGCCGAGTGACTGAACGGCAGCAGCAGCAACAAGCCCCAGGCTGTACTGTGTTGCTGAGCGTGTGACAGTAGGCGCTTGATACTGAGAGAATAAACGAAGTCTGCAGGGTGCACCTGCCAAGTAAATAGTTACAGGAATTGGTCAGGGCGTGCCTTCCCCTGGGCACTGTTTTGTTTTTTATATTTTTCTTAATTTTAGAAAAGTCGAAGTATAATTGATGTACAATGTGTGTTTTCAGGTGTACAGCAAAGTGATTAAGTTACACTTATGCATGTGTTCTTTTTCAGATTCTTTTCCGTTGGAGATTATTATAAGATATTGAATATAGTTCCCTGCGCTATACACTTGGTTCTTGTTTATTTTATAGTGGTGTGTGTCTGTTACTCCCAAACTCGCAATTTATCCATTTCACTTTTAGTAACACCAAGTTTTCTGTATTTGTGAATCTATTTCTGTTTGGTAAATAAGTTCATTTACATCATATTTCAGATTCCCCATGTGAGTGATAGCGTATGATCATCTCTTTGTCTGACTCACTCCACTTAGTGTGAGAATTTCCAGGTTCATCCTGTTGCTGCAAATGGCATTATTTCATTTTTTATGACTAATATTCCATTGTGTATATGTGTACCACATCTTTGTCTATCTGTTCATCTGTCAATGGCCATTTAGGCTTCCTTCATGTCTTGGCTATTGTAAATATTGCTGCTTTGGACATTGGGGTACATGTATCTTTTTGAATTAGAGTTTTTGTCTCTTCTCCTTGTCCCTTTTGAATGAACATTTTCAGATTCTTTCTCCTCACTTCTCTTTTTTGGGTTTCTTGGCTGATCATCATCCTCCCGTTGACATTTCTTTAAAAAAGTGATTGTACCCCTGTGTTCTGAATTAAACCAGGCTCCTCCCCTGCTCCGCATGATCGTTGGGTTTCTGGTATTGTTTTTTAAGTGCCTTCTGTTTCATATTTCTTTCCTTTGTTCCATAAGTGAACACATTTTATATGTCTACCTACTATGAGTGCCTGGCAGTGTGTTAGAGGCTGAGTATATATTAGCAGATAAAAGTGGTTCCTGTCGTCATGAGGCCTTGTGATGGGAAACAGGCATATCGGTACGGAAACAAATCTGTGACTTCCGTTTGTGATCTCTTCCTTTCGGTGTTAGAATAGCTTCGATTTCTGGGGCTACTTCACTTACACCAGAGTTGATATCTTTATGATCATTAAACTTACAGAGCTGCAAATGGTTCATCTGCGCTTGACTCACTAGCTGGTGAGGGGGAGCCCGAGTCTGATGAAAGGAGAGAGCAGTGGTCAGGGATGACTTCCGGCATGGGCCTCCCAGTCTGATGACCTGTTTGATGATGTAACAGGACTTTAGAAGGGCACTGACCTAGCACTTTTTCCGTCAGTTTGCTGTTTCATAGGCTCTTTATATATTTATAGTAAAATGAGTGGGATGAAAGTCTCGTTTTAAAATTTTTTGTTAATGTTTATTTTGAAATAATTTCAAATTTAGAGAAACATTGCAAGATTAGGACAAAGAACTATATATCTTTCTTGTCCCAAATTTTCCTGTTAACATTTTTACCCTGTTCATCTGCTTCTGTCTCTCTCCTCCCCCCATCTCTGCCGTCTGTCTGTCTCCTCTCAGTGTTTTCGTGTCATTTGTAGACACGTGCAGAGGGCCAAAGCATTTTAGTCACCGATACACATGCTTCTGGCTGAACTCAAACATGGCCATGCTCTGCCTTCCTGTTTCAGCTCATACTGTAGGTGAGGACCCTTTTTCCAGTCTGTGTACTGCCATCTTTTCACAGTTTGTGCTTTCTGTTGACGGTTTTCCTGTTTGAAGTGGCCCCTAATCACAGCGCTGAAGTTCTGTCTAGTGTTCCTTGGTGCAGGAGGACTGTGATGTACCTTATGAAGAAAATGTAGAGGACTTCTTTGGCGGTTCAGAGGTTAAGACTCCACACTCTCAGTGCTGGGGATGCGGGTTCAATCCCTGGTCGGGAAACTAAGATCCCGCTTGCCTTGTTTGTTGTTCGTTTGCTCAGTCGTGTCCGACTCTTCGTGACCCTATGGGCAGCAGCACGCCGGGCTTCCCTGTCTTTCACCATCTCCTTGAGCTTGCTCAAACTCATGTCCATTGAATTGGTGATGCCATCCATCCGTTTCATCCTCTTGTCGTCCCCTTCTCCTGCTGCCTTCAGTCTTCCCAGGATCGGGGTCTTTGAGATGTGGCCTTGAGATCAGGCCTTGAGACGAGGTCAAAAATAAAAAAAGAAAGTGTAGGCCTTCCCTGCTGGTCCAGTGGTTAAGAATCTGCCTGCCAGTGTGGGGACCACAGATTCGATCCTAGTCTGGGAAGATTCCATGTGTCACGGGGTGACTAAGCCCATGCGCCCCAGCTGCTGAGTCCACGCTCTAGAGCCTGTGCTCCATATCAAGAGAAACCCCTGCTAGGAGAAGCCTGTGCACTGCAATGAAGAGGAGCCACTGCGGGCTGCAGCTAGAGAACACCCATGCACAGCAGTGAAGACCCAGTGCAGCCAGAAATAATTTTTTTTTTAAGTGTATGTTAGATGCACTTTGTCCAAGCATGAGTTATAGGACTGTCGACTGTGAGTTCAATGTTAAAGACTCCCTATATGTATTAAGCATGGTGTCTTTAGGGGGCTTCCCTGGTGGCTCAGAGGGTAAAGCGTCTGCCTGCAATGCAGGAAACCCAGGTTCGATTCCTGGGTCGGGAAGATCCCCTGGAGAAGGAAATAGCAACCCACCCCAGTACCCTTCAGGCACACATAAAACAAGGCTCCGTATTGATTAGTTGATGATATGTTTTTGGCATGCAGGATCTTAGTTCCCTTACCAGGGATCAAACCTACGCCCCCTGCAGTGGAAACGTGGAGCCTTGACCACTAGACTGCCAGAGAAGTCCCGATGAGAATGCTTTTAAAGACTGGCAGGAAGCTAACTATGTGTTCTCCTTTAGGGACAGTGGTTTAGTATATTCACTAGCTCAGTGCTTATGGTGGCTTTATAAAACTGACCACAAATAATAAGAATCAAACTATTTTTCCTCCCTCGTCTGGGCCATTTGTGAGTAAGTTGAAGTCAGTTGTCCCCAAAATGATATTTTTATAGCAGAAAGAAAACAACAAAATGATGAAAAGAAAAACTTCCCTTTTCATTTTGTCTTTTTAATATTTATTCGTTTATTTGGCTGTGCCGGGTCTTAGTTGCAGCATGTGGAATCTGACTCCCTGACCAGGGTTTGAACCTGGGCCCCCTGCATGAGAGCACAGACTCTTAGCCACTGGACCACCAGGGAAGTCCCTCATTTTGTCTTTTTAGTCCCCTTTAATTTGGAAATACTTCTCAATATTTCCTTATCTTCCATGACCTAACATTTTTGAAGAGTTTAGCTTACCTTTTATACATATATTTGAATTTGTTCAGTGTTTCTTCATGATGAATTCAAGTTATGTATTTTTGGCAAGAATTTCACAGAAATGATGCTGTGTTCTCAGTACATCAATATCAGGCGATTTGGTCCTATTACCATTGATGTTAACTTTTATCACTTGGTATAGATGATATCTGTCAGGTTCTCCACTATAAAGAAGTGAATAAATGTTTTGTGGGGAGATATGTTGAAACTACATTAATAGCCTGTTTCTCATCAGACTAGCACCCACTTGTTTTTACATCCATTGATGATTCTTAGCTGAGTCAATTATTCCTGTGATGGTTCCTAAAAGTTTATTAGTTGTATTCCTCCTGCAGAGTAGAGCTTCCCATTTTTCTTCATCTACTTATTGACTCATTTACTTACTTCAGTATGGATTTGTGGATTCCTGTTTTATTCAGTGGGTTCTAGTCTGTTACTGCCAAAATTGTCCCATATTTGACCAGTGGGAGCCCTTTTTAGCTGGTTCCTGTGTCCTTTTGACATTGTCCCGTCATTCTTTGAACATTTATTTACTTTCTGATCCAGTAAGATAGTCCAGCCTGTCTTGTATTTTTCTTGTCTCAGACCTGAAAGTCAGCCATATTTCCAAGCATTGCCACTTCCTCTTGGTAGGCAGTGGCATTTTAGAAACAATATTTGAGCTCTATGTTTGCTTATTGCTGATGGGATGTTGTTGCCACTAGGTATTTCCTGCAGGTAAATCTCTGACATGTGTTTTTTAAAATCATGAGTTCATACCAATAAGATCTCTTAATGTTTCTAAAATGGGATTAAAAGTCATAAATTTAGTGTTTCGTCAAGGTGTGTCGTTTCACATTGACGTAAAAGTCGCTTAACCTTGAAATCATCCTCGTTGTTTCTACATGAAGAAACCTGTTTCTAACTTGAAAATGATTCCCCTTAAATGGCACGTTTAAAGAAGTATGTATTAGGACTGAGGTCTCCAAGGTACCCTGCAGCTCTGTAGCTTCTGCTTAGAGCTGATCTAGCAGTGCCCATCTCCAGATGGGGTGGGTATTTCTTTTTTTTTGTTTCTTTTAATAATCTGTATTTATTTTTTGGCTGCACTGGGTCTTTGTTGATGCACACGAGCTTTCCTCTGGTTGCTGTGAGCAAGGGCTGTTCTGTAATTGCAGTGTGAAGCCTTCTCATTGCAGTGGCCTCTCTCGTCGTGAAGCACGGGCTCTAGGGCGCTTGGGCTTCAGTAATTGTGGCTCCTGGGCTTTAGAGCACAACAGACTTAGTTGCTCTGCAGCGTGTGAGATCTTCCTGGACCAGGGATCGAACCCATGTCTCCTGAATTGGCAGGCGGATTCTTTACCAGTGAGGCACCAGGGAAGCCTAGGGGGTGGGTGTTTTTGTCAGAGATTGGGCAGTTTATTGTCCTTGAAGTAGAGTTATTACCTTTCTGTCTCGATGAGCTTATCTTTTTAATTTCACTTGTATGTTGAAAGATATTTGCATCACGTGCAGAGTTAATTTGGTTCTCCCCTTTTCTCCTCAAATTTGAGGTCTTTTAGGGACAGTGCAGTAAAGAAGCCTTATTCTCCAAAGATATTGTCCACAAAGAAGTCCTCTGCATTCTCTGGGAGCCGGAGTGAGGGACCTAGGGCCAGTCAGCCAGTGAAATACCATCCCTCCCAGGCCCGGACCCAAAGGGGCCGGCTAAGAGAACTGCGTGTCAGGTGAGCTTGCCAGGGGTTCCCTGCCTCAGGGACTGGGCCGTTGTTCCCCCTTTTTGGTTAAAACAAGGGGGTGATTCTTATTCTCTTATCTCTGTTAATTGGAGACCGCAATGCCTGTTCGCCATGATAGAATGTTCAGAATATTTAGGGATCTGTAAATGTAGAAACCATCATCAAGTGTTTTATTCATGGTCTCCACTTGTGCCCCACAGTGTGTAAGCTATAAAGAGTCTTTTAGAAAAAGTCTAAACGTGGTCCAAGAAAATGATCATTTTCTGCTACTTTTGATTAGGTCTTTGAAAGTATCCTTTTGTTTATTCAACAAAAAGTTATCAGGTGCCTACCTGGCCAAGTGTTGTGTTAGATGGTGAGCGTATAAGGTGAATATGACATTCCTAGTGCAAGAGCTCACAGAAGTGTAAAATCAAGTAGGCTTGGCAGACAAGCCACAACAGCGAAGTGTGGTAAGTGCTGTGAGGAGGGCGGATGTGGTCCACAGGCCCATGGGGCGAGAAAAGCCACAGCAGCCCAGCATTGCCAGCAGTGACTTCCTGGAGGAGGTGGAGTTTAGCTGAGTCCTGAAGGATAAGTAAGATTAAGGCAGGTAAAGGGCAGGAGGGAGGAGAGTGCTCCAGGCTGAACCTGGAGGTTAACTGGCCAAGACAAGCTCACCTTCCTGTGTGCTCCACGTAGTATTCTGGGGATACTGTGAGCCACGGTCCCTGCTCTCAGGCTCAGAGTGCAGAGGGAATGACAGGCACCCTGCAAGCGGTTTCCTGGGATTCTGCATCATAACATTACTCTAGGGGCTGGAGCAGGGCTGAGAGCAGCAAGCTCCTTGCTCTGTTTGGTTGGGGAGAGCCCAGGAAAGCTTCACGTAGGAGTGAGCATTGAAGATGAGCCTTGTTGGGTAAGTGGGCCTTTGCCAGGTGTTTCAGGCAGGAAGAATGTGAACAAAAGCACTAGTGTATACTTCCTGTTCCTCAATTCTGAAGTCTTTATGGACAGTGTACTAATAGTATTTTTAAAAAATAATCTGCTCAATTTTAGCTTTTTAAATCTGTCCCATCTTGTGCTGTTTTTTAAAAATTTATATTTATTGCAGAATAATTGGCTTTACAATGTTGTGTTGGTTTCTGCCACATATCAACATGAATCAGCCACAGGTGTCCGTATATCACCTCCCTCTTGAACTTCCCTACCACCCCCACCCCATGCCATCCCACCCCTCTAGGCTGTCACAGAGCCCCAGGCTGAGCTCCCTGCACTGTACAGCAAATTCCCCTTTTTTCTGTGTGATACAGGATTATCTGTGATTCACCTTCGACTCACGCTAGCATCCCACCCCTGAGACCATTAAGTTTCCGTCTCCTTTCCAGAAAATTGATGATACAAACCAGATGGAGTTCTTAAATGTGTGTGTCCTTTCTCTCCTTTCAGATGCGTGGCCAGAAAGTACTTTCATTTGTGGATTCGAATGACTTTTGGAAGAGTGTTTCCCTCTAAAGCCAGGTAGTATAGCTCAGAACACCAGACTTGCCCTGAGTTTCATCCTCAGTTTCTGTTTTGCACGAAGCCCGTGTGTAACCTTCATCGTGGCGCGTGTTGCACTCCCCCTCTGCTCCTCCCCAGCCGCCGGGAGGGGAGGATGCTACAGTCGTAGCCTAGCACTTACTAGTCTGACTGAATGAATGTTATAAAGGAGTCACAAGCAAACTAGGACAGCCAAGACCCTCTTGGGGAAGAAGTATTTGCCCAGGAGAAGCAAATGAGCTCTTTCAGGTCCCTGTTGAGACTAACAGACTGACGTGGTCAGGGGCAGAACCTAGGGAAAAGTTGACGCTGGCAAGGGGCGTGAAATATACTCAAGTGAAAGTCCCACAGCTTCAGCTTGTCTAGGCTGCCACCGGCTGCTGTGGGTGTTGGTGCAGATCACTGTGGCTGCAGTGCCTGGAGTGGACCCCACGGGGAAGACCCTGGGGTCAGGACACGACAGGAGGGGCCAGTGTAGGAAATGTTTCAGAGAACCGAGAACCATTGAGAATGTCGTTGTTCTGTCACTAAATCCTGTTCAGCTGATTTGACCTCATGGACTGTAGCACACCAGGCTTCCCTGCCCTTCACCATCTCCCAGAGCTTGCTCAAATTCATGCCTGTTCTGTCGGTGATGCCATCCTTTGCATCTTGTCCTCTGTTGCCCCTTTCTCCTCCCACCTTCAGGCTTTCCCGCATCAGGGTCTTTTCTAATGAGTCAGCTCTTTGCTTCAGGTGGCCAAAGTATTGGAGCTTCAGCTTCCGCATAACTCCTTCCAGTGAACATTCAGGGTTGATTTCCTTTAAGATTGACTGGTTTGATCTTGTTGTTCAAGGGACTCTCAGGAGTCTTCTCCCGCACCACAGTTCAAAAGCATCAGTTCTTTGGCACTCAGCCTTCTTTATGGTCTGATTCTCACATCCATACATGACTACTGGGAAAACCGTAGCTTTGACTAGACAGCTTTGACACTTTTTGGCAAAGTGATGTCTCTGCTTTTTATATGCTGTCTAGATTTGTCATAGCTTTTTCCCCAAGGAGCAAGCGTCTTTTAATTTCATGGCTGCAGTCACCATCCGCAGTGATTTTGGAGCCCAAGAAAATGAACTCTGCCACTGTTTCCATTTTTTCTCCATCTGTTTGCCTTGAAGTGATGGGACCGGGTGCTATAATCTTTTTTTTTTTTGAATGTTGAATTTTAAGCCAGCTTTTTCACTCTCCTTTTTCGCTTCCATCAAGAGATTCTTTAGTTCCTCTTTGATTTCTGCCATTGGGATCATCTGCATATCTGAGGTTCTTGATGTTTCTCTTAGCCATCTTGATTTCTGCTTGTGATTCATCAGAGTACATCTATTTCACATGATGTACTCTGCATATAAATTAAATAAGCAGGGTGACAGTATACAGCCTTATACTCCTTTCCCAATTTTTTTTTAGATTAAAAAAATTTATTTATTTTAATTGGAGGCTAATTGCTTTACAATGTTGTGGTTTTTGCCGTACATTGACGTGAATCAGCCATGGGTGTACATGTGTCCCAGGTCCTGAACCCCCCTCCCACCTCGCTGTTCATCCCATCCCTCTGGGTTGTCCCAGCCCACCAGCTTTGAGTGCCCTGCTTCCTGCATCGAACTTGGCCTGGTGATCTATTTCACATGTGATAATATACATGTTTCAGGGCTATTCTGTCAAATCATATCACCCTCGCCTTCTCTCGAGTCCAAATGTCCGTTCTTTACATCTGTGTCTCTTTTGGTGTCTTGCATATAGGGTTGTCGTTACCATCTTTCTAAATTCCATATATATGTGTTAATATACTATATTTGTGTTTTTCTTTCTGACTTCACTCTGTATAATAGGCTCCAATTTCATCCACCTCATTAGAACTGACTCAAATGCATTCTTTTTTGTAGTTGAGTAATATTCCATTGTGTACATGTACCACAACTTTCTTACCCATTCATCTGCCGATGGACATCTAGGTTGCTTCCATGTCCTGGCTATTATAAACACTGCTGCGATGAACACTGGAGTGTCTCTTTCAATTCTGGTTTCCTCGGGGTGTATGCTCACCAGTGGGATTGCTAGGTTGTATGGCAGTTCTGTTTCCAGTTTTTTAAGGAATCCACTGTTCTCCATAGTGGCTATACTAGTTTGCAGTCCCACCAGCAGTGTAAGAGGGTTCCTTTTCCTCCACAGCCTCTCCAGCATTTATTGTTTGTAGACTTTTTGGTGGCAGCCATTCTGACTGGCATGAGATGGTACCTCATTGTGGTTTTGACTTACATTTGATAAGCAGTCAGTTGTCCATGTAGGGTTCTAAATGTTACTTCTTGACCCACATGCAGGTTTCTCAGGAGGGAGGTAAGGTGGTCTGGTATTCCCATCTCTTTAAGAATCTTCAACAGTTTGTTGTGATCCACACAGTCAAAGGCTTTAGCATAGGCAATGAAGGAGGTATTTTTCTGATATTCTCTTGCTCTTTCTATGACCCATCAGAGGTTGGCAATTTGATCTCTGATTCCTCTGCCTTTCTAAATCCAGCTTGTACATCTAGAAGTTCTTGGTTCACTGTTGAAGTGAACTGTTGTTTACTTCAGTGAAATGAAGTGTGCTGTTGAAACCTAGCTTGAAGGATTTTGAGCATTACCTTGCTAGCGTGTGAAATTAGTGCAATTGTACAGTAGTTTGAACATTCTTTGGCATTTGGGATTGGAATAAAAACTGACCTTTTCCAGCCTGTGGCCATTGCTGAGTTTTCCAAATTTGTTGGCATATTGAGTGCAGCACTTGGTAACAGCATCATCTTTTAGGATTTGAAATAGCTTAACTGGAATTCCATCACCTCCACTAGCTTTGTTCGTAGTAATGCTTCCTAAGACTCACTTGACTTCACACTCCAGGGTGTCTGGCTCCAGGTGAGTGACCACACAATTCTGGCCATCCAGGTCATTAAGACCTTTTTTGTATAGTTCTTATGTGTATTCTTGCCGCCTCTTCTTAATCTCCTCTGTTTCTGTTAGGTCCATGATGTTTCTGTCCTTTATTAAGTGCCCATCTTTGCATGAAATGTTCCCTTGGTATCTCTAGTTTTCTTGAAGAGATCGCTAGTCTTTCCCGTTCTATAATGTGTTTTAAAAGCTGGAATGTTAATGGGTTCTCACCCCTTCCCTCTCTCCTTGCTATGCCTTCTCCTTTTTCTGACAGAGTAGCTTTCCTGATCTGGAAAAATCAAGGTCTCTTGATTCAGAGTCTCTCGAACAAATTTAGCTTTTGTCTGTGTTCTCTGAAATCTTTTCCCCTGTGTACCTGGTGGGAGGGCCTTGCTGTTCCCGTCTTCTCCCTGGGTCTTTACCAGGGAAGCTCCCGGGGTGGCACCAGCTCCTCCCAGCCTTGGGGATGAGGCATAGCCCACTTCTGCTTCTCCTCCTTCCCTTGGACTTTGCCCTGCCCTTTACTGCCTGTGGAGCTCTTCAGCCTTCAAGGAGGTCTTTTTTTGTGTGTCTTTCTTTCTTGTTACCACTGGGAGAACTAATTTCACAGGAAGTCTTTTGTCTTTTTTTTGACTCAGTTGAATATTTTATTTATCTTCCCTGTGTTAGCTTGGAAGTTATATACTCTTTCATTCTTCTTCTACTGACTGCCCTAACAAACGTGTTTAACTTTTCTGGGTCTAATGTTAATTGGTTTTTTCACCCTCTCCCCAAACAAGGCAGGTTCCTTTGGTCACTTTAATTCTGCCTGTCGCTGTCCCCATTTAGTGCCCTGCTGTAAGGGATTTTAATCCAGTTTACGTTGGACCATCTTCAGGACAGCATTTTTTTCTTTGGGCTGCACCATGCAGCATGTGGGAGTTTAGTTCCCCCAACCAGGGATCAGAAAGTAGGTCTGCTTAGGATGAGTCCTCTCAGATTTTGTCTAAAAATGGTTTTACTTTGCTTTCATTTTTGAAAGATATCTCAACTGGTTATAGGAAGCCTACGTTACCAGTTTTCTCCCCAGTTCTTTGAAGATAACTCCATTGTCTCATGACTTGCATTTGCATGCTGTTGATCTTTTGAAGATTCAGTGTTTGTCTTATTTCTTTTTTTTTTTTTTATTTTATTTTTTTTTTATATTTTTTAATTAATTTTTATTTTTAGTTTGTTTTGCTTTACAATACTGTATTCGTTTTGTTACACATTGACATGAATTAGCCATGAGTGTACATGAACTCCCAATCCCGACCCCCACCTCCACCCTCCCGCCCCACACCCTCTCTCTGGATTATCCCCGTGCATCAGTCCCTATCATCCTGCATCCTGCATCAAACCTGGACTGGCAATTCATTTCGCTTATGATATCACACATGTTACATTGCCACTCTGCCAACCCATCCCACCCTCTCCCTCTCCCACAGAGTCCAAAAGGCCATTCTATACAACTGTGTCTCTTTTGCTGTCTTGCGTACAGGTTTATCATTACCATCATTCTAAATTCCATATATATGTGTAAGTATACTGTATTGATGTTTATCTTTCTGGCTTACTTCACTCTGTATAATCGGCTCCAGCGTCATCCACCTCATTAAAACTGATTCAATGTCTTATTTCTTGAAGATTTAATATGATATACCTGGGTGTGGATTTATTTTTTTTAAGTCTTTTAGTTCATTTTGAGATAGGTTATAGGGTTGGTTGGTGGTTTTCTTGTTTGTTTCCCCCCCGCCCCCCACCATTTTGTGGCGTGTCTTTCTGGAGTAATTTTCTTGTCTATTGTTGCTGTTCAGTAGCTGTGTCGTGTAGACTCTGTGACACCATGGCCCACATAACTCCAGGCTTCCCTGTCCATCACCATCTCCTGGAGTTTGCTCAAACTTGCGTCCATTGAGTCAATAATACCATCCAGCCATCTCATCTTCTGTCGTCCCCTTGTCCTCCCGCCTCAATCTTTCCCAGCATCAGGGTCTCTTCCAGTAAGTCATCTCTTCCCATCAGGTGGCCAAAGTATAGGAGCTTCCACTTCAGTATCAGTCCTTTCAGTGAATATTCAGGGTTGATTTCCTTTAGGATTGACTGGTTTCATCTGCTTTCTTTCCAAGGGACTGTCAAGAATCTTTTGTCCACAGACCTGTGACTCTCCTTTTCTCATACAGTAACTTTGTATAGAATTTGACCTTAGTTGCTTTTCTGTTGCTCTTTTTTATGTGAAATTAAATTCTCTGGACTTTTAGAGTGAAGTGAGCTTTAGTTAAGCTTCCTAATATCACAGAGCTCCCTCTTCTGTCCCTTTCGTGTGTCCACAGGTGTGGAGGCTTGCTCCTCTTAACCACGCCTGGTCTGATCCTCAGTTTCCTTGTCTCCTTGTCCCTTTCCTGCTCAGTGTCTATTCTGCTCCCAGCAGTTCCTCCTCAGCACAAATCCCTGTCTGATTTTGAGGTCAGCTTGGTTTGGGGACTGTAGGATCTGATGTCAACACCTTCAGCTCTCACGGGAGCCCTGATTTTGGAGAGCACAAAACTCCTCCCTGTTTCAGCTGCTGGCCTCAAGTTGGGCCTCCGTACTTTGCAGTGACTACTCACCAGCTGATTTAGGTTCTCTTGTCCTCAGGCTCCTCAGATACCACCTTCATTGCTCCTTTTGATGCCGAAAGCTCAGCTTCTCTGTACTCTGGTGCTGGATCAAATCTTGGACACAGAATTCCGGGTGAAGCCGAAAAGGACAACTGTATTGCTTTGCCAGGCAGACGGGGACACAGTGGGCTAATCCCGCAAACCCAAGTGTCCCAACTTGGGGAAGACAGTGACAGGCTTTATAATAATTGTTAAGGAGGGCGTGATCAGCTCGTGGACACCCTTCTGATGGGCTGGTGGTGCGGCAAGTAGGAGTCCACGTCATCAGCCTTCAGGTCCAGCTGTCTGGTCTGCATGCTGTGTATTGGTCATTAACTTCTCCCGCCTGAAGGGAGTTTAATGTCCACAGAACAGCTCAGAGATGCTGTCATGTGGGTCCTTGGATGGGAAACAGGACCCTGCCCCAAGGCTGCTCGACTGTTCTTTTCTCCTTGGTCTCCCATCCTCTCCCTTCCCTAATTAACGGCTGCTTGAATCTGCCCATTGGAACCCAGGGAAGGTCGTGGAGGCTGAGTGAAGGCTGTTTCCTGCAATGAAAGAAATGAAGGACACAAAGGCCTTGTGCCCAGGAGCCCCACTTTCTTCTCTGTGAATGGAGGTCCTTTGACTGGGGTGACTTGTCCTCATCTGCTTGCATTTTGGGTTTTTAGGGTTACCTTGGCACCTGGTTTTGTTGTAGTTGATACATGAGTTTTTATTTTTTCTGCATGATTTCTGTGTGTGTTTTATAAGGATTCAGAGATTGAAAAACTATGTGGCTGCCTTCACTCTCTTCCCCAAATCCTTTTCCTGCTTAATTTTTTTATAACTTAAATTTGACTCATTTAACTGGAAACCTCTTCAAATAATACCTATTTATATACCAAGTATTGGGAGATGCTAATTGTATTAGAGATGCATTTGACTCCAAGTTAGGGAAAGTCAGAAGATGGCTTATGTAAGTCAGGATTTGGTTTTTCTCACAGCCTGGTTGGAAAAGATGCTGATGCTGAGAAAGATTGAAGGCTAAAGGAGAAGGGGGTGCAGAGGATGAGAGGGCTTGATGGTGTCACCGACTCAACGGACATGAATTTAAGCAAACTTCAGGAGACAGTGAAGGACAGGGAATCCTGGTGTGCTGCAGTCCATGGGGTTGCACAGAGTTGGACACGACTTAGTGACTGAACACAGCTGTTTGGGGATGTCATCAGAGACTCAGGCTTTCAGATACTTCTCGTTCAGCATCCTGAACATGTTGGCCCTTTATCCTCAGAGATGACACTCCATAGTTGCAAGGTGACTGTCCTGGCTTTGCACAGAAAGGGCAAGGAAGGGTAGTATCAGCTGCACCTGTCTCTTTATCAGGAAGGCAAAACTTGCCTAAAACCCCCAGCTGCATTCTGCTTTTGTCTCATTGGCTAGAGCTCTGTCACAAGACTCTTTAGCTACAGAAGAGGCTGGAACAAAACCCTTCCCAGCCTTTCTAGTGGATGCTAGTGAGGAGGTAGAGGCTGGGCAGGGGGTGTGGGGTGTCTGCGACCCATGTCTGCCTCAGAGCATTCATGTTGTACTCTTATTCCTTTCTTTACACTTGAGTGGTGGCAGGGATCGAGGAAAGAATACTGGGCTGGGTTTTAGGAGACCCGAGTTTTGGTTCTTAACCAGGGTAATCACTTGATCTGGGATTAAGTTACGACTCTGGGCCTCTGTTTCTCAAATTGTAAAAGTGAGAAAGTTTGTTCTCTAAGCATCTACCAGAATTATAATTCTGATACTGTGTTTTCATTGACTTTTGATGGAGTGGGTATTTTCAACTTGCAATCTCTTTTTAAATCAAGTGGGTTATAAGTTCGGGCAAGGTTGGGCGTATTGATCTTTTCCCATATTGAATTATTTATTTCTCACTTTCAGGAACATTAGAAGAGAATGATATCACACCAGAAGTTTGAGAATAATGCATTTATGTGCTTGGAGAATGTTTTGACTTCTATAAACCATAGTTGTTTTATGTTTTACTATTAATACATGGAACCAGAATAACCACTGAATTAGTAAGGGCAAAAATAATATAGTATGGGTCCTTAGGTAAGGCCACCTTAGGTAGGAAGTAGTCACTTCTCTTTCTGAAGAGAAGATCTCAACAAAATTACTCGGCTAATTTGGGAAGTAGATAAAAACATCACTTCCATTTAGAGTAGTTTATCAACATTTATTCCTCATTCTTAACCGAGGCCTTGCTTCCTATTTTCTTGAGAAAAAGAAGTAACAGAGGAGACCCTGCATCTCCCCACGGCCAGCATCTGTTGCCACGTGGCTGCTTTCCCTACCGTGAGGCAGGTGAGCTGTCCACGCTCTCATCTCTGGCAAGGTCTTCTCGTGCTGCATTGCCCGGTGCCTACGCCAGGCCATCACACTAGCAGTTTTTTTCCCCTCTCTCTTTTCTGCGTTAATTTTTCCCTCTTTACTGGATCATTTGCACCAGCATATAATGCTATTATTTTCCTATCCTGAAAAAAGAAATCTCTTTGATGCTGCTTCCCCCTGCAGCTGGTTCTCCATCTCTTTGCTGCCCTTCAGCTCACATCTCCTGAACATCCCCAGGCTCTACAGCAGCTCTTTTTGTAGACTCAGATTTACCTCATGAGGCTATCGTTTTCCACTTTGCCACCAAAACTGTTTTTACTTTTGTGAGGTCACTTTGTTGTTGTTTAGTTGCTAAGTTGTGTCTAACTCTTTGCGACCCCATGGACTGCAGCACACCAGGCTACCCTGTCCTCCCAGAGTTTGCTCAGACTCATGTCCATTGAGTTGGTGATGCTTTCTAACCATCTCATCCTCTGCTGTCTCCTCCTCCTCCTGCCCTCAGTCTTTCTCTGCATCAGGGTCTTTACCAATGAGTTGGCTCTTTGCGTCAGGTGGCCAGAGTATTAGAGCATCAGCATCTGTCCTTCCAATGAATATTGAAGGTTGATTTCTTTTAGGATTGTCTGGTTTGATCTCCCTACAGTCCAAGAGACTCTTAAGAATCTTCTCCAGCACCACAGTTAGAAAGCATTAATTCTTTGGCATTCAGCCTCCTTTATGATCCAGCTCACATCTGTACATGATGATTGGAAAAACCATAGCTTTGACTATATGGGCCTTTGTTGGCAAAGTGACATCTCTGCTTTTTAATACTCTATGTTTGTTATAGCTTTTCTTCCAGGAAGCAAGTGTCTTTTAATTTCATGGCTGCAGTCACCATCCACAGTGATTTTTTTTAGCCCAAGAAAATAAAATCGCCCTGCTTCCACTTTTTCTCCTTCTATTTACTATGAAGAAATGGGACTGGATGCCATGATCGTAGTTTTTTGAATGTTGAGTTTTAAGCCAGCTTTTTCACTCTCCTCTTTCACTTCTATCAAAAGGCTCTTTAGTTCCTCTTTGCTTTCTGCCATAAGGATCTGCATATCTGAGGTTATTGATATTTCTCCCGGCAATCTTGATTCTAGCTTGTGCTTCATCTAGTCTAGCATTTTGCATGATGTACTCTGCATACAAGTTAATTAAGCAAAGTGACAATATACAGCCTTGTTGTACTCCTTTCCCAGTTTTGAACCAGTCATTTTTTCCATGTCTGGTTCTGCCTATTGCTTCTTGACCCACATACATGTTTCTCAGGAGGCAGGTAAGGTGTTCTGGTATCCCATGTCTTTAAGACTTTTCCATAGTTTATTATGATCCATGTAGTCATAGGCTTTAGTGTAGGCAGTAAAGCGGAAGTAGATGTTTTTCTGAAACTCTCTAGCTTTCTCCACGATCCAATGAAATGAATGTTGGCAATTTGATCTCTGGTTCCTCTGCTTCTTCAAAGCCCATCTGTACATTTGCAAGTTCTTGATTCGCATGTTGCTGAAACATAGCTGGAAGGGTTTTGAGTGTAAACTTACTGGCATGTGAAATGAGCATAATTTCACGGTAGTTGGAACATTCGTTGGCCTTGCCCTTCTTTGGAATTGGAATGAAAACTGACGTTTTTGAGTCCTATGGCCACTGCTGAGTTTTCCAAATTTGCTGACATTTTGAGTGCAGATTTTTAATAGCATCATCTTTTAGGATTTGAAATAGCTCAGCTGGAATTTCATCACCTCTACTAGCTTTGTTTGTAGTAATGCTTCGTAAGGCCCACTTTACATTCCAGGATGTCTGGCTCTAGGTGAGTGACCACACCATTGTGTTTATCTGGGTCATTAGGACCTTTTTTGTATAGTCCTTTTGTGTATTCTTGCCACCTCTTCCTAACCTCTTCTGCTTCTGTTAGATCTTACTGATTATGTCCTTTATCATGCCCATCCTTGCATGAAATGTTCCCTTGATATCTCCAGTTTCCGCGAGGCGATCTCTAGTCTTTCCCATTCTATTATTTTCCTCTATTTCTTTGCCTTGTTCATTTAAGAAGAACTCACCATTGATTTTAGTAAGTTCACTACTTTTGCTAAAGTCAGTTGTGAATTTCTTCTTGCTTGACTCACCCTGGAGCATTGGCCAGCCCAGCATTCTTTCCTCTAAGCAGCCCTTTCTTCCCCTCTCCCAGGTGGCCGCCCTCTCACTCCTCCGCCTCTGCTCCTCCCACTCTCTTCTCTGGTCCCTCCTCACCCAAGTCCCCCACCCCCAGTCCTTGCACTGCCTCTCTGTCTGTGTCCCGCTCATGGGAGCCTCATCAAATCCCAGATGATCCCCAGAGGTATGCACTCGCCCACACCTCTCCCTTGAACTCTGGCCTGCTGCCCGCGTGACACTGCTGCCTGCCCCAGCTAGATGTCACAGCTCAGCGTGTCCATAGCCAAAGTCGGGATGTTCCTCACAGACCTCCCTGCTGAGTCTTCCCCTCTCCAGTAAAGGAAACAGCCATCCTTCCAGAGACTTGGGTCAGAAACCTGGGAGTCCTCCTTACTAGCTCTTATTCCCTCACACTCCAACTGCAGTACCAAATGCTAAAATTACGTTGATTGAGCCTTCAGAATAGACGCAGACTCGAGCTCTTTTCAGCGCCTCTGGTTGCCATCGCGGTGGCTCAGGCCATCATCGTGTCTCCCTTGAATGACTCCAGGAGCCTCATCCCTGGTCTCCTGCTTCCGGCCTCGTCCTTAGTCAGTCTCTTGACGCAGGCCAAGGGCTGTTTCCCATCCTGCTGATGGTAAAATCCAGAGTCCCGGCTGTGACTTTTTTTGTTTTAACTATTAGGCCAGTCACCTTTGTTTTAACTGTTTGTGGATTTTGTCTTTTTTTTGTTTCTGCCATCATACTTTTAATTTCCAAGAGTTCTTTTTTTGTTGCTCTATGAAGTTCCTTTGAAAAAAAAAAAGGACTTCCTTGGCGGTCCCTTGGTTAAGACTTCACCCTCCAATGTAAGGAATGTGAGTTTGATCCCTGGTCAGAGAGCTAAGATTCCACATGCCTCGCAGCCAAAAACCCAAAACATGCAATAGAAGCAATATGGTAACAAATTCAATAAAGACTTCAAAAAATAACAATAATGACATCCGCGAGGCTTATAACTTTTTGAGGTTAATATAGTGATTTGTTTTTAAGATTGTTGCTCTCTTTCTTCTAAGCTTCTTTTTTGTGTGTGCCTTTGTTCACTGTCGCATGTGAGAGCCTTTCCTCAGACGTCAGGAGATCCTTTTATTGTCAGCCCACGTTTAAGAGTTAGGCACTAAAACTCAAATTTAAAAGATAGGTACGTCTATTATATTTGTATGCATAGGGACTTGTAAATTGAGGGTTTCCCTTTAGGCTTTTGACAGTTTCACTGGGAGACCTCCATCTTTCAGTACCGGAAGGCTTTTTCCCTTAGGCTGATCAGCTTTCCCCAGAGGAGAGAATCCTCCAAACTCCTTCAGGGTTGAGGTGGAGTAGAGTGGAGGCGGTGGTTACAGACTTGGCAGCAGGCAGAGGAGGGGGAGTGTGGGTCTCACTGTTCGGTGTGTAGACTCTTGGTTTAGGACCATCTCTTGAGCTCTGCCTGGTGTTGGAGGGTCCAGTGACAGTCAGGTTCATTCTCTCCAGAGAGAAGCCTGAATTTCTGCCCATGTGAATATTGGGGTCCAGGGGCCTAACCTCTTCTTACAGGCTTGCAAAAGAGTCCTGTGTTTTCTTCCCAAGCCAGGACTCTGCACTTCCTGATACCGCTCATTCCCACCCCTTTCTTGGGTCTGTGCCACTATGCCCTTGCCTCTTGCCCCCCAGAAACTGAGTTCTCTCTCTCTCACCTGTTGATTCAGTTGCCACCCTCCTGCCTGCTTTCCGTTGTCTAAGATTTGTTGGCATCTCTTGTTTAACATCATTGTCTCTTTTCTGTTTCTTTTGGGCTTACACCTTTTTAAAGTATTTGCTGTTATTTTAGTGAGGTTTTGGGAAAGAAAGGAAATAGATGGAGAGTCGATGGTAGAAGGAAGTACTTGTGCAAAGGGATGTGGTTCTTTTCCATTAAAAGTTATGGACAAAGCTGTTCAAAATTTTTTCAAACAAAAGTCTGTAATACAGGAAACACCAATCTCTTGTAATGCCTCCCTGAGAGAGAACCGCTAATAACAGTTTGGTATTCTGGAGGTCTTTTCAGGATTTTAATATATATAATACAATAATTTCTGTATGTACACATATATACATGCACATGGACATGTTTTTCTGTATACATACATTTTATACATATTTGGTATGTATTAATTCTAACATGGGTACTGGAGATACAAAAATTACTAATAACTTTTTTTAAAAAGTTACACATATCCTGTTTTACCTACCATGAGGTGGTGGCTGTTCAGTCGTGTCCAGCTCTTTGAGACCCTGTGGACTGCAGCATGCCAGGCCAGGCTTCCCCGTCCTTCGGCATCTCCCAGGTTTGCTCAGACTCTTGTCCATTGAGTTGATGATGCCGTCCAACCATCTCATCCTTTGTTGCCCCCTTCTCCTCCTAGCCTCAAGCTTTGTTTTTTCATCCAGCAGGTTTTCTGGAGTACCTTCCATTTCAGTATCTTTAGTTGTATTCATAAAAAAATGACTATGCATCATTGATTGAATTTGACGTTGATTAGAATTTAAGCTGTTCTCTTCTGATAGGTATTTGTGGTGATTTTCTCTTATTTATTATTATGAAAATAGGTGAATTTCTTTATTTTCATTTTTTTCCATTCTTTTTCAATTTTTTTCCATTTGTTATTGCAGAATATTGAGCAGAGTTCCCTGTGCTGTGCAATAGGTCATTGCTGATTATCTGTTTTAAGTATAGCAGTGTGTACATGTCCACCCCAAACTCCCTGTCTTATCTCTCCACCGCCTCCCTCCCTCCTGGTGACCCAAAGTTCATTCTCTAAGTTTGTGAGTCTTGTTCTGTTTTGTAGATAAATTCATTTGTATCATTTTTCAAAAGGTTTTGCATGTAAGTGATACCATAGGCGTCTGTCTCTCTGACTCTGCACTTAGGGTGATAGTCTCCAGGTCCGTCCATGTTGCTGCAGATGGCGTTACGTCATTTTTTATGGGCAAATAGTATTCCATTGTATGTATGTGCCCCATCTTCTTTATTTATCTGTTGATGGACATTTAGGTTGCTTCCATGTTCTGGCTATTGTTAATAGTGCTGCAGCAAACACTGGGAGTTTAATTTCTCTGGGTATATTTCTGCCAGCCAGTTTTTTAAACCCTGTAACTGAGTGAGGTAACCTGCCGAACCAGGGAAAGATTTGGAGTGACTAACAGGGCAGAGTTCCCGAGGAACTGGTCTCCTTGACCGTGCTTGTGAACGTCAGTACACTCTCACTGCTCTGCTTTTCCTTAGTAGGTTTTTCCCTGCTTATTTCATCTTGCTTCTGTTTTGCTCTTGTTATAAATCCCCTGGCCAGGTTTCAGTTAAACTAATGCACCCTGTTCTGTTAAGTCCTAGGAATGCCATTAGGCCTTTGCTTATTTTACAACTTTTAATCTCCTGGGTATGTAAATGAAGAGTGGAGGTGCTGTCTTTTACTAATCAAATATTTTTCAATCCTGTGAATGAAAAAAAATTGAGAATGTTAATTCTCAACTCACAGTATTTGAAAAGTCAGGTTTTTTTACTTTTACCGCTTTAATTGATAAGAACTAGAGTATAACATTTTTTAGCTTTATTTCTAGTTTAAGTAGATCTAAGATTTTGACCTGAAAAAGTTAAATATGTGTATTTTTAATCTATATTTTGGTGTTATCAAATAATGAGCCAGTTTTCTATGAGAAAGCAATGACTATAGGAAACAGTAATTTGGGAATAGATATCAGCTCCAACATCATCAGATGTGTCTCTCTGATTTTTTATTTTTCACTGCCGTAGGCTTTACTATGAACAAAAAATTCTGCGAAAGGTTTTTGAAGAGTGGAAGAAGAGTGGTGGGTTTCACATCGAGAGTGGAAACTCCGTGTTCGAGCTGACTGTCACTACAGGTCAGATTTCATGCTATATTACTTTAATTTTACTGGTGAAGTGAAAGTCGCTCACTCGTGTCCAGCTCTTTGCGACCCCATGGACTATACAGTCCATGGAATTCTCCAGGCCAGAATACTGGAGTGGGTAGCCTTTCCCTTTTCCAGGGAATCTTCCCAACCCAGGCATCGAACCCAGGTCTCCCACTTTGCAGGCGGATTCTTTACCAGCTGAGCCACCAGGAAATTTTATTGGTACACATTATCGAATAATTATTTGTTGGCATGATCCTAGATCAAAGGAAGATAAGTCTTTTTTTCCTGGTTTTATTGAGATATAATTGACATATAGTTATTTATTAATTACTATATATATTAATTACTGTATGAGTTTTAGGTGTACAGAATAGAGATTTCACTTACATATTGTGAAATGATTGCCACAATAAATTTAGTTAACATTCATCATCTCATATAACTGCAATAAAAAACAATGAGGAAAACATTTTCTCCTTGTAATGAGAACTTTCAGGATTTATTCTCTTAACAATTATCATATATTCTCTTCACCACTGTCACGTGTATCATACCGCAGTGGTAAGTGTAGTCATCATATTGCACCTGTATCCCAGAACTTATTAGTGCTATACCTGGAAGTTTGTACCTTTGACCACTCCCCTGCCCCCCATGCCTCTCGTAAGCCACAAATCTGATCTTTTTCTCAGTTTTTTTTTTTTTTTAAAAATGCACATGTGAGATCAATGTTTGTCTTTCTGTGACATACTTCTCTTAGCTTAATGCCTTCAAATTCCATCCATGTTGTCAAAAATGACAGGATTTCCTCATATATATATATATATTAATTTTTGTGGAATTTCCTCATTTTTAAAAGGCTGAATAGATTCCACTTTATGTATTTGGCTTGGCCAGAAAGTTGGTTGTTTTTTCTGTAATGAGCTTTTTGACCAACCTAATAGACCAGCTTCACCCATTCATGCATCTGTGGACTCTTACTTTGTTGCCCTGTCTTGGCTTTTGTAAATAATGCTGCTATGAACATGGTCGTGCAGATATATTATCAAGTTAGTGTTTATGTTTCCTTTGGATATATTCCCAGAAGTGGGGTTGCTGGATTGTCTGGTAGTTCTATTTTTAATTTTTGGAAGATCCTGCATACTATTTTCCTTAGTGGCTATTACCAATTTACAAATCGTACCATCAGACCGCAAGGTTCCCTTTTCTCTGTATCTTCATAAGCATTTATTTTTTTTTTTAAATCTCTTGTTTTAGGGAGACCTAATTTCTTACTTTTTTTTTAAATTGAGGTAAAATTGGTTTATAGCATTATATAAATTTCAGATGCACAGCATTAATATTCTATCTTGTCCTTTTGGTGATGGCCTAGAGGTGTGAGGTGATATCTCATTGTGATTTTGATTTGTATTTTCCTGATGACTAGTTGGAGAAGGCAATGGCTACCCACTCCAGTACTTTTGCCTGGAAAATCCCATGGACGGAGGAGCCTGGTAGGCTGCAGTCCATGGGGTCACTGTCTTTAAGCACCTTTTCATGTACCTGTTGGCTGTTTGTGTATCTACTTTGAGAAAATGTCTGTTTAGGTCATTTGCCCACTTTTATTTATTTTTGTTGAGAATTAGTATATTAAACATGTGCAGTGCCTTAATGCTCATTTAGAAAAAGAATGGTTAAAGGAACTTGTATAATTTTTAGATTGGCTAAAGATGAAAACATTGGGGATTCTGGAACAGTATTTACTTCCATTTAATGCATATTGTTATTTTTCCTACCATAGGACTTTTGAGCACCCCAAAGGCTTAATTGTTGTTATCTATTAAAAAAGTAACCTCACTTTTCAGTCTTTTATCTTTACCTTTAACCACTTTTAAATTGGATTATTTGATTTTTTTGCTATTGAGTTGTGTGAGTTCTTTATATATTTGGATATTAATCCCTTATCAGATATATGGGTTGCAAATGTTTTTCCCAGTTTGTAGGTTGTCTTTTTCACTTTATTGACTGTATTTTGCTGTGCATAAGCCTTTGGGTTTACTGTAGTCCTGCTTGTTTATTTTTTATGTTGTTGCTTGTGCTTTAGGTATCATATCCAAAGAATCATTGCTAAGATTCTTTGCTTCACATTGCTATGTGAAGGAGCTTTTTTCTTGTGTTATGTTTTCTCTTGGGAATTCCATGGTCTTGCATTTAAGTCTGTAATCCATTTCTATTTAACTTTTGTGAGTGGTGTTAGATAGGGGTCTAGTTTCATTCTTTTGCATGTGACTATCTAGTTTTCCCAGCACCATTTATTGAAGAGACTGTGTTTTCCCCCACTGATTCTTGGCTCTGTTGTCAAGTATTAGTTGACTGTATATATTTGGGTTGATTTGGGGGCCCTGGATTCTGTTCCATTGTTCTCTGTGTTTTTTATGCCATGACATTGTATGTGCTGTGCTTAGTTGCTCAGGCGTGTCTGATTCTTTGCAACCTCATGAGCTGTAGCCCGCCAGCATCCTCTGTCCATGGGGATTCTCCAGGCAAGAATTCTGGAGTGGATTGCCGTGCCCTCCTCCAGGGGATCTTCCTAACCCAGGGATCGAACCCGAATCTCCTGCACTGCAAGTGGATTCTTTACCATCTGAGCCACCAGGGAGCCTATGACATTGTATACTACCGCTTTATAGTATAGCTTGAAAACAGGAAGTGTGATGTCTCCTGCTTTGTTCTTCCTGAGGATAGCTTTGACTATTTGAGGTCTTTTGTAGTTCCGCATAACTTTTAGGATTGTTTTTTTCTACTTCAGTAAAAATGAGATTGGAATCTTGGTCGGGGTTGCATTGAATCTATAGATGACTTTTGGTAGTATTGACATTTTAACAATATTTTCCCAGTTCATGAACATGGACCACCTTTCTGTTTATCTGTATCTTCTTTGATTTCTTTCATTAGTGTCTTGTAGCTTTCAGAGTAGAGACCTTTTACTTCTTTGGTTAAATTTATTCTTAATATTTTGTTATTTTTGATGCTATTGTAAATGGGATTAATTTACTTCTTTCTTTTTAAGATAATTCGTTGTTACTGTAGAGAAATGCTACTTATATTTTATATTAATTTTATATCCTATGGCTTTACTGAGTTCACTGATTAGGTCTAAAAGTTTTTTGGTTGAATCTTTAGGAGTTTCCATATGTAAAATCATGTCATCTGCAAATAGAGACAGTTTTACTTCTTTCTTTCCGATTCTGATGCCTTTTATTTCTTTTTCTTGCCCAGTTGCTCTGTCTGGGACTTCAGGTACTATGTTGAGTAGCAGTGGTGAGAGTGGGCACCCTTGTCTTGTTCTTGATCTCAGAGGAGAAGCTTTCAGCCTTTCTCCATTGAGTATGGTACTAGATGTGGACTCATGATATGTGGCGTTTATTCTGTTGAGACAGTGATGATCTTATCGTTTTCTTTTTTCATTCTAGTAATGTGGTGTGTCATATCAACTGAGTTTGTGGTTGTTGGACCATCCTTGTAAAGAGAAGAGTTTTGTATTATTTTCTGTTTTTCTTCAAATTCTTTTTAGAGTGAGCAAGATCAGAGTCCTAACTTAAACCCAAGGACACAGTACTGTATGCATGTGAACTTATACACACAGAGGTAACCCTCTAATTCAGGTAACCATTATGTACTGATCATGCTAATGATTAGAATAGACTTTTCCTCACCAACTCCCACTGCTGTATAATTTCTAATTCTGTTTTCTAAACCAGTAGAGTTGCTTTAATTTATATTGCTTGGGAGGAAGTATATGCCCAATATAGAACCTTAAGAAAACAGAAAAGAGGGACTTCCCTGACACTCCAGTGGTTAAGACTCCATATTCCGAATTGCAGGGGTCATGGGTTTGGTCCCTGGTCAGGGAACTAAGATCCTCCATACTGCACAACACAGCCAAATAAAATAAAGTTTAAATTAAAAAAGAAAATAGAAAAGAAAGAAAAAAAACTTTAAAAAATTACTTATTTTTTAGTGATAGAAGAAATCTTAATCCGTGACATTTGTATTCCCAGGGATAAGTGAAAAAAGTAAAAATTGGGAATTCTATCACATACATATTTTCTATACCTTTTTTAAAAGTAAAAACTTAATATGTCTCACACATTGTATGTTTTCCAAATGGTATTCACTTGTAATCACGTCTTTAGGCTCTCTGGGGTAGGGTTTCTGATTTATGGATATTGCAGATATCCATAAGTACAGACAATGTTTTTATTAGGGGCTTCCCTGGTGGCTCAGTTGGTAGAGAATCTGCCTGCACTGTAGGAGACCCCAGTTCAATTCCTGGGTTGGGAGGATCCGCTGGAGAAGGGATAGACTACCCACTCCAGTATTCTTGGGCTTCCCTTGTGGCTCAGCTGCTAAAGAATCTGCCTGCAATGTGGGAGAGCTGGGTTCCCCTGGAGAAGGGAAAGGCTACCCACTCCAGTATTCTGGCCAGGAGAATTCCATGGGCTATATAGTCTATGGGGTTGCAAAGAGTCAGACATGACTGAGCGATTTTCACTTTCACTTTCACATAGACAATGTTGAATTGTTCTAATAAGCTGCAGAGTATGAAATCAAGTCTTAGGAAATGGGATGGTGAAGAGATGGACAGACTGACAGTCCTGTGGATAATGTATATATTGAGGAGGAAAAGACAGAGGACACTGGCCATGTTTTAGTGCAAAGGAGAGCTGGTGTTTTCCGTGGCATGGGGCCATGTTTTAGTGCAAAGGAGAGCTGGTGTTTTCCGTGGCATGGGGCCATGTTTTAGTGCAAAGGAGAGCTGGTGTTTTCCGTGGCATGGGTAAGTAAGAAATGACTGTCGTTCCAAATGCTGCAGCTCTGTAGATGCTGAAGATGAAGTCACGCTCAGGTAATTTATGCCTTTTTCCCCTTAGTGATAGCATAAGGTGCGGAGAACAGCTCTCCGTCAAGGAGGACAAATTTCACCGTGATTGTAGGAAATGCAGCTTTAGCTTAGGATATGTTGCTATTTAGTCGTTCTTTATGACCCCATGGCTGTAGCCCTCCAGGCTCCTGCGTCCAAGGCATTTTCCAGGCAAGAATACTGGAGTGGGTTGACATTTTCTTCTCTAGGGGATCATCCTGGCCCAGGGATTGAACCTATGTCTCCTGCTTGGCAGGCGGGTTCCTAACTGCTGAGCCACCGGGGAAGCCTGGCTTAGGATATTGATTGGCTTTTCTGTGTCAGAAGTGTTCTTTAATTTTTCCTGTGTACAGAATGGACTGGGTATGTCAGATTAAGAGTTGTTTTGCTTTAAAGAAACACCGCTTGCTTTTGTGGCTCCTCAGATATTACTTGTACAGCCTGATGTTCCAAACCTGGAAGACCTACGTGTATCAGCAACGGGAGAGGAGGAGCGAGTACCTGAGAGCCGAGGATCATGGTGAGAAGAGGGAGCACACGCTAAAGAAGACGCCTCCGTCTGCTTGCTCTTGCCTTTCGCCCCTTCATTAAGACTGTGTTGGGGATTCCTTGGGGAAGGCCCTGGCACCCACTCCAGTGCTCTCGTCTGGAAATCCCATGGACGGAGGAGCCTGGTGGGCTGCAGTCCATGGGGTCGCTGAGGGTCAGACACGACTCAGCGACTTCACTCTCACTTTTCACTTTCATGCATCGGAGAAGGAAATGGCAACCCACCCCAGTGTTCTTGCCTGGAGAATCCCAGGGACAGGGGAGCCTGGTGGGCTCCCGTCTATGGGGTCGCACAGAGTCGGACACGACTGACTCATGGTTAGGATTTGACATTTTGTCTTCATGGTCTGGGTTCAGTCCCTTGGTCAGGAAACTTGAGATGTTGTAGACTAGAGGTGGTGAGGGGAGTCATCCTTGCTATATACTTGGTTAGTAGAAAAGCTTTTGAGTTCCTCGCCATTAAGTATGACATAGGCTTCTTGTAGATATTTGTTATCAAGTTGAATAAGATCCCTCCCTTTTCCTAGTTTACTGAGAGCCCAGAGTTACTTTCAGAAGGAAAGTTTTCTGTGAAGGACAAGTACATTGTCTTTGGGAGAGAATACTTAGTCAAAGGGAAGAGTTGTTTGACTCTCCTTCCTGTGTTCCCGGATGTGTGATTTCTCAGCAGGAGCTCCTGTGATCATATCCCCATGGTTTGTCTCCATGCGGCATGGTTTGGGCACCTACGACTCACGTCAGCATGGTTTGTGTGAACGAATCAGCAGGTTGCACCCTGCTGGTGCAGTGTGCTCGCTGTGTTTCTCCCACAGCACTTGGGGTTGCTGTCTATCTTGCCACCGTGGGTCAGATCACACTGCTGGCTTCTGGTCTTCTTGGTCCAGGTTGGCCCTTAGTGATCTTGTGACAGTTCAGCTCTGGTTGTTATCTGGTTCCTCTGTGAGTTGAACTCAGAAACCCGTAGGGGTAAATCTAAGGGAAAAAGACATATTGAATAATTATTTAACCTCCTGCTATTTCTCATAACCATGAACGCCCTGTAGGCCCCTCAAACTCAGCAGGTCCCTTGGACGCCTTGTCCACTGTACCCTGTGTAGACCTGCTCTTCCTATAGCTAAGACAGAAGCCTCACCTAGGAATGGCTTCCCCGTGCCCACACATTCAGCTCTCTTCTCTTACAGCACGTCTCCCTGAGCTGACACTTGCATTCTTCTTCGTCACTGCCTAAGAGTAAATGTTATATAAGGCCCTCTTCTTTCATCTCTTTTCATTTATTTTCTCCTTTTCATAGATAATCTCAGTTCAGTTCAGTCACTCAGTCGTGTCTGACTCTTTGCGACCCCATGAACCACAGCATACCAGGCCTCCCTGTTTGCAAATGTACCTCTAAAGGAGGCACCAGTTTGCAGGTGAGGAACTTGTGTGGGGTTACTTAGCTAAGTGACAAGGACAGTACTCAGGCCCAGCTTGTCTTACTTAGCAGCCTGTACTCTAAAACCACAGTGCTATGCTAGTCCTTCTTGCCTGAGATGTGCTGATTCCGGAGGTCTGGGGTGGGCCCACAGAAAACCGTGAAGTGAAAGTTGCTCAGTCGTGTCTGCCTCTTTGCAACACCATGGACCTGTTCCCACCAGGCTCACCTGGTCCATGGAATTATGCAGGCAAGAATGCTGGAGTGGTTTGCCATTCCCATCTCCAAGGGATCTTCCCGACCCAGGGATTGAACCTGGGTCTTCTGCTTTTCAGGCAGACTCTTTATCTTCTGAGCCACCAGGGAAGCCCAAGGAAGCTACATATTAAATTCTTTTTCATCTTTTGATGTGATTTGTCAACAACTATGAAATACAAAGTAGAGCTGTAGTCCTCCTTGTCCACATTTTAGAGAATGTACTGAAAATGTTTTACTTATTTTTATTTTCTCCTTTGTGTTCTGAAAAAACAAAACAAAACAAAACAAAACTTTACCAGTAATGACTCTCACAGTGAAAATGGAGTTTACCATAAAGGGAGGCCTGTCCTTTCTACCTCCTGTATGTAGTAAATTCTCTTTGCTCTGGGATCATTACTGGCCCTTTTAATTTTGTCTCACAAATAAATACAGATAGTATCCTTTCCTTTTATCTTGCCTATTCTACTTTACAAATATTGTTTCAAACAGCAAAGTTTATAATATGCCTTCCTTTTTAACCTTATATTGCTAAGTAGATTCAGTTGTGTCCGACTCTTTGCAACCCCATGGACTGTAGCCCACCAGGCTCCTCTATCCATGGGGATACTCTAGGCAAGAATACTGGAGTAGGGTGCCATTTCCTACTCCATTAACCTTATATTAATGGAAATTTTAAAAATCTACAAAATGGAAAGATAGAATAATGAACTTCTGTGTACCCATCACCCAGCTTCCAGTTATTATCAACTCACTAGTCTTGTTACATCCATATCCCCATTAACTTCCCTGCTTCCTTTGTTATTTCATGTGTAGATATTGAAGAGTATATAACTCTACAAAAAATAAGGACTTTTAGAGATATCTGAACAGTGCCGTGCACTGATTTTCCTTTAAATGTTGTGTAAATGTCATCACTTGCATATCTGTTCTTTACATCTTGCGTCTTTATTAAGTTTGTAGAGCTTCACAACTTTTCCAGAGAGGGCACTGGAAGACTGGAGGAATTTAGATAATCAGCAGAGGGACCCGTCTGAGAGCCTCTGAGCTCTTTTTGTCTTAAGCCAGAGTAATCCATCTCACCTAACCCCTTCTTGGAAATCTTTTTGGTGCATCTAGATGCAAAGCAAAAGATGCGACAGGCCTGGAAGTCCTGGCTGATCTACGTGGTTTTCCGTAGGACCAAACTTGAGATGCAGGCCACTGCCCTGGAGTTCAGGCAGCGGAGTATTCTGTGGTGAGTGTGCTGCATGGCCCTACAGATCAGTAGCATTCGTTTTTACCTCATCATTGCTTTATGCTGCTGGAAAGCCAGCATAAAAACCCACCTTAAAACAACATCTTGAATATAATTGATACATAGTAAATATTTACTGGTACGTTGTTCAGCATTAAGATCAGCTTTTCACAAAATCATAAGTAACACTAATTGAGTATTTACTGTTAAGCCTTGTGTTAAGTTTCTGAGTATGTTAATTTTTTAATGAAAAGTGTCCCATTTACTCCTTACCATAAATTGTAAGATAAATACTGTTATTGCACAGATTAAGATACATGAGCTCAGGCAAGTCACTCTAGCTTTCTACTGTGTGTGAGTCCTAATTAGCAAAACTAGGGTTCCCCTATCCATCTTTCTGATGCCACAGCTCACACTTCTACCTGCTGCCCTGCACTGGATCTCAGCAGCACCGTCCTCCATTGGAGAGACTGCCTGAGTCAGTCCACTTTGAAAGCCAGAAGTGTGTAGCAGTGAGCTGCTTTATAATGGTTCCCAGGGCGGTTCTCCAGTGTCCCGAACGGCAGCGCACTGAAAGCTCAGTTCCTGGCCAGGAGAGCAGGGCCCTGTGTGTAGCCTGGGTAAGAGCAGAAGCCTTGCAGCTAGACTTCTTCTCATAAGTGCTGGGTCATTTCACTTCTCCAGGCCTCACTTTCCTCACACCATGAGGTGTCTTTCTCAGGTTGTCATGGGAAATACAGAAGGTAGTACTTGTGAAGTGTTTAGGCAGTGTATAGACCATCAGTGGGCATAAAGAAGTTATTTAAAATGTTTGTTATTTAAACTTTATTCAGCAGATATTTGTAAATGCTTAGTAAGTACGTAGTTTCTCTAGAGTCTATGGGGGATATTTCTACATAATTTTATTTATTCAGTGTCTGTTACGGGCTTAAAATGTTTCTGATTGAGTCCTGAGGGACTCAGGGAATTTATAATTTCCATTCAGGGAAATTATATTTACATTACAATTTGCATTCAGGGAATTTGTAATTTCTCTAAGTGCTTAAAAAATAAGTAGTAATGCCAGATAGGTTGAGATTTTGAAGAGATACAGCTAAGCATGGCCGAAGTTAGGAGGAAGGAGATGCTGGTGAGTTAGAGTGACCGGGGTAAAAACAGAAGCTGCAAACGCTCTTTTCCACATTACTGCTTTTCTGAACAAATCGGAGAATAAGTAGGAAGGAACCCAAGGCTAGAATGAAAGCTGGCAAGGACAGGAGGAAGGGAAGGGATCCATCAAGACTGGAAATCCAAAAGCCATTCTTGGGTGGCTTCCCTGGGGGTCCAGTGGTTAAAACTCTGCTCTCCCACTGCTTAGGGACGTGGGATCAATCCCCAGTCAGGGAAGTAAGATCCCACATGCTCATGGAGTGGCTATAAATACGTACTAATAGTTTTGCAGTTTATTCTGTGGAATCTCCTGAAGTAGTTGGCAGTGATTTGTTTTTTGTTTTAAACCCACATTGGCCAAACAGAGTGCATCTAAAGTGTCTCAGGCCAGGTCTGACCTTGTGTGCTAAGTCACTTTGGTTGTGTCTGACTCTGTATGACTCCACGGACTGTAGCCCGCCAGGCTCCTCTGCCCATGGGGTTCTCCAGGCAAGAATACTGGAGTGGGCTGCCGTGCCCTCCCCAGGGGGTCTGATCTTAGGGACCATCAGTTTCCAACCCGTAGCTGGCAGCGCTAGAACTGTTCCTTGATTGCTTTTTCTGGCAGCAGATCTAATGGTGTTGGTCTTAGAGAGAGGGACTGAGCTGGGGGTCTGAGGCCCAGTCCTCACTGCCCTGCTCTTCTGCTGACCGTGCTCTGACTGGTCCTATCTTTGATTTGCTCTCCGGCAGGGTGTGGTGGAGTGAGTGGAGACGGCGACTGGGCCAGGTCCGCCTAGGCCGAACCCTCCAGGCCACAGCCGTGAAGCACCGGGCCCAGAGCCTCCAGCTGCAGGTGAGTCCGCAAACTCAGGCTTTGGGGTCCTCTGTGCGTGTTATCAGG
>SJXQ01010985.1:253027-294943 GCA_006408695.1 Aepyceros melampus | reverse complement strand
TTATCAGGCCCCCAGACTTCTGGTGTCATGCTGCTTCCTCTGCTGGGCCCTTCATGTAGCTCCAGGGGCGGGAGGGGGTGGGAGGCACAAGCAACGTGTAAGGCTGGACTCTTCAATGGAGAGGCTGCGGGAAGGAATACACTAGATGTGATTTTTTGTCGTTCATTTGTTTTTGGCTGCTCTGGGTCTTCGTTGCTCTGTGCGGGCTTTCTCTAGTTGTGTTGAGCAAGGGCTACTCTCAAGTTTCGGTATGGTGGCTTCTGTTGTTGCAGAGCACAGCTCTAGAGTGTGGGGGCTTCAGTGTTTGTAGTGCACAAGCTTAGTCTCCCTGCTGCATGTGGAATCTTCCCAGACCACAGAGCAAACCTGTGTCCCCGGCATTGGCAGGATTCTCTACCATTGGACCACCAGGGAAGCATGCCCCGCCCCAGTAACTTTCTATTAGATAGCATTTTGCGTCATCTCTGCAAGTATATGCACTAGATGGAGGTCGTGTGCAAACAGCGTAGGTCAGGGGTCAGCCCACTCAGCCACGGATCAGATTTGGCCAGCTGCCTGTTATAAAATTTTAACTGGGATGTAGTTACACCTGTCCATTTATGTATTGTCTAAGCTGCTGTCAGGCTACAGCGACAGAATTGAGTAGTTGCAACAGAGACCACATGGTCTGCAAAGCCTAAAATAGTTATTATCTCACTCTTTAAGAGAAAACTTTGTTGACCTCTGAATTCACAAGGTCTTCTGAAGCAATGGACAGAGGAGCCTGGCAGACTATAGTCCACGGGGTCGCAAAGAGTCGGACACGACTGAGCGACTTCACTTCACTTCTGAAGCAATAGGAAGGAAGTAGCCTTAGTTGTTACCAGTGATAATGTGGTAACAAGAACAGTAGGAGCAGTAATGGTGTTTTTGTGGTCTTACTGTCCTGCTGCTACTGCTAAGTCGCTTCAGTCGTGTCCGACTCTGTGCGATCCCAGAGACGGCCCACTAGGCTCCCCTGTCCCTGGGATTCTCCAGGCAAGACACTGGAGTGGGTTGCCATTTCCTTCTCCGAGATGCTGGACTAAGGCCCTTACATGTGTTATTGCAATTTTCAAAATTATTTTTAAAAGCCCATATTACTTTTACTTTGCTAACAAAGGTCCATCTAGTCAAAGCTATGATTTTTCCAGTAGTCATGTATGCATGTGAGAGTTGGACTACAAAGAAAGCTGAGTGCCGAAGAATTGATGCTTTTGAACTGTGGTGTTAGAGAAGACTCTTGAGAGTCCCTTGGACTGCAAGGAGATCAAGCCAGTCCTAAAGGAAATCAGTCCTGAATATTCACTGGAAGAACTGATGCTGAAGCTCCAATACTTTGCCACCTGATGTGAAGAACTGACTTCCTTGGTAAAGACCTTGATGCTGGGAAAGATTGAGGGCAGGAAGAGAAGGGGACGACAGAGAGTGAGATGGTGGGATGGCATCACCAACTCGATGGACATGAGTTTGAGCAAACTCTAGGAGTTGGTGATGGACAGGGAAACCTGGCGTGCTGCAGCCCGTGGGGTCGCAAAGAGTTGGACACGACTGAGCGACTGAACTTGGAGAAGGCAATGGCACCCCACTCCAGTACTCTTGCCTGGAAAATCCCATGGATGGAGGAGCCTGGTGGGCTGCAGTCCATGGGGTCACTGAGAGTTGGACATGACTCAGTGACTTCACTTTCGCTTTTCACTTTCATGCATTGGAGAAGGAAATGGCAACCCACTCCAATGTTCTTGCCTGGAGAATCCCAGGGATGGCGGAGCCTGGTGGGCTGACATCTATGGGGTCGCACAGAGTCGGACACGACTGAAGCGACTTAGCAGCAGCAGCAGCAGCAGAGCGACTGAACTGAACTGATTATTACAGGTTAAATAACTACAATACCTGGCCCTGATCTTTGTCGTGCAGCTGGGAAAGGTCAAGGGCAGCATTTGAACCCAAGCAGCCTGAAAAGTGCAGAGTCGTCCCTTGACCATCATGTTGCCTTTTCCTCGTGGACTGGTGCTCTCAGGAGGGAAGGGATCCAGGTGAAAAAGCTGAAGCACAGGAACGGAACGAGGCTGGTTTCCCGTCACTGAGGGACCAGGGCTATGTGAGTGCTCGTCCCTCTCAGCCAGTCACTTTGAGAGCCTGCAGACTCGTTCTGCTGGTGTCACTGTTGCTCAGCACGCTTTTAGAATTCCTTTTTGACTTTTGCCCTCAGAGCCTGCAACAGCGGCTTTGAATGACTATCTTCAGTGATGGGTTTTCATGATTTGAGGTTGGATTTAACTTATAAGACAAAAGTCATTCAGAATCAAATCCAGTGAAAAACATGAGCAATAAGAAAGCACTGATATGGACCAAAAGCTTTGTGAGACTCTTAAGACAAATTTTATGCTGCAGATTATAAATAAAATCCTTGTGTCTGGTGAGTACTATATGATTTACCAGGAACCTTAAGTCATTCCTCTCAATCCTCACATCTCTGAACTAGTCAGGACAGACATCATGACATATGTGAAATTATAAAAAATGAAGTTTAAGCATAAAAACATGAAATATGAAACACTTGTTAAAAATTTTCCCTGGCGGTCTAATGGTTAAGATTTCACTTTTCAGTGCAGGTCCAATCCCTGGTCCAGGAGATAAGATCCCTCAGGCCTCACAGTCAAAAATCCAAAACATAAAACTGAAGCAATATTATAACAAGTCAATAAAGACTTTAAAAATGGCCCACAACAGAAAAATTAAAAAAATTAACAGATATCCACATCTCCAACATACGAATTTAAAAGCTGTTAGCATTTTTCCATCCTTGCCCCAGAATTTGATGTAATTTAATGTAGTTAAATTCACATTTCAAGACCTATCCATCCTTCTGCCACCTTTCCTTCTTAGAGATAACTCCACCCTGTTGAAATCCTTATTCTCTTATAGTCTTTTTCTCTTGTAAAAGTGTATGTATACATGTACATAGAGAATAAATGTTCTGGCTTTGTGTTGTTAGGAAATTTATGAATGGCATAATACTTTACATTTACTTTGCAGCTTGCTGCTTTTGTTTTTAATGCAGCAGTGTAGTGTATTTTTGAGGTTTATTCATGTTGATACAGAGATCTATTAACTGCATACATTCAGCCATTTTGCTGAGTAAGACTCAGTTTATCTGCTCACTGCTGCTAAACTGTTATTTCTTCCTGATTACTTTTTTTTTTCTTAAACAATTACAAAGTGTTGCAGAAAGCATTCTTTTTTAAATTAGTTTACTTTTGGTTGAGCTGGGTCTTTGTTGCTGCCGCAGGCTTCTCTAGCTGTGAGCCGGGGCTACTCTGAGAGTTTCCATGCGTGTGCTTCTGATTGTGGTGACTTTTCTTGTTGCGGACCACAGGCTCCAGGGCGCGTGGGCTTCAGTAATTGCAGCATACGGGCTCAGTAGTTGTAACGTGCAGGTTTAGTTGCTGTGTGGCATGTGGGATCTTCCCGGACCAAGGATCGAACCTGTGTCTCCTGCATTAGCAGGCAAATTCTTTACCATTGAGCCACCAGGGAAGCCGTCTTGGAGAGCATTCTTAAACACACGTCCCTGTATGAGAGTCTGAGGGTTTCTCGTTCCTGGAAGTGAAGCTGTTGGGTCTCTGGGTATCATCTCGTCATCTTTATCCAGCATCACCCATTTGCTCTCCACCGCTGTGCCAGTTTACATGCTAAAGTTGTTCTGGTTTCTTTGGGACTCATCAGCACTTTGCATTGCCAGACTGGGTCATTTTGACCAATGTGATATGTGTGAGGTGGTTCTTCATTGTTGCTTTGATTTAAGTTTCACGGATTCCTAGCGAAGCCCAGTATCTTTTCTGATGCCTGCCTGACATTGGGTTTCTGGTTTTGAGCTTGTTACCATCCCTCACTCTTTTTTTCTGTTGGGTTATTTAGCTTTTTCTGCTCCGTGCACATGGTCATAGATTCTGCTTACTAATCTTTTGACTATTAGGTATTTTCCTCTAGTGTATAGCTTGTTTGTTTGTTTATTTTTTTGCTTTGTTTATGGTGCCTTTTTTTTTCATACTAGTGTTTTCTTAAATATGTATTTATTTTGCTGTGATGTGGGTTCATGGATGCATGGGCTTCTCTCTAGTTGTGGTGAGCAGGGGCTCTTCTCCAGTTAAGGTGCGAGGGCTTCTCATTGTGGCTTCTGCTGTACAGAGCATGGGCTCTCGGGAGCATGGCCTTTAGTGGCTGTGGCTCCCGGGCTCGAGAGCACAGGCTCGGCAGTCACAGCGCATGGGCTTAGTTGCTCCGTGGCACAGGGATCCTCCTGGATCCGGGATCAAACCTGCGTCTCCTGCACTGGCAGGTGGGTTCTCTACCACGGAGCCGCGAGGGAAGACCCCCATACAAGTGCTGTTAATTTCATTGTAGCCTAACTTATATGTTTATAAGTTGTGTGCGACAGGATCTTAGTTTGTCATTTTCTTTATGGGTAATTAATTTCCGCAACACTTTTTACTGAGTAGTTCATCTTTCTTCTTTTTCATACTGATCATTAGTCCACTTCCATTTGGGGCAAGGTCCCATTTGTTCAAGGGTCTGTTCTGGGCTCTCTGGTCCATTGGTGTAGCTGTCTATCTCTAAGCCAGTCTCACACTATTTTAATTATGATCTAACGAAGCAGGTAAGAAAGAACAAAGGTTCTCTCATCAGAATACCTGGGTGGAAATTCTGCTGCCATCACCTGTTAGCTTCCTGCCCTTTTAAAATGAGTTATCTGATCTCCTTGTACCTTACATTACTTATTTGTAAGTAAATAATAGTGTTGGCTTCCCAGCCCAGTGGTAAAAAATCTGCCTGCCGGTGCAGAGATATAGTATAGGTTCAATCCCTGTGTCAGAAAGATCGCCTGGAGAGGAAATGGCAACCCACTCCAGTATCCTTGCCTGGAGAATCCCATGGACAGAGGAGCCTGGCGAGCTACAGTCCATGGGGTCGAAAAGAGTTGGATGTTACTGAATGACTGATCATGCATGCAAATAATGATGGTATGACCTCACAGGGCTGTTGAGGATTAAGTGTGATGAGGCATGTAATAGAGTTAGAATGATGCTTGAATATGGAGTCCTCAGTAAATGCTGTTTATTACCACTACTGATCTTACTGTATAGCTCTTAAGTCTTCATATGTGGAAAGAGATCTTCTTTACTCTTGTTCTTTTTCAAAATTACCATGGAGTTCTTCCTTACTCTCTAATTTCAGTATCAACTCATCAAGTTCCACAACAAAGCCTACTTGGATTTTTATCACAATACACTGACTTTTCGCACAAGATTGGAGAAAGTTGTTTATGATAGTCTCCCCACCTGTGAACTTGATGTAGCTCATGATATATTGATAAGTGCGAGAGGGAGAGTAGGAAAGGTTAGGTGTAACAAGGCAGGCCGAGTCAGGCTGTGCCCGCAAAGGCTTTGCAGGCTCTTTTTCCAGGGGGAGGGGCAAGCTCCTGGCTTTGTGTAGAGAGAGAGATGATCACACTTCCCTCTTAACAGGCTCCCTCTGGTTCATTGAGTGCTGCCTTTTGGGGAAGAAAGGGAAGAGAGAGTGTGTGTTTTCTTATATGTTCAAGAAGAAATAATGGAAATATAAACCAAAAGCGGAAGAATTGTTACCTATGAGGGAAGGGAGGGAACATATAGGAACAAAATTTCAATGAATTTGCTTTGTTACACAGTTTTAAGTTTGGAACCATGTAAATATTTTATATAATTTAAAAAGAAAAGTAAATCAAGAAGTAAAAGAACCAACCCTAGGATTTTAGAACACACTGAAAACAAATGTATCAAGTTTGTAGCAATGACTACAAAGAGAAAAGAGTTGCTTTAAAAGATGATACTTTGACTCTTCCTTCCTAGCTGGGAGTATTCTAAGGACACAGAACTAAGAGCCCTAAAATTGCATTCCTGTGGTCTTACTGTTAGTAGCAGGTTTGGATTGTTGCATTGAACTATTATAGCTACTTTGTAAGATAAAGCAAATAACCATGGCAGTGTCATTAAGAAGCAGATTTTCAGTATAGAAGGAAAGGTTACAGGTATAAAATCAAAGAAACAAAAGCCTTGTAATCTGAAATTAGAATACCAATATCAATATGGACCCATGATTTTTTTTTTTTACCCGAATTAGTGAAATTCTAACTGTTGACTGAAAAGACTTAGAGGCAGTGGCAGTAATACAGCAGTTAGCATCCCCAGTGCCTAAGTTGTGGTCTCTTATTTCCTTTTATTTGCCACTAAAAGGAACTGAAGTGTTTTTTGGGGAAATGACTGACTCCAGGAATAGAGCAGGAACTAGACATCAGAAGCCTAAGTCCTAGGAGATGGTGTGCAGGACTGTGCAGAAATAAAGAGCTTGGTGAGCATGTGTCAGCAGGCCTCCTGCAGGCTTAAGACAGAACAATTTGAGCATCAAAAAGCATAATGACTACAGTGGATCGAAAACATACAAAGTATATAAAAATTCATGCATTCATTAGAGGAAAAGAGGTGATTGGTCACAATTTTGGGTTGTTAGAGCTTTAATTCTATTCTTTGGAAATTAATGAAGACTAAAGTCAAGCGTTTATCCTGCCTTTCCTGTATAGACTAATCTCTGAGAAATGAGAGGGTTAATGAGAGAATAAGGCTTTTTTTTTTAAAATAGAATTCCAGTTAATAGAACAAATGCAAGAGTATCAGAATTAGAACATTGCTGCTTTTCCTCCCCGTGAGAAAATGGATCTGGGTAGTAGTCACCCAGTGGAAAGGCAATAGAAAAATACAAGGGAGGGGTCAGACTGATGCCATCTGAAGCCCCTGGACAGTCTTGGCACTGAACAGTCACTAAAGCTATGGCAGCCTTCCACGCTGTGACATCACAGGAAGGAATCCGCAGCACTTGAAACACGTCCCTGACTAAAATTTGAACACGACTCCAGCCAAGCCTAACGTGAATCTTAGTATCAGTTCGTGGGAAACACGGAATCGGAGAGACAATTTAAAGGCACCAGGAGGAGACAGTTGGCCAAATCTAAGACGTGGAACAGTTTATAGGGTACGTGACCTGGTTTCTCCTTAACAGGTTAGTAGCACTGAGAGAAAAAAGGCAGAGAGGGAAATTGTGTAAAAATGGAGAGATTTAGGTACTTCCCTGGTGGTCCAGTGGCTAAGACTCCAAGCTCTCAACGCAGGGACTTGATAGCGGGTCAGGGAATTAGATCCTGCATGTCGCGATAAAGATGTTAAGGTTGGTGCAGCAGTAATTGTGGTCTGGATCCTGAATTTTAAATCATTATACCTGGGCTCATATACATCTTTATTAATTAACCATTACAGTCAACACATTTTTGCCAACAAGAAATGAATTTGTTTATTCCTATAGCGTAAAAAGCCATGTTTCAGGATTTGATGAACTCTTGGAACGCATTTTCTGTGTCCTCCTGGTTATGGAAGCATTTTCCCTGCAAAAGGTTGAGATGCTTGAAGAAGTGGTGGTTGACTGGCAAGAGGTCAGGTGAGTCTGGTGGCTGAGGCAGAGCTTAGGACCCGATTTGTTCAACTTTTGAAGCCTTGATCATGTGACGTGCTGTCAGGTGTTGTTGCTGAGAAGAACTGGACCCTTTCTGCTGACCAATGCCGGCTGCAGGCATTGCAGCTTTCGGTGCATCTTGATTTACTGAGTGTATTTCTCAGATGTGATGGTTTCACTGGGATTCAGAAAGCTTTAGTGGATCAGATGGGCAGCAGACCACCAAACAGTGGCCATGACCCCGTTTCTGATGCAAGTTTGGCTTTGGGAAGTGCTGTGGAGCTGCTTCTCCGTCCAGCCACTGAGCTGGCCATCAGCAGTTGTCATACAAAACCCATTTTTTGTCGCACATCACAATCCCATTGAGAAGTGGTTCTTTGTTGTTGCGTGGAATAAGAGAAGACAGCACTTCAAAGTGACAAGTTTTTTGATTTTTGGTCAGCTCATGAGACACCACTTAATTGAGCTTTTTCACCTTTCTAGTTTGCTCCAAATACCAAATAACTGATTTAGAATGGTTGATGTTGAGTTCTTTGCCAACTTCTCGTACAGTTGTAAGAGATCAGCTTTGATGATCCTCTCAACTGCTGCTGCTAAGTTGCTTCAGTTGTGTCCGCTCTGTGCGACCCCATAGACAACAGCCCACCAGGCTCCGCCGTCCCTGGGATTCTCCAGGCAAGAGTCCTGGAGTGGGGTGCCATTGCCTTCTCTGGATCCTCTCAACTGGTTGTTGTCAGCTTCTAGTGGCCAGCCACTGTGCTCCTCATCTGCAAGGCTCTTGTCTCCTTTGGAAAACTTCTTGAACCACCACTGCTCTGTACGTTCCTTAGCAGCTTCTGACCCAAATGCGTTGTTGCTGTTGCGAGTTGTCTCCACTGCATTGCTGCCCATTAACTTGAATAAGAAAACTGCTTGAATTTGTTTTTTTTGTCTAACATCATTTCCATAGTCCAAAATAAATATAAACAGCAAGTAATAGGTCATTAGGGAAAAAAGTAAAGCAAGAAATGCACATTAAATTGGTGTATAGCATAATCACATTTAAGAATGTATTCCAGTATCAAGTGGCAAAGTTCAACAATGGAAAACCACAATCACTTTTGCACCAAACTAATAGAAGATCCTGAGCGCCACAGCTAAGACTTGGTGCAGCCAAATAAAAAATATTTATTTATTTGTTTATTTAAATAATTATTTAAAAATAAATAGCAAACTGGAGAGATTTAACTTACGAAGCAGTCATAACTAATGAAAAAGGACCACTGGCTGCTGTGCTAAGAACAGACCATGGAAAATCAAGAATAAAAGCAGGGAGGACAGTTAGGAAGCGATCACAAAGCTCCAGGCGAGGTTCTGGGCCAGATGGTGCTGGATCCTGGATGTGTTTTGGAGGAATCGCCAACAGGGTCTGCCGCTGGATAGATGAGCTGTGAACCTTCAGAGAAGAGGTCTGAGACCCCCAGGCGCTTCGGCCCAAGTCACAGGGCCAGTGGCGTAGCTGTTTACTGAGATGGGGAGGGGAGGGAGAGGCAGGGTTGTGGGGAAGTATGGGGAGCAGCTGCATCCCAAGTTCCGTAACTTCAGCCTGATGGGCCTTTCATGTGACCACGAGGGGCTGTGGGGGAGGAGCTGGGTGGGATGTGTGGAGTGTTGAGTCCACACCAGAGAGGTAAATTCGGGAGTCCTCAGCACACAGGTTTCATTTGCAGCCATGAGACGGTGAAAGCACAGAGGGAGTGGATGTCGCCAGTGGCACTGAGCCTGCCCAGTGAAGAGACGGGAGTCGGTGGTGGAAGAGAGGAGAGGCGGAAGCAAGGAGGCCGGGTGGGGACAATGAGCTCTGTCAGACGCTTCTGGCAGGCAAGGACTTCGGTTTGACCTTTGGATTGAACAACGTGGAGGTCATCAATGCCCTCGATAAGAGCAGTTTCAGTGAACCCTAGGAGGAGAGGATCTCCCTGCTTATATTGCGGGAAGAGAAGAGAGAAAGTAGACTGCCCTTCTGAAGAGTTTGGAAAGGAGAGCTTGGGTGTTGGTGGGTGGCCGAGTGGTCTAGAGAGGGGTGTTGGGTGGCTGGTTTGAGGATCACTGGTCTGTTCTCTTCCGGAAGTGCTTGTGTGGCCGCAATGTTTTAAACCTTTATTAATGGACGGGCCTTTGTTGCTGCACAAGCTCGCTCTCGTTGCGGCGCATGGGCTGCCCGCTGTGGTGGCCTCTCTTGCTGCAGAGCATGAGCTCTAGGCATGCGGGCCCAGGGGCAGGCTTAGTTGCCTCGAGGCTTGCGGTAGCTTCCTGAACGAGGGGTCAAACCTTTGTCCCCTGCATTGGCAGGCAGGTTCTTAATTACTGGACCAAGAGTGAAGTCTAGTGCCACACTAGGCTCCCACTTTTGCCCTCAACTTTTTAATTTTGACAAGTACCAAATCACAGAAAAGCTGGATACTGGCTTCTCTTCACCAGGTTAACCCACCCTTAGCATCTTCCCACATTTGCTTTCTCAAGTGTATCAGTGTATTTCTTGTATTTTCTGAGTCACTTTAAAGTTGCAGACATCAAGTTTAACCCTGAGTGAAAGTGAAAGTCACTCAGTCGTGTCCAACTCTGTGTGACCCCATGGACTCACACAGTTTATGGAATTCTCTAGGCCAGAATACTGAAGTCGTAGCCTATCCCTTCTCCAGAGGATCTTCCTGACCCAGGAATAGCACCAGGGTCTCTTGCATTGCAGGTGAATTCTTTACCAACGGAGCTATCAGGGAAGCCCCCCCACCGAATGCTTCAGCTCATATCTCCCAAAACAAGGCTGTTTCTTATATAACCACATCCATCTAAGAAGCGTAAAGTTGGTGTGATGATGTCGAGACTGCATTCTGTATTGCAGCTGCATATTGTTGCTCTTTGAGTGGCAGATCCAGGGCCCAGTCAAAGGTCACCCATTGCTTTTGGTTGTCACATCCCCAAAGGGAGAAATAACAGCACGTTTGAATGCTGATTTTAAAAATCCAGCAGAGAGTGAAAGCCGATGACGCAGGAAGGGAATGGGGGTAATTGCCAGAGTAATCAACTTGAGAAGGTGAGAGAAGATGGGCAGGGTCGGGGTGACCTTTGTTGGGAGTGTGGAGAGAAGGACGAGCCCCTGGGGGATGTGTGGGAGCTTGAGAAAATTGTCTTTTGATTGCTTTTATTTTCTTGGCGAAACAGAAAAAGTGGTATTCAGATGAGAGGAAGGAAGGGAGAAGGGATGTCACAGGTTTACAGAGGTATGAAGGTATAAAAGAAGGTATCAAGTCATCTATGACCGTTACCTTCAGAGTAGGGCAGGCGTATTGCTGGGTGTGTGTGAAGACCTTCCCAGGGTGCCCGTTGATGGATAATCTTAAGGGAATCCGTCCACAGACCCTCGGTTTCTGTAGGTCCTTGTCCTGGGGACTCACTTGGTGCTAAGAAAGGGCCTCAACCATAGGCTTCCTCCCCCTTTGGAAGAAAAGACAGAGCCTCACCTGTCCCAGATCTGAATTAATTTTACCACCCCTTGGATTGTCCCAGCTTATTATTCCTCTTCTTTTTCCCCCTCTTAATCCAGGAAAGAAGGGCTTTCTCTAGACGCGCTGAGCAGGGGCCACTCCCCAGTTGTAGTACATGGACTTCTCGGGTCGGTGGCTTCTCTTCTTGCAGAGCTTGGCTCTAGGGCCTGCGGGCCTCTGGAGTTGCAGCACACAGCCTTCAGTCCTCGTGGCTCCCGGGCTCGAGAGCACAGGTTCAGTATTTGTAGTGCACAGGCTTGGTTGCCCTGAGGCGTGTGGAATCTTCCCCAGCCAGGGATCGAGCTGTGCCTCCCGCATTGGCAGGCGGATTCTTTACCTCTGGACCTCCAGGGAAGTCCCAGATGCCCTTCTCAAAGATCCTCTCACCCCACATCCCCATCACTTGACAATCCTGCTTTGGAATCGCCACTTCCTCGTTTTCTGATTTCACCCTTTCCAGTGTGTGGGTTTCTCTTTTCCCTCACCTGTATTTCACCTCTGGTTTCCTGCCTCCCTTAAAGATTGTCTTTTCTCTGGTTTTCAGGCTTGGTCACGGTGGCAGGAGCAGCTCCTCTTTGTCTGGAGGGAGAGAAGGAAGACGGTCTCCGCAGTGAAACACCTCCAGCGCCGGCAGCAGTGGAGAGCCCTCAGGGCCTGGCTTGAGTACCTGCAGCTGCGCAGAGAGAAGAGGCTGCAGAACCGTGAGTCCTGGGCGCCAGGGGCAGAGGGAGGGTCGCCATGCCCACTGCTGCCAGGGCGGTTCATGTATTAATGGGGGGTAGTAACAGTTACACCACAGATTTTGAAAGAAGAGATCGAGGACAAGAAAGCATCCTTGGTTCATGTTTAAGTTATTTCCTTCCGTGTTTTTTTTCTTTTCAATATTTTATACAATTTTTTTTTACTTTATTATTGTTTTTTATTGAATGAAAGATTCTTTACGATCTCTAGAGCTTTACAGTTTTCAGAAGTTGTGCATATGTAATTCCGTGTAACCTCATAACAAGCCCCTCCCCGCTGGCAGCCACTGGTCTGTCTCCACGCAGCCAAGTCTGCTGCTTTTTTTCCTTGATTCTTGATTCTGTTGTATTTTTAAATCCCACGCATAGGTGACTTCGTACAGTATTTGTTGTGTCTGACTTGTTTTTACAGTGGCGTTCTGTGTCCTCTTCCCCTCAAGGACCGGCGTTCTCCAGAAGGGGCTCCTATTCAGTGTATTTAATTCAGTAGGATTTTAATTATGCTATAAGTGCTGCGATTATTATGATTAGTATGATATGTACAGTTTTGTATTTTGCTTTTTTCCATACAGCTAATCGATGCTTTCCTGTGTCTTTAAGTTATTTTTTATTAGTGTGTGTGTGTGTGTGTGTGTGTGTGTGTTTGGACTGCTTTTAAAGTGGTTGCGTCTGTTGCGATATTGCTTCTGTTTCATGTTTTGGCTTTTGTGGCCACGAGGCGTGTGAGATCTTAGCTCCCCAACCAGGGATTGAACCTACATCCCCTGAATTGGAAAGGTGAAGTCTGGTTTTTTTTTTTTAACTTTTTATTTTATTATGGGGTATAGCCTAATGAACATTACCATAGTTTCAGATGGGAACTCAGCCATACATACACATGTATCCATTCTCGCCCAAACTCGCCTCCCATCCAGGCTGCCAGGTAACATTGAGCAGAGTTCCTTGTGTTATACGGTAGGTCCTTGTTGGTTATCCATTTAAAATGCAGCAGTGTGTACGTATCCATCCCAGACTTCCTAGCTATCCAGGAGATGAAGTCGTAGCCACTGGGCCACCAGGGAAAGCCCATAAATTTTTTTTTTTTTAATGACCGTGTTTTACAGCGTGGGGGGTGGGGCTTACCTTAATCTACTTAGTCATTCTTCTATTAATAGATATTTGGGGGAATCCGTGGCAGTCCAGGGTTAGGACTCCATGCTGTCACTGCTGAGGGCGAGGGCTTGATCCCTAGTTGGGGAACTAAACTCTCATAAGCTGTGTGGTGTGGCCAAAAAAGGAGAGAAAACAGACGTTTTGCTTGTTTGCCCCTCGTTCTGCAGACGCACGATTCATGATGCTGAGTGTTCTGAGCACTCTCCTGATGGTTTAGTTTTCCTACGGTAGGTTAGAAGTAACGATAAATTGGTCATGAAGGCCAGTACTTTTTGTCCTTCAGTTTCTCGAGCCCACACAGAAGTCCTGGTGCAGGGTTAGGCTCCCCTGCTTTCCCCAGGCCTCCCTGCAGGATTCCTAGCCTACCAGCACTGTCTCTTGGGAGAGCTGATGTGCCCACTTGAAAATAGTGATGAGGGACCCACTGTCTGGCTGCCCAAGCCTGGAAGTTCAATGAAGGCATGAAGCTATTTAGTGATGAGTTGCAGACTAGTACATGCCTCCACCTAAGGCATTCTCATCCCAGGACCAGTGCCCTTCCCCTCTCTAGCCTTAAGCTCATTAGGCCATTAGCTAATTAGTCTTAAAAGGAGATGGAGCTGGCGGTCTGTATCAGCCTGGCTGACGGCTCACAGAAGCCCCTGCCAGCATGTCGACTGAGTCATGTGTCACTGACTCGTTCCCTGGAGTCCCGAAACACTGCTAAAGAGGCAGGAGTAAAATGGGGTTTTCTTTAGAAACAGCAGTCTCCATTCCTGCTCCTTGGTCACTAACCAGGAGCTTCAGTCCTTTGACAGAATCCTTTTCTCTTTCCTTGGAGAGCAGAACTATAGCTAAGGAATCCGTAGTAACCCTGCCCTGTTGAAAACTCTCTTTTTCTAACATTCTCTGTGGAGCAGCAGCCTTGAATCGCAGCTGTGTGCCAGTGGTGGGTTTCAGCCCATCCTAGAGATGCCTCCAGCTCGTGGCCCAGCCTCGACGGGGCAGCACTGAAGCTCCCTCTCTCTGTTGCAGAGAAGGCCGAGCGAGTCCAGCGCGCCACCCTGCTCCAGATGCACTTCTGTGCCTGGCGGCGCACCTGGGTGCGGAGGGAGAGCCTGCACGCCCACCACGCGCGGGTGGAGGGCCTGGCCGCGAGGACGCTGCTGCGGAGGGCCTTGACGCACTGGAAACATTGTATCCTTTGTATCCCTTGGTCCTGACCTCCGGCCCAGCCAAGACAGCCAGAGCCGGCAGCCTGTAAGACAGTCAGGAGACGTGCGGGAGACGGCCACCCAGCAGTTTCGGGCAGTCCTGATCTCTGGTTGGCTGTGTTTAAAAAATTTTTGTTCCTTCTGGGAATACTCATACAAAAGAGTGCGTATAACAAACATTTGTAGCTTAAAGAATAATCGTAAAATGTGCACAACTCAGTAGAACATCGCACACACCCCAGTCTGCTCCTCCCTGACTGTATTCCCTTTCCTCCCCCTCAGAAGCATTCCCACTGCCCTGATTTTGTTCTCATTTCATCCTTTTCTTCCTGCCCATTAGATGGTGGAAATAGCCATGCCATTTCTGCTTCAGAAATTTGTTTCATTTCACTTCTGTTTCAGGAAGCCTTCTGTCCTTGGTGACCTTGTTGTTGATCCCAGCTTCCGTTCACTGAGCTGTTGCTATGTGCAGACATTGTGATTATCTCCTTAATCCTCATAGCAACTCTGTGAAGTGAGTGTCACCATCTCCATCTCACAGATGAGGAAGCAGAGTCGGGGATGCTAAGTGATTTTCAATCTCATTGGCAGAGCCAGGTTTCTGACTCCAATGCACTTTCTTAATCCCTCCCTCTGCCACAGTTGTGCCCAGGTTTGGGGTTTGGACTGCCCTGGGTATTCACTCACGTTTTCGTTTGTTCACTGAACTCTTGTTTTAAACTCCTGCCCAAGTTCTGGAATACAGGGAAACCTAGAAACTTAACAATACCTCATTGTCAACTGGGGAAAATAGACATGAAAACCAGTCTGTGCAAATGTGGCATGAGAAGTACTATCATAAAGGTTTGCATTAAGTCCTGCTAGAGCTGCTGTGGATGCCTAGCCAAGGAGGTAATTGATGTTTGAGCTGAATTTAAGCCTTGCGGGCTGACACGTTCTCCTGACAGGGGAATCAGGAGAGGCGATTCAGGTGTGAGGAGTGGATTTACTCAGGAGTGGATTTACTCAGGCGTGGATGAGGAAGAGCGCCAGGGTGGTGACCAGGGTCTGCGCTACGCTGTGGAGTGTTAGGGGCAGGCAGATGCAGGCTGGGGACCGGCGCGTGGGGCCCTTGTGTGGGTGGTCGGGAATCTGGGCTTCATCCCGGGATGCTGAGGATCCCTGCCGGTTTTTGAGAAGCGATGCAGCAGATCTGTACTTTCGGAAGGACGAGGCTCGGTGGTGGGAGTGAAGCTGGCACAGGGGACCCAGTCTTATGCACGGCCCAGTGCTGGGGGTGGAGACAATGCGAAGACAAGGAGGGGAGCAGATGGGCTTGGCAGCTGAGAGATGGAGGGGTAGGAGGAGAAAAGGATTGAAAATAACTCCAAGGGTTTCAGCTCAGACATCTGACCGGATTGTGCTGCCAAAACAGAGTGTGGGAGTCTCAGGTTCTGCTGAGATTTTGAAATGTTTACTCCGACTGGTAGCAGTTTATCTTGACTGTTTTTGCCCCTCATGGAGCAGGCATCAGAGGGGAGAAAAGCAGATAAATAACTCACATGGTGGTTCCCCTCAATCCTCTCTTCCCTGGGTCATCAGGCGAGACGAGGTGGACACCAGCCCTCCTGGCTCGCCCATCGTCATCTGCAGATGGGACCCTTGGGACGGGTCACGGGGGTCGCACTGGGCTGGGGCGGGGCCTTGTCAAGATGAGAAGCCTTGACTCGGGCAGACATGCTGCTGTGCACGGAGGAAGCTGAGCGGTGGAAGGCGGCGGGAGAACACCACAGGCGCAGGCTGCTGGTAAGGGCGCTGCGGCCATGCTCAGGCATCCCTCCTTGAGGGGCGCGACCCATGTCATGCTCTCTAAGTGCATCTGGTTGTCTGGTTGCCATTCATCATGGAAGCCCCCTTCACTGTCATGTCTTGATTTTAATTTTGGATCAGAGACGGAGATGATGTGGGGTCAGAAGTGTTGGGAGCTGCAGAGGAGCCTTAGAAGCGATCTAGTCCTGGGATATCAACACTTCAGGCCCCGTCTTTAAATGGTGGAGGCCTAGTCTTGAAAATCAATCCAAGTTGAGGTGCAGTGGATGAAGCCAGGTCTGGGAATAGTGTCCATTTTGCCGGCTGCTCTCCCTCACCCTCACCACACGAGGTGGCCTCCAGACACTGTCAGGAGCCTCTGGGGGCCCACAGATACTCTGTGAAAACCCCTAGGTGCTTCTTCTCTGTCTCAGAAAACTGAAGCTAGCCTGTGGAGCATGGGCTCTGCTTAGTCACCCATGAAGCATTTTGGATGGAGCTGGAGCCAGGCCAGCATGTCTTGCCCCTGTCCCCCCACCTCAGTCACCAAAGATTACTTCTTTTCCTTCTGTCCTACTCTGCAAAACTGCATTTGCAGTTGTGTAAATATACAAGATTGCCAAGAGGAATAGCAACAACTGCAGATATACAGGTGGTACCACCCTAATGACAGAAAGCGAAGAGTAACTGAAGAGCCTTTTGATGAAGGTGAAAGAAAAAGCTGGCTTAAAACTCAGCATTCAAACAAATATCATGGCATCCGATCCCATCACTTCATGACAAATAGATGAGGAAACAATGGAAACAGTGACAGACTTTATTTGGGGGAGCTCCAAATTGCTGTGGCTGGTGACTGCTGCCATGAAATTAAAAGTCACTTACTCCTTAAAAAAAATCTTCAACTGAGATAACATATTAAAGAGAGAACATATTAAGAAAAGCTGACAATCCAAGATAGCATATTAAAAAATAGAGACATCAATTTGCCAGCCAAGGTCCATCTAGTCAAACCTATGGTTTTTCCAGTAGTCATGTACAGATATGACAGTTGGACCATAAAGAAGGCTGAGCACCGAAGAATTGATGCTTTAGAACTGTGGTGCTGGAGAAGACTCTTGAGAGTTCTTTGGACTGCAGGGAGATCAAACCAGTCTATCCTAAAGGAAATCAACCTTCAGTATTCATTAGAAGGACTAATGCTGAAGCTTGAATACTTTAGCCACATGATGCGAAGAACTGACTCATTGGACCCTGATGCTGGGAAAGATTGAACCTGATGCTGGGAAAGATTGCAGGAGGAGAAGGGGGCGACAGAGGATGAGATGGTTGGATGGCATCAGTGACTCAGTGGACATGAGTTTAGCAAACTGCAGGAGATAGTGAAGGACAGGGAAGCCTGGTGTGCTGCAGTCATGGGTCACAAGAGTCGAACATGACTTGGCAACTGAACCAAGTGTACACGTTGACCCTACATGGTAAAAAAAAAAAGTAAACCCACCATAAGCTGAAAGTCTGTCTCTTTTCTGAAAGGCAGTGGTGATATTTTGACCTTTGTCTGGTGTTTCTGTGTGAGTCACAGGGACTTCTCCTGGTCAGAGGTGAGGGTGATTTGTTCTTGTGTGTGCAGTACCTTTGGGCAACAGGGAGTGTTTATTAAGTGCCTACTGTGTGGGCTGGCTTGCTTCAGACTCCTAATTGAACCTCAAAGCAGAGAAACACTGTTGGAGACCTGGGAGCATCTGTGAACAGCCGTGGCTGAGCTTTTCACCACCTTCCCCAGCATCAAGCTTACTGTTACAGGCACACTGTTGACTGTATCTGTTCTTTTCACAGCATTTTTGCTTTAAAGCTCTGAAAGACAACATGACCCACGCCCGTCTCCAACGGATAAGAAGGAATCTTGCTCACCAACAGCATGATGTCATGGTGAGGCCCTCTTCTGTACCAAGGCACTTCTTCTGATGGCCCTTCTTTCTCTCTTTTTTTTAACCTTTGTGCTTAGAGGTTTGTTCAGATCTTGAGACTCCAAAACCTTCAGGTCCATATTTTTCAGTGATCCGTACCACAGGATAGGGAAACTCTTGTTTTTCTCTTATTTTTTATCTGTTTGCTTAAAAAAAAATTGGTAGTTGAATCAGCGGCCAAGCACTGTGGATTCAGCCTGGACCTGGGGAATACACTCTTAAGTCCTGCATTCCAGGGGCTTTGGTGCTGCTTGCACTGTGTGTGTCGTCTTCAGTGATTAATCTTCCTGAGGGTAACCAACACTCTACCTTCATTTGTCAATTTTGCTTCTAGGCCTAAAAGGGGGTTTTCTAACTGTGAAAGTGTTCAAATGTACAGAAAAAATATTAAAAATAGTATAATAAACCTCAGTTTACCATTTAAGCTCAACAGTTGTTAACAATTGCTTTTTTTTCCTGAGTCATTTCAAAGTAATTACAGACGTTATGACACTTTACATCTAAACATTTCAGTATGCATTGCCCCCAGATGAGAACATTTTGCTCTATAACCATAATATCATTATCATCCCTAACAAAACGAATAGCAGTGCTCTGATACTAACTAGTGTGTGCTCACTCAGTCATGTCCAGCTCTTTGCAATCCCTTGGATTGTAGCCCACCATGCTCCTCTGTCCATGGGATTTCCTAGGGAAGAATATTGGAGTGGGTTGCCATTTCTTACTCCAGGGGATCTTCCCAACCCAGGGATCAAACCTGTATCTCTTGCATCGGCAGGATTCTTTACCACTAGTGCCACCTGAGAAGCCCAATATTAACCAATACCAAGCACATATTCAAATTCAGTTGCCCTTGACCCAAATGTGTTTATAGTTTTTTACAAGCCAAGATTCAATTAAAAATTGATGACTTACTACATTGGGTTATGTCTCTTAAGACTCTAGTAAAGCAATAAGCTTCTCCCACCCCCCATTTCTTTTGTTTAACATGTTTATTTTTTAATTGTGGTAAAATGCACAAAATTTATCATTTTAACCATTAAGTGCACAGTTCAGTGGCACTGAGGACATTAACATCACCGTGCAGCTATCATCCATCCAGAATCCTTTCATCTTGCAGAACCAAAACAATAAACCCCAGTCTCCTCCACCTCCCCCAGCCCCTGGCAACCACCGCTCTCCGTCTTGTCTCTGTGAATGTGACTGTTCCAGGTACCTCATATTTATAGAACTTTGCCCTTTTGTGACTGGCTCATTTCACTTAGCATAATGTATGTATGTATTTTTAATGACATTGACTTTTTGAAAGGAAGACCAGTTTTTTGTACAGTCTTCCTGTTCTCCATTTTTCTGTTTACTTTTGATGTCATTTGATTTCCCTTTTTCCTGTGTAGCTCTTAGGAACTTGAAATTAGATCTAAGGGCTTGACTAGATTGAAGTTAAATTTTTTTGGCAAGACTACTTCGTAGACAATGAGCTCCCTTCACCAGGGTCAAAATCTACTTGCCAGTGCAGGAGATGCAAGAGATCCAGGTTCAGTCCCTGGGTCGGGAAGATCTCCTGGGGAAGGAAATGGCCGCCCACTCCAGTATTCTTCCCTAGGAAATCCCATGGACAGAGGAGCCTGGTGGGCTGCAGTCCATGGGGTCACAAAAGATTCATAAGTAGTAATATGTGATAAGATCAGTTTTAGTTTCTAAAGTGCTGGCCTCCATGCGACCCCGATTAGAAACAGCTTCTTCATTTTGATTTCCACAGATCTGATAGATCCAGCTGTTTGTTTTTTTATGTTGGCCCAGAATAGTTCCACATAGTTTGGCCGTAATTATTTTTCAAGTCTGTTAACATGTCAGGTGTTCCGAATTGAGGTAATTCCTGCATCTTCTGGAGTTACCAATTTGCTGCCTAATGGGTCAGGAGAGCGGAGAAGGCCATGGCACCCCACTCCAGTGCTCTTGCCTGGAAGATCCTGTGGATGGAGGAGCCTGGTAAGCTGCAGTCCATGGGGTTGCGAAGTCGGACACGACTGAGTGACTTCACTTTCACTTTCCACTTTCATGCACTGGAGAAGGAAATGGCAACCCACTCCAGTGTTCTTGCCTGGAGAATCCCAGGGACGGGGGAGCCTGGTGGGCTGCTGTCTCTGGGGTCGCACAGAGTCAAACACGACTGAAGTGACTTAGCAGCAGCAGGGTCAGGAGAGATCGTTTTGTGTTAATGAACTTCCATTTCCTTCTTGTTTCACTTCAGCTGCTGCACAGGGTCTGGAACCTCTGGCAGTTGCGGCTCGAGCAGAGGGAGGAAAGAGAGCAGCTGCCCTTCCTGCGTGCTGCCTGGGACCACAGCAGGTAGGGATGTGGCCTGCAGGCTCCCCAGGGGCCCGCTGTGACTTGCTTGCTGGTCTCTAGGAGTCATCACTCGCCCTTCCCCACATTACTGTGCAGATTCGGAAAGGTGCTGCCGTGGACCAGGGGCTCCTGCGCCCGCCTCTTCCGTGGGCTGACGAGGCGGGAGGTGGACGAGGAGCGCTTGTGCTGGTGCTTGGCCACCAGTGCCTCAGGTCTCAGGCGTCAGTGACGTTCTGTCTTGGAATTCAGGCATCAGTAGTGTTACAGAGATATCCCAGGCAGGTGGGTGTTTGTGGCTTGGTCTTGGAGGTTGTGAAGCATGTCCTCAGTTAAACATTCAGTTAAAGTAAGTAAATAAAAGCACCACATGTCCATAGGGAAAACTCAGAATGTATAGAAAAGAAGTAGAAAGTGAAAAATAAAGACTGCCTGGACTCCTTCCTTCAACGGCTTAGTCTTATTCTTCAGAGAGATCCGCTGTTCACTTTTTTTTTTTTTTTTTTGACTGCCCCTCGTGGCTTGTGGAATTTTTAATTCCCCTACCAGGGATTGAACGAGGGTCCTCAGCAGTGACAGTGTGGTCCCCTAACTACTGGATTGCCAGGGAATCCTCTTTTCTAAAATATTTTTTCATTACTTTTTATTCACTTTCTTGCTGCAAGACATGTTCAATAAGCCCTCCCCCAAGAGTATAATTTAACTTGCATAGCTATGGGTCCAGTTTTGGAGCACTTTTTAATGAGTCAGTGAGAATCCCAGTATTTAGCCGACTCAGATTATAAGTCCTGTTTTACAAAGCTGAGTGTGGTTCTCAATCTCAGTATTACTGTGAAGGCATGTCACAGACCAACATGGTCCTAAAAAACCCCAGAGTTTGGCCATAAAACCAGAAAGTTCAGCATATTTGGGGGATTTCATACATATTACCTAATTCCAAGTCCACTGTCCTTGGTGGTCCAATTAGGTTTACAAGAAAGCTGTTAAATTTTGGGGGTCGGCCCACAGTCCAAAATCAGGGGTTGGTGGATTTCATGTCAGAAATCAGATTATTTCCTTCTCTCCTGGAATGAAACCCCCTAAGGGCCCCTGCACTGCTCAAGAAGTGCCTGCGGCCAGATTCACCTTCCTTAAAGTGAAACAAAAGTTTAGAAACCTGGAAGTGGGAGGGTGATTCCCTCAGTGGCGTGTTTCGTTCAGAATAACATTGCTTCGCAAGTGTTTCCAGCTGTGGTCACAGTCCACCCGGAAGAGGCGATCCCAGCAGGTACGGAATTTCTCAGCTCAGCCGGCTCTGTTGGCTTATGCTCTTGGATCGGCTGGCGTTGGAGAGATTCTTGGGGAAGGCCTGTGTCAGGAGGCCTGGTGTTCTGGTTTGGAGGCAAGGGCACTGTGAAAAGCTCGAGGTTCTGCCCCAGGGCCCTCCAGGGGTGTCACAGTCTGTGTGACTCCCATCCCTGCTTCCATGTGCTTTGACAGCACAGCTGCTCCTTGAAGGCGATGAGCCTACAAGCCATTCTGTTCACATCTTGACTGTCCTCAGCCAGCCCTTCATCCGGTGGGACCTTCGGGAGATGCTGGGGAAGGTGGAGAGCCTGAATCCCATATCCCAGAGCTAAACCACGCGAGACACAGGTGCCCGCAGTGGTGGGAGGAGGCAGGTGGAGAAAGACTTACTGAACAGCTACTATGCCTGAGACCAAGCCAGGCCTGAGAATGCAGCTATGATACAAAGCACAGAGGGTTCCTTCTCTCACAGGGCTTGCAGTTCAGCCCCAGGGGGGCTCTAACAATGGCTGATCGCTGAACTGAGAAAGGTGGGTTTCCAGGCCTCATCAGGCTCAGGGGAGTGTGTGTTCAATTGGTGATGTCTGCAGGGCCTCGCAGTAGGGCATGGGCTGCTCAGCTCTTTGCTTGACCTTCCTCCAGTGAAAATGGGCAGGGACACGAACCATGCTCCTCATGGTTATTTCGCTGCTGCCCTCTCCACCTCCTCATCTATCTGCTGCTCGAGTCTGACACATGGATCTCAGGAGTTTGGCTGGTTGCTTGGTTTGGACGTCATATTCACTCCCTTGGGAGCTGGTCCTGTCTGCTCTTCTCCCTGTTCCTGTGTCCACTCTGCCCTTCACAGCTGTGCACAGTCCAGCTGCCAGTCCTTCCTGGGTGTTCTCTGCCTGCTCCTGTTTCCCAGTCTACCCACTGCCCTTTCAGCTCGGTGTCAGCCCTGGCCCCTTCCCCCGTCCCACATGCGGCCTTCTCATCACCTGGCATTGGCTGCCCCCAACCCCATCCACCCCACCAGGCTCTAGGCTCCTTGAGCACAGAGCCTGCCCTGCCCCATTCATCTCTTGAACTGTTGGCTGAGGGCAGGCCCTGACCGTCTTTGGACGAGCGAGGGACACAGGCGCACAAACGTGAGCTGCTGGTGACTGCTTCAGACTCTACCCCAAAGACCACCCAGCGCTTGATGTTTGGGACTGACCAGGGCATGGGTCGATTCTGGGTCACCTTTACCTTCCACACCTGGAAGAGGCTTAGAATTGGTGCATTCTTTGACATCCCTTTGGATTATGTGGCTGTTTTGGAAAGGACATTGCCACCTGGTCTCTCAAGGTTATTTAATGCAAGCACAACAGCATATGAAGAAAGAGCTCTTTTAGAAAAAGAACATGAGCCCCCGAGTTGAAAGGTTATGTTTATTCAAGGTGGAAAAGAAGCAAAGGGTCTCATTGAATTTCTCTTTGAAAAAAAGGGATCCGCTCGACCCTGGGGCCCAGCGCTGGAAGGAGGTCAAGGGTCGAGTCCTCACCTCTACAGGCCTCCAGCACAGCCCGCACACAGCGGCGGCTTGAGAAATAGTGAGAGCCCTGCGCAGCTGTTGCGTTTTGAAAAAACCTGTAGCTAACAATCTGATTGTTATTGCTTGGTTCAGAATCCAGGAATACATCAGTGCCTTTTATTTTAAGAAAAGATGAAAATTAATGTATTATGCGTTTCCTTCTGTTTAAGAAGTGATATTACAGAGAATGGCGACGGTGTGTGCTTGTTGTTGAAGCTGGGTGAGAAGCCTGTGGGGATTTGTTATATTATTGCTTCTACTCTTGTTTATACTTGAAAATGCCCATAAGCAATAGGTAGACCTCACGGAAAATTTGAGAAGTGTACAAAGACATAAAAAAGAAAAGAAACACCCATAATCCTGCCTCTAAGATGACATTTGGTGAGTGAACCTGATATTTTCCCTTCTTCGTGAGTAGGAATGCGTGTCACACCACACACACAGGCATGCTGTGAAATATTCTATTGCTCTGGAGAAAAAACCATCCCAAACTCAGTGGATTAAAACAACCACCACTTTATTATGTTTTAAGGATTCTGTGTGTCAGAAATTGAGAGAGGACATGGCGAGGCTGACTGGTCTCTGCTCCGTGCTGCTGGGGCCTCTGCTGGTCCGATTCTAGTGGCAGGAGTTTGGAGCCGTTTAGCTTAGTTTCCTCACTCACTCATCTGGTTCCGGGGCTGGAATGACTCAAAGACAGGGTTCCACTGGGACTGTTAACTAGAGAGCCTACCCACGGCCTTCCCCAGAGGCTCGGGCTCCCTTTCAGCATGGCGGCCCCTGGGTAGCAGACTTCCTTTGTTGCAGCTCAGGGCTCCCAGAGTGTTCCCACAAACAGGACAGGAGCTGTGTGGCCCTTTATGACCTAGCCTTAGAGGTCACTTAGTGTCACTTTCACCATTGGTCAAAGTAGTCACTGTTCACCCAGATTCAAGGAAAGGAAGGTCAAAGAGTTTGCAGTCTTGTTTTTTGGTTTTATTTGTTGTTACTGCTTTTGGCCGAGGCATGGGGGTTTTAGTTCCCCAACCAGAGATGGAACCCGTGCCCTCCAGTGGTGAAAGCCCTAGCCACTGGGCTGACAGGGAATTCCCTGCAGCCAGCCCTATCTTAGAAACCACCACACAGGTGTATGCTTCCCCCCCGCCCCAAGCTTTTGTATCATGGAAGCATGTGTGCCATTCTGTCAGTGGGTGCATCTTCCTGCTGCTGGAGCCGTAGAATAGCAGTTGTTTTTGTTCAGTCCTTCAGCCGTGTCCAGCTCTTTGTGGCCCCATAGGCTGCAGCACACCAGGCTTCCTTGTCCTTCACTACCTCCTGGAGTTGGCCCACACTCGTGTCCATTGAGTCAGTGATGCCATCCAACCATCTCACCCTCTGTCCCCCTCTTCTCCTGCCCTCAACCTTTCCCAGCATCGGGGTTTTTCCAGTGAGTCAGCTCTTCGCATCAGGTGGCCCAAATATTGAAGCTTTAGCATCAGTCCTTCCAGTGAATATTGAGAGTTGATTTCCTTTAGGATTGACTGGTTTGATCTCTTTGATGTCTAAGGGACTCTCAAGAGTCTTCTCCACCACAAATCAAAAGCATCAGTTCTTCGGTGCTCAGCCTTCTTTATGGTCCAACTCTCAGATCTGTACATGACTACTGGAAAAACCATAGCTTTGACTAGATGGACCTTTGTCAGCAAAGTGATGTTTCTGCTTTTTAATACTCTGTCTAGGTTTATCAAAAGTTTCCTTCCAAGGAGCAAGTGTCTTTTAATTTCCTGGCTGCTGTCACCATCCTCAGTGATTTTGGAGCCCAGGAAAATGAAGCCTGTCCCTCTTCCCAGTTTTTTCTCCATCTATTTGCCAGGGAGTGTTGGGATCAGATGCCATGATCTTAGTTTTCTGAATGTTCTGAAGTTTAAGCCACCTTAAAACTGGACAGAGCAGTAGTAGCCTTTTTTTTTTTTTAACCTATTTTTTATTTAAAAATACATGTTTTTTTAATTTTAACTTTCGTTGGCTTCTGCCATACAGCAGTGCAAATCAGCCATAATCATACATACATCCCCCCTCCCCATCCCTGATCGCATCCCTCTAGGTCATCACGGAGGGCCAGACGGGGCTCCCTGTGCTACACAGCAGCTTCTCACCAGCTCTCCGTCTGACACCTGATAGTGTCTATATGCTGAAGCTACTTCTCCATTCTCCCACTCGCTCCCTCCCCCACTGTGTCACAAGCCCATTCTCCACGTCTGTATCCCCAGTCCTTCCCTGCAGATAGTATCATTGTTTTTAGATCCCATATATATGCATACGTATGCTGTGTTTGTTTTTCTGATTTACTGTACTCTGTAACAGGCTCTAGGTTCATCCGCCTCACTAGAACTGACTCAAATTCATTCTTCCTTATGGCTGAGTAATATTCTGAGATATATGTATCTATCTTTATTCTGATAATATACCGCAACTTCTTTTTCCTTTCATCTGTTGATGGACATTTAGGTTGCTTCCGTGTCCTGGCTGTTGTAAACAGTGCTGCTGTGAACACTGGGTACATGTGTCCTTTTTCATTACAGTTTTCTCAGGGTATATGCCCAGTAGTGGGGTTTCTGGGTCATATGGTAGATTTTACTGGTCCTATGGCAGATTAGGTAGCCTTTTATAATTACATAAAAATTTAAAGACTCTTTGTTTCAAAAAAGTATAAAATCAAAAGATACAGGGTGGAAACAAAAACTGATAACACACATGACAGGACTAATAAATTTAAGGTTCAAAAACCCATATATGTCACTGAGTTAAATGCTGACAGTAAAGTGGGCAGTGAGGATGAACACTTAGGCCATAGGGAAAAACACTAGATAAATATATATACATACACATGGGGTCAAATGTAGGGAGCGACGCTTAATTCACTTCTAATAAAAGGGAAAGTTTTCCACCTATCATTTCATTTTTCACCTGTCATGTTGGCAGAAATTAAAAGTAATGCTTTTCATTTTAAAAGGTGTTTGTATCGGAAGCAGTCCTGCCTTGAGAATGGAACCTGGAAAGACTTTTTTCGTTTTCAGTGTAAAGTACAAATGGTCATTCACAGTTTTCCCCTCAGCTGTTGCAGGCCAGAGCAGACGGCCACTTCCAGCAGAGAGCCCTGCCTGCAGCCTTCCAGGTGTGGAGGAGACTCTGGCGGTGGCGCTGGCAGCAGCGAGCCCTCGAGGCCCAGGCGGCGTGCTTTCACAGGTACCCCGCGCGGCTCCTCTCCGCGCCCGGCCCCGAGTCTCGGTCCGGGTCTGCTGCCCAGGCAACCCTTTATTTCGTTTCTCAGCCTGCTGGTACCCTCGGCCCAGGTTCTTCCTGGACTTTCAACCGTGGGCTCACTGAGCTCATCTGCCCGGAAGAGACAGCCCGTGTTTCCCCTGGGGAAACATTTGCCCGTCTGTGTACAAGTGCTTCGAGAACATTTGCCCTGGTTTTACGTCCTTCCCCCATCACGAGCCGCAGTGAGCTGCTTTAAAGCTGCCCATCAGCTTCCCGGCTCAGGGTGTGGTTGGACGTCACATCACCTTGGCCGGCTTTCTAGAGTGTGATTTCCCTGAAATGCTTGGCTCCTCTTCTGCTAGACCTTTTTTTTTTCCCTCTTGATGGATGGGGTCTTCACTGGGGTGCTTCTTTAGTTGTGGTAAGTGTGAGCTTGGTTGCCCCGTGGCATGTGGGATCTTAGTTCCCCAATAAGGGATCAACCTGGGACCTTTGTCAACCCCAACCGGGGACCTGTGTCCCTCACATTGGAAGGCGGTTTCTTAACTCCCAGGCCAGCAGGGAAGTCCCTCAACCTGACTTTTTGAAGCCTTGAAAATATTGTCAACAAAGTTAGGATGGGCAGAACTCCACCCTTTTAGCTCCTGTGGGGGCAGACTTGCCGAGAGCGGGTTTGCACCACCTGTTAGTGCAATCCAGTGAGGAGGTCGTTAATGACTAACTGTCGGCCACAGAGGTGTAGGTGTGGTGCGAGGGGAGAATGGAAAATACAGAAGCCCATTTGCCTGTGACGACATCATCTTCACTAATAATTTCCTTCTCACAGCAGCCCGGAGAGAACAGGTTCAAAGTGATAAATGACTCACCCGAGTAACAACAGCCAGTGTTTACATTCAGATCTCCCTGATTCCAAAGTCCAAGTACTTTCTGCTGGATCAGGAGGAAGGTCTTTTTATGACTTGGTTCAGTCCAGTCACTCAGTCGTGTCCCGACTCTTTGCGACCCCGTGGACTGCAGCCTGCCAGGCCTCCCTGTCCATCACCAACTCCCGGAGTTTACCCAAACCCATGTCCATTGAGTCAGTGATGCCATCCAACCGTCTCATCCTCTGTCGTCCCCTTCTCCTCCTGCCCTCAATCTTTCCCAGCATCAGGGTCTTTTCAAATGAATCAGCTCTTCGCGTCAGGTGGCCAAAGTATTGGAGTTTTGGCTTCAACATCAGACCTTGCAGTGAACACCCAGACTGATCTCCTTTAGGATAGGCTGGTTGGATCTCCTTTCAGTCCAAGGAACTCTCAAGAGTCTTCTCCAACACCACAGTTCAGACAGTTCAAACAGTTGGAGAACAGTCCTAAAGAACAGACCATCTGTGTCCTCAGAGTGTCAACACAGGTTCTTCCAGGGCTCAGAGCTGGTGCTGAGGGGTGTGCCCTGGGGAGGCTTGCTTTGCGGGTGGAGGGGAGTGGATGGTGGAACGAGGAGGGCCAGACTGAGGGGCCACCTGATCCTGCAGGTAGATCATGGACAGGTGTTTGAGCAGGTGCATGGAAGTAGTGGCAGTTCTGGATATTGCCCTGAGGACAGCGCGTCACTTAGGGCAGACGGGGAGGGACCAGCACTGGGAGAAGCTGATGTGCACTTGGCTTTGGAGGATGCCGAACGCTGGTGTGAGAGGGTCAGCCCGAACCCCGGGCTCCGTACACTAAGTTCAAGCAGGGTGCTTTCAGTGGGCAGCCACAAAGCAAAGAGGCTGGCGTGGGCTGGCACTTATCTCTGCCCCCTCTGCTGCAGAGAGGGGCTTTGCCTTAGTTTCTGTACTGAGGTCTAATGTAAGAGGCATTCAACAAATGGCTTTACTACCTACAACACACGTTTCCTTTACAAATGAGCTGGTTCTGTTGCTTGCTTGTTTGTATTTTGGGATGTCGTGGGACCAGAAATCAAGGGCACCTTCAAAGCAGCCCAGAGGAGCTCCTAAAAGGGATGTGGTTGGCATCAGCCTTGGGCGAGTTTAGAACCATCACTTGAGACGAAGGGTGGAGGGCGAATCCAGGCGCAGGGAGTCAGGTGAAGGCGTGGAGGCTGGTGGAAAAGATGAGACATTACTTCTTTGGGTTTAGTTGGATCTTTTTAGAAACCTTAGTTTTTCAGGTTCCTGCCTTCCTGGTTCACAAGAACGCAGAGTGATTGAGCTGGCTTAGAAGCCGACAGGCCTGACTGAGTTCAGACCCACACTCCACGCTCAGCAGCTCTGCGACTCTGGGAAGTCACTAAGTCTCTCTGAGCCCCAGTTTCCTCAAATGTAAAACGGAGATGAATTGATAATATCCCACAGGGTTGCCATGACCATTAAGTAGGATAATCCATCCCCTGGAACTGATTTGTGGCTCTTAAGGTAAATTGATGTCCATGGGTTTGGTTTCAAGTTTAGCAAGTCAAAGTTCAAAAAAAAAAAAAAAGCGTATGTTCTATCTTTCCATAATTCTTGGGGGTACTTAAAAAATATTTCAGGAATATAAACTGAATTCATGGTGGAAATTCATGAATTATGGCTAAAAATAATAATTTATTAATCAGCCAGTGAAATATTATACTGAGAATGAGGCAGTACCTCATTTTTTGTTTGCCTTTTTTTTTTTAATTGAGCTAAAATTTACATACAGTAAAAGGTATAGATGTTACTTAAGTAGATTGTGGTGGTGGTGAAGTCGCTCAGTTGTGTCCAACTCTTTGCGACCCCATGGACTGTAACCTGCTAGGCTTCTTCGTCCATGGGATTCTCCAGGCAAGAATACTGGAGTGGATTGCCATTTCCTTCTCCAGGGGAACTTCCCGACCCAGGGATCGAACCTGGGTCTCCCGCATTGGAGGCAGACGCTTTAACCTCTGAGCCACCAGGGAATTTTTACAAATTGCATCCCAGGATAAGTAGCACCCCAGTTGAGATACAGAATGCTTCCGTCATCCCAGAGAGTAGCCCTTCCTGCCCCGTAAGTGATCCCTGCTCTGCGTCCTACGTCCTAGGTTCGTTTCCGCGAGCTCTTGAGCTGTGCACGGGGTATCCTGCCGCACCTGCCCTGTTGTGTCTCCGAGTCTTGAAGTTCGGGCTCATGGTTTTGAGGTTGAGCCAGGTTATCGTGTGTGTCTGTAGCAGTGCTCTTGCCTGGAGAATCCCGGGGGCGGCGGAGCCTGCTGGGCTGCTGTCTCTGGGGTCGCACAGAGTTGGACACGACTGAAGCGACTCAGCAGCAGCAGCAGCAGCATAGCTGTTTTTAACTTGCTGAGGGTACTCAGTTGTATGTATCTCAGACACTGTTTCGATCTGTTTTAACATAGGAGTTGTTTTCCAGTGTGAGGCCATCGTGCCTAAGGGTGCTGGGCACATTTTGTTTTAGTGGGGTACGTTTTGCTTCTCTTGGGTTAGATACGTTGAAGTAGACTTCTGGGTCAGAGGGTGGGCATCTGCTTAATCTTGTACGTAGCTGTATCATTTTCTGCTCACACCAGAAAACCTGAGGGTTCTGGTTGCTCCAGCATCCGCACCAAAGTTAAAATGTTTTTTTATTTATTTTGGTTGTGCTGGGTCTTCGTTGCTTTGCGGGCTTTTCTCTACTTGTGGCGAGTGGAGGCTGCTCTCTAGTTACGTGTGTGGGCTTCTCACTGCAGTGGCTTCTCTTGCTGCTGAGCGCGGGCTCACGGGCACGCGGGCTTCGGTAGCTGGGGCTGAAGGGCTCTAAAGCACAGGCTCACGAGTTGCGGCACATGCGCTTAGTTGCTCCATGGCATGTGGGATCTTCTGGAGTCAGGGCTTGAACTTGTGTCCCTGGCATTGCAAAGCAGATTCTCAACCAGTGGACTGCCAGGGAAGCCCCAGCATTTGTTCTCGAAGTCTTTTCAGCTTCGCCATTTCGGTGGGTATGTGGAGAGCTGTTTCATTTTCTTGATGACTAATGATGTTCAGCATTTCTTTAAAGCCTTATTGTTGTTGTTCATTCGCTAAGGCATGTCCGACTCTTTGTGACCCCACAGACTGCAGCACCTCAGGCTTTCCTGTCCTTCACTATCTCCTGGAGTTTGCTCAAATTCATGTCCATTGAGTTGGTGATGCACTCAGCCTTCTTTATGGTCAAGCTCTCATGTCCTTACATGACTGCTGGAAAAACTATGAAAGTCACTCAGCCATGTCCAACTATTTATGACCCCATGAACTGACAGTCCATGGAATTCTCCAGACCAGAATACTGGAGTGGGTAGCTTTTCCCTTCTCCGGGGGATCTTCCCAACCCAGAGATTGAACCCAGGTCTCCCCATTGCAGGCAGATTCTTTACCAGCTGAGCCACCAGGGAAGCCCAAGAATACTGGAGTGGGTAGCCTACCTTCTCCAGAGGATCTTCCCAACCGAGGAATTGAACCAGGGTCTTTACCAACTGAGCTGTTGGGGAAGCCCACAGCCTTGACTGATCAGAGCTTTGTCGGCAAAGTGACGTCTCTTCCTGAAAGTGTGGGATGTGTCGGGTCACTGAGGGTTTGGCTTCTGTCCGCTGTCCTTGCTCCCTACCTGGGCTCACTTGGCTCCTAATATAAGAGAAAACCCCAGTCATGTGGAACTGCTCGTTCTTGTGGAGTTGAGTGCTCTCCTGTTACTCACTTGGGTTCTTTCAGGGAGATGTTAGAGAAGCAGGTGTTTGCCATCTGGTGTCAGAAGACGTCTCAGCTTCGAGAACACCGCTTAGCAGAGAGGATGGTGAGTGGTGCCCCCGGGGAGGTGCCGGGACGCGCAGAGCCTGCTTCAGGTCTCTGCACCTGGCGCCTTGCCCCTGAGGATGCTGCTGGACCCGGACCCGTGCTGCCGGGCGACCTGCCTGCAGCCGGGATTTGCAAGGGCAGGGCTTGGCATCTGTTTCCTTGTCTGTCAGTGGACTCTGCAGATAGTTTCTGGGCCCGCCCAGCTCCTGCACCTCCAGCTCTTCTGCCTGGGTCATTGTTCGTGGCCTGGACTGTTCCTGGCTTCTGTAACGCTGCCTTTGTAACCCTTCCAATCTCTCCTGCCGCAGGCCGTGCTCCACGCAGAGCGGCACCTTCTGCAGCAGTCATGGTGCACGTGGCGGCAGCAGGCAGTGGCACACTGCCTGGAGCAGCAGCAGCATGCACTGGCCCATGCCCACCACCACCTCAGGCGGCTAAGGAAGGTCTTCTGTGTCTGGAGGGAGGGCGCCCGAGGGCTCAGAACAGAGTGAGTGGCCACTCCTGCCTCGGAAACCCTTCCCGGTTCGGGGCAGCTTTGACTGTAGTGACAGACTGTTAGCTCTGAGCATCTGCAGGTGGGGGGCGGGGAGTGATTGTGTCAGCCTGGATTCTGGTCTTAAGTCCCAGAAATTCAACTTGAAACAGTCTAAGCAAAACCGGGGCTGCAGTGAGAAGCTCCTGGGACGCTCATGGATCTCTGGGCTCGGGACCTTGGCTGGTCAGCAGGGCCTATGGACCTGAGGTCCTGCCCGTCAGCTCCGTCCTGCTCACTGATTGGGGCCAGTTGAAGCGCCCGTGGCTGGGGCAGGCTGTGGCATTTTCACCACAGCCCACGGTCAGGGACCAGGGCGGACAACCCCGTGTGCCCTGCAGGCGTCGTCCTGCCCGGGGTCCTCTCTTGATCCACTTTGTGCTCCAAGGGTCTCTCACCTCTCGAACTCTGGCCACGTTGAACCTCGTCCTCGGTTACCTGTTCCCACATGAACACAGAGCCCTGTGAATTTGTCCACAAAAATTGGGCTGCACGAGTGCTGTTCTGGATGGAACACCCAAATCCTTTGGCAGCTGTTCCCAAAGGGTCTTGATTCCCCTGCATGTTTAAGACCCCCTGGGCAGGGTCCCGGCTGCAGTGGTGTGCCCCTCGAGAGGGCCTTCGCAGGGTCTGGGCTGAGCACCAGCTGTCTCCCCACAGGAGGATGGGCAGCGTGCGGGCTGCACGGTTCCACGCGGCGTGGCTTCTGCGCTGGGCCTGGACCAGGTGGCGAGAGGTGAGGCCTTGGGCACCGCCCGCCTGGGGCTGTGGGTGGGTGGAGCCTCGTCAGGGTGACTCAGGGCGAACACACGGTCTCCTCCATGGTCTCGCAGAAACCACCTTCCCCTGAGTGTGCCCGGGAGGCTGGGCGACAGGTGGGGTGAGTGCCCAGCTGGTCTCATGAGACGACTGGCTCATAGGTCCCTGTTGTGTTAGGTGCCAGGCTGTCCCTCCTGGATGCTCTGAGTCTAAAGTTCCTGGTCTAACGGTTCACAGACGTCCTCTTCAGGGTGAAAAATGTTCACACTGATACTGGTTCGCACTGACCCGCAGGAGGCGTTTGCCCCATGTCACCTCACAGCCCTCTAAGAACTGCGTGTTTACAGAGGAGGATGCTGGGCCTGGGGTTAATAACCACTTTACCCGAGCTCCCCCAAACTAAGAGTGAGACCGAGGCACAGCCGAGCCCCCTCAGCCCTGGGCCCGCGGCGGCCGGCTCTCTCCTCTCCGCAGCGCCGGGCCCTGCGCAGTGCCGAGTGGCAGAAGCTGGCGCGAGCCGACCTGCACCACCAGCACAGCTTGCTGCACAGGGCGCTGCAGGCCTGGGGGGTACGCGCTGCCGCGGTCCCCCAGACCTCCTCGGCTGGCAGGGAGGGCGATTCCGAAGGCTTTGTTCCCCTTCCTTGTTCCTCCCACCCCTCCTGAGGTAGTAATTCCACAAGACTCAGAGCAAGTGCCCTGGCCAGTGGGTCTTACACCCCTGAGCCAGTTCCCCGTCCTTCCCTGGGGGCCACGGGCCTGGGGGCTGGACTCACCAGGTGAGCGTAGCTGGTCCTCTCCCTGTTGCTGGGTGGGCTCCTGGCCTCCCCCCGCCCTCTGTGCTGCCTGCTCTGGGCGTCACAGGCCCTGCACCCCTGTGGCTGCCCCAGGGCAGGGAGTGCTGCGGCCCGGGTCCTCCAGTCTCCTGGTCGCCTGCAGGTGTATCAGAGCCATGTGCGGAGCGTGCTGCAGGAGGCGGCTGCCAGAGAGAGCCGGCACAGGAGGCGGCTGCTGCGGTGAGTCCGCGCATCCTCAGCACAGCCCAGGGACTGGGGAGCAGGCTGCAGACCCCGGCAGATTGGGGGAACTCCAACCAGGGTCTGGCAGTCACGCCTGGCTGCCTCCTGCTGCTGAGAGCGAGGCTTCGGTGTTTCCAACGCTGCTGCTGTTCACTGGGGCCTCACGTGTCTTGAACCTGCACTGTGTGCTGAGCGGGGCCTCTGGGAGGCACCTGCGCCATGTCCCGCGTGTCTTGTTCATCTGAGCACCTTTCCCTGCCCCGTTCAGACCTGCAGGAGGCGCCCTCCCCCACCCCCTGCTCTAGGCCTGCCTCTAGCTCTGGGACCGGCCGTACCTCGCGCCCCTCGGCTCCGCTGTTGTCCTCCCTGCCTCGGTCTGTTCAGCACCTGCTGTTGCAAGCTGCTTCCTCCTTCCTCCCTGTCCGCACCTCTCTCACCGTGGGTGCAGCCCTGTGTTCCCCTTGGCGCCTGAATACACAAGGCCATGGTGTCCCTGGTGCTCCCATGGCACCGCTCAACCGCGTGCGGGGAGTGCAGTCAACGGGAATCGTCCGTGCGACAGACACGCTCGGGTGTGGGGAGACCTCGATTCACGACCGAGCAGAAAAGCCTCGCACTGTCCACCCCCAGGTCACCCTGTCCCCACGTGTGCCCGCAGGCGTGTGTTACTTCGCTGGAGAGAGAACACTGTGGCCCAAGCGGACGAAGCAAAGAAGACATCCCGGGCGGCAGCTCACTACAGAAGGACTCTGTGCTCCAAGGTGAGCCCTGGGGGCCAGCTGGTCGCCCACGGGGTTGAGACCGCGTTCCTGCGAGGGGGTGGCCTGGAAGTGCCTCCAGAGGCGTGAACTGAATGAGGAGCCTGGAACAAGAGACAGTGCCCTTCTGCACACACACAGCTGGGCCGGCAGGCAGGCTTGTTTACTCGCTCCTTTTACTGAATTCTGAACCAACATCCATAAAACAAAGGCAGGGCGTATACTGACTGTGAACAAGCTCTCCCTAGAACTAGGGCTTCCCACACATGTGCAACTTTCCCTTGGGATGCCACGCCTCCGTCTCCTCATACCAGCACAGGATGTACAGCGGGGAGGCCTCCGTGATCCCTGCTGCTCTTCAGCCTTGTGGGATTCATGGCCTCGGGGGCTTTCCGTAGAGCATCCGGGAATGTGAGGTCATTGGTCATGGTTGGCAGGAATTGGTGTGCCCTGGCTCCACGGGCTGGGGGGTACATGGCTGTGGGAACAAGTCACATCATGTGACAGGACGCACATGCCGTGATGGAGGGTGGTCCTTGACTCAGGGGCGTTTCAGGAGAAGGCAGTTTTCTGGGAGCCCGGGCTGGTCCTGGCAGCTCTGGGGCCTCCGTGGACGAACAGCAGTTCCACGTGGTCAGGGTCCAGTCTGTTCTCAGGGAAGTTCACAGGCTGGCGTGAGCGCCTTGCTCTGGAAGGACGATCGGGGCTTGGAAGGAGGAGGCCTCTGGGGAGTGGAGTTGGTGACTGTGTGGGGAGCAGGCGGCAGGCACCCTCTGTCCTGTTACTGTGATTTCATGTCTGCCTCATGTATGAAAGCGCACGTGACGTGAAGCTTCCACTTAACAAATAGGATGAGAGCCCGAGTGAGACTTGACGTCTTCACGGCACTGTGTAAAGTTCCTCTGGGCTCATTGCCTGGGATACACGGCTTCCTGCAAGGGGCCTGGGCATGGTGGCCTGGGTCTGTGTGGATGGCGGGCACTTCCTGGAGCCCACATGAATGCCATTCACTCCGTGAGGAGCCACCCACAGAGCCGAGGTGACCCCAGGAAGTGAGGACATGCCGTGACCACACTCTTCTGCTTCTGCCCCTCAGGTCCTGCTTGAGTGGCGAGAGGCAGCATCTGTGCAGGTGTATTACCGAGAGCAGGCGGATGGGGCTGTCAGGGAGGCCCGGCTGGTGCTGAGTAGAGGTAAGTGGGGCCCGGAAGCTAGATGGTGGTTGTTCAGTCATGTCTGACTCTTTGCGACCCCATGGACTGCTGCACACCAGGCTTCCCTGTCCTTCACTGTCTCTCAGAGCTTGCTCAAACTCATGGTCATTGAGTCATTGAGGCCATCCAACCATCTTATTCTCTGTCGTCTCCTTCTCCTTCTGCCTTCAGTCTTTCCCAGCCTTTTCTGATAGTTGGCTCTTTTCAGCAGGTGACCAAAGTATTAAAGCTTTAGTTTCAGCATCAGTCCTTCCAATGAATATTCAGGGTTGATTTCCTTTAGGAGTGACTGGTTTGATCTCTGCATTCCAAGGGACTCTCAGGAGTCTTTTCCAACACCACAGTTCAAAAGCATCAGTTCTTTGGTGCTCGGCCTTCTTTATGGTCAACTCTTCATATCCGTACATGACTACTGGAAAAACCATAGCTTTGACTAGACAGAGCTTTGTTGACAAAGTGATGTCTCTACTTTTTAACACATGGTCTAGGTTTGTCATAGCTTTTCTTCCAAGGAGCAAGCGTCTTTTAATTTCATGGCTGCAGTCACTATCCGCAGTGATTTTGGAGCCCAAGTAAATAAAGTCTGTCACTGTTACCACTGTTTGCCCATCTGTTTGCCATGAAATGATGGTCCTGGATACCATGATCTTTTTTTGAATGTTGAGTTTTAAGCCAGTTTTTTCACTTTCTTCTTTCACCTTCATCAAGAGTCTGTTTAGTTCCTCTTGGTTTTCTGCCATAAGGGTGGTGTCATCTGCATATCTGAGGTTATTGATATTTCTCCTGGCAGTCTTGATTCCAGCTTGTGCTTCATCCAGCCTGGCATTTCTCATCATGTGCTCTGCATATAAGTTAAAAAGCAAGTGACAATATACAGTCTTAATGTACTCCTTTCCCAATTTTGAACCAGTCCATTGTTCCATGTCTGGTTCTAACTGTTGCTTCTTGACCTGCAAACAGGTTTCACAGAAGGCAGGTAAGGTGATCTGGTATTCCTATCTCTTTAAGAGTTTTCCACAGTTTGTTATGGTCCACACAATAAAAGCTTTTAGTATAGTCAGTGAAGCAGAAGTAGGTGTTTTTCTGGAATTCTCTTGCTTTATCTATGATCCAGCGGATGTTGGCAATTTGATCTCTCATTTCTCTGCCTTTTCTAAAACCAGCTTGAACATCTGGAAGTTCTCAATTCACGTATTGCTGAAGCCTGGCTTGGAGAATTTTGAGCATTACTTTGCTAGCATGTGAAATGAGTGCAATTGCGCAGTAGTTTGAACATTCTTTGGCATTGTCCTTCTTTGGGATTGGAATGAAAACTGACCTTTTCCAGTCCTGTGGTCACTGCTGAGTTTTCTAAATTTGCTGGCATATTGAATGCAGCACTTCAACAGCATCATCTTTTAGGATTTGAAATACTCAGCTGGAATTCTGTCACCTCCACTAGCTTTGTTCATAGTGATGCTTCCTAAGGCCCACTTGACTTCACATTCCAGGATGTCTGGTTCTAGATGAGTGATCACACCATTGTAGTTATCTGAGTCATTCTTTTGGTATAGTTCTTCTGTGTATTCTTGCCACCTTAATATCTTCTGCTTCTGTTAGGTCCATGCCATTTCTGTCCTTTATCGAGCCCATCTTTGCATGAAATGTTCCCTTGGTATCTCTAATTTTCTTGAAGAGATCTCTAGTCTTTCCCATTCTGTTCTTTTCCTCTATTTCTTTGCCTTGATCACTGAGGAAGGCTTTCTTAACTCTCCTTGCTATTCTTTGGAACTCTGCATTCAGATGCTTATATCTTTCCTTTTCTCCTTTGCCTTCTGCTTCTCTTCTCAGCTATTTGTGAGGCCTCCTTGGACAGCCATTTTGCCTTCTGCATTCTTTTTTCTTGGGGATGGTCTTGATCCCTGTCTCCTGTACAGTGTTACGAACCTCTGTCCATAGTTCTTCAGGCACTCTGTCAGATCTGATCCCTTGAATCTATTTCTCACTTCCACTGTATAATCTTAAGGGGTTTGATTTAGGTCATACCTGAATGGTTTAGTGCTTTTTTCTACTTTTCTTCAATTTAAGTCTGAATTTGGCAATAAGGTGTTAGTTCATGATCTGAGCCACAGTCAGCTCCTGGTCTGTTCTTGCTGACGGTATAGAGCTTCTCCATCCTTGGCTGCAAAGAATATAATCAGTCTGATTTCAGTGTTGACCATCTGGTGAGGTCCATGTGGAGCCGTCTCTTATGTTGCTGGAAGCGGGTGTTTGTTGTGACCAGTACGTTCTCTTGGCAAAAGTGTGGAAGCTGAAGAGAGGCCTGTGAAGCTTAAACTCAAGGTGCTGGCAGGGCCGTGCTCCCTCTGAAGGCTTTGCGGTGGCGGGTAGGGGGGTCCTCTCCCCTGCCTCAGCTGGCTTCTGGTGGCTCCCGGCCACCCTTGCTGCACCGCAGCTGTAGACGTGTGGCCACTCTGGCCTTATCATTGCTCACGTCATCACACATGTCTGTGTATCTGTGTCTCTTCTTAGGAGACCAGTCATAACTGGGTTAAGGGCGCACTCCACTCCAGACGTTGGGTGCTCCACACATTGTTAGCTCAGGTTCTGGGGTGGATGTGGCCTTGGGAGGAGTAAACTGTACATTCCAGTCCATCTTCACATCCTTTTCCCAACCGATTGCCATTAACGAAAGGCCCAGGCTTGAGATCTACAGAGAAGGAAAGACCTGGAGCTGGAATGGGGTCTTGGAGGCAGTTTGATGGGGACATTCTGCCCGTGACAGCTGCTTGTCAGGTTGGGCCCACCCTGTCAGGGTCCTGCTTCCTTGTCTGCTTGGGGAGCAGGGACTGTCCAGCTGGCCCCAGGCAGTCCCATGACCTGCCATTCCAGTGGCCTGGGGGGACCGCTGCTGGAGAGAGCTGTGAAAACAGGGGCCCTTGGGTCTGCAGAGGCATGTCTGACACTCTGAGAAGACAGCTGCTGGTTAGAATGAATGAGAAATGGTTTAAATCGGACCATAGAGAAAGTGGATGAGTTGTTAAATTGGCTTAATAGGATTTGCTCCCAAACAAAAGCTAATCCACTCAGGTTTGGTTCTGACTGGTTCTTGTGTCAATGAACACAGATCTGTGCTCTCCTGGATGGAATCTCAGGGTCCAGCATGCTCCTCTGTGACCTCAGACTGCTCCTCACCCTAGAAACCAAGGCTAAACGTTTCTAGTCATTCCCAGGAAAGATACAATGTGCTCAGCCCGCCCCCGCTCTCTGCTGGGACTCAGCTTTGGTACCGGTGCTGCACCACACCGTTTGGGTCAGGCGGCCGCTGGGGGGAGGTGATCGGCACAGCTGAAGCTGCTTCCCCCACGGGCCTGCCAGTAGCATCTTTCCTCAGATGGGTGGCACGTGGCCGGCCCTCGGCTTGTGTCCATTAGGGCTGGTGCGGGGTGCTGGGGGCTGTTGACGTGCCGTGTTCTGGCATGCAGCACGTGCACAGGCCGTACCCGTGGGGCTGTTTCTGGCATAAGTGAGCCTCTGAGTCTCAGGGACACCTTGGTGGTCCCGGGCTCGGCTGGGGCTGCAGGAGAACGCAGCAGGGCCGAGGGGTCGTGGGCACTCGTGCTCATCAGTGGCTGCGTGACTCGGGCAGGGCCTCCTCTCAGCCTCGGTGTGCCGGCTGAGTGTGGGAACAGTAGTACCTGGCCTGGAGGTGGTCCCGGGGGTCCAGTGAGGCTCACACAGCCGTGTGTAAAGCAGGACCCGGGGAACGGCAGCACTTAGTGCAACACCTCCAGGCTGAAGCAAAGGAAAAAGTCCAAAAGGGAAAGCATCACCAGAGCAGAGTGCTTGCTCCCTCGAGAGAGTCGTGACAGACACGCAGGGTGCGGCCCCGACCCCCCTGCTTGCAGAGCCCAGCCAGCTGGGCGAACTGCAGAGCCATCTGGACACCCCGTCTGTGCAGGAGGCCCTTGGCTTCATCCAGGACAACTCCTGCTGGTGGGAGGAGGTGCCGGTGGGCCTGGAGTCCACGCCGCCCTTGGGGGTTCTGGGTGTGGGCGCCTGCCTGCGCTCAGCAGAGCCGGGCTTCACGCGTGCCTGGCTCGGGCTGCCTGGGCCGCTGCGCCTCGGTTGCCTCCCATTGCCTCAAGCCCAGCGGCTGCTCGCAGGCGGCTCTGCAGGGGTCTTGGCGCACCTGCGGCTGCTGTGCACAGGCTTATGGCTCAGGGGTGGGGTGGGGGGCCTGGCGATCAACAGACCTGGCTCCTGTCAGGGTGTGCGCAGCCTCTGAAGGTGGCCGGGGCTGTCCTCAGAGGACACGTCCACATGCCGTGGTCTCAGGCCCAGGCCCTCCACCCTCTAAATTTCACTGTTGCCTACTGGTCCGTGAGGGCTTCCCAGGGGGGGCTAGTGGTAAAGAACCTGCCAGTGCTGGAGACAAAAGACACAGGTTTGATCCCTGGGTTGGGAAGAACTCCTGGAGGAGGGCTTGGAAACCCACCCAGTCTTGCCTGGAGGATCCCATGGACAGAGGAGCCTGGCGGGCCACAGTCCATGGGGTCGCAGAGTCAGACATGACTGAGCGACTTAGCACGCACAGCCCTAGCGGTCCACGTGTGGCCTCCGCGAGCTGACTGACTGACTCCAATCTGTCTCAGGCCGTCTCAGGACCTGGTTTCGGCGCTGGCGGGACCGAAGCCGGAGGGCTGCCCAGCAGAGGCTGCAGATGGAGCGGGCACTGCAGCATTACTGCCGGAAGCTGCTGCAGGAGGCCCTGGCCCGGTGGAAGGCGCACCATCGGGGCTGCGTCAGGAAGAGGGTGAGGTGGGGGGCAGCTCCACGAGCTCCCCAGCGTGGCTGGGCTGTCTGGGCCAGGAGACCACATTCCGGCAAGGCAAGGTCTTTCCTGAAGCACTCCCAAGCGGCCAGTGTGGATGGTGGTTGCCGGGGTCCTGTGGGTGCAAGGCTGCCTTTCTGGTTGGCGAGTGAGAGCTGGGGAAGCAGCCTCGGGAGCCTGTCCTCCAGGTGGACAGCGGCTCGGCAGAGAACCCGTTCAGTCTGAACCACGCCCGTCAGTGCTGGGCGGACTGCAGAGCCATCTGGACACCCCGTCTGTGCAGGAGGCCCTTGGCTTCATCCAATGTGACTCCTGCTGTGGGAGGAGGTGCCGGTGGGCCTGGAGTCCAGGCCGCCCTTGGGGGCTCTGGGTGTGGGCACCTGCTGGCCCCAGGCACACGGCTCACAGCCCACTGCGTGCTGTCTCCCCAGCTGCAGCAGAGGCAGGCCGCCCGACTGCTGGCCCGGACGCTCAGCCAGGCTTGCTTCCACCAGTGGAGACGACAGGTGGGCGCCCTGGAGAAGCCTCTCCCAGTCCTGCTCCCTCACGGGCCCAGCTCCAGCTCGTGTTGGTTTCACCCTCTTCCCGGGGCTCCCCCAGCCCCGCCAGCCACTGCCCAGCACTGCCAGCTTCCTTCCCTGGGAACCTGTCTAAGGCCAAGTCCCTTCCTGCAGTGTCCTGTTGAAACATGTCAGGGTAACGTGTAGAAATTGATGGGAAACGCACTTTAGGTCTACTGAGGCTTTGCTGAGACACCAGGCAGACTGCGTCTTGTGTCCCGCCAGTGGCCCTTCAGGGGTCCAGTCCGTTTCCTCCCCAGAGCCCGGAGTCTTGCCCCCTGCTCCTGACCCCAGAGCTCTTGGCCATTCTTTCCCAAGCAGCTTTCTCAATGCCCAGCCTCAGGGCAGGCAGGGCCAGACCCAGCTGGAGAGGGATCTGAGGGTGACTGGGGCTGCGTGAGGGGGTCTCCCTGAAGGGGACACTGCCTTTCTGGCCCATAGCTGCTGGAGAGGACGCACGAGCGGCAGCACACGGCGCGGGCCCTGTGGTTCTGGGCCTTCTCCCTGCAGGCAAAGGTAACGGGCTCCCCATCCCAGCAGAGGCCACAGCCGGTGGGAGGGGGACCTCAGCAGGAGGCTGGGCCTCACCTCTCCTCTCCCTGGAGGCCTGGGCCGCCTGGCGGGGCCTCGTGCAGGAGACGAGGAGGAAGAAGGCGCGGGAGGAGCAGGCGGTGCAGGTCTACCACCTGCAGCTCCTCAGGGAAGGCGTCGAGCGCCTCCTGCGCTTTGCGGCAGGCACGAAGGCCTTCCGGCAGCAGCTGCACGCCGAGCAGCAGGTGCAGGTGGGTCTGGGGTGTCCCCACCGCCCCCCCCAGCCTGTGGGGCACGGGCGGGCACAGCACCGCCTGACCGGAGGCCGGTTGCAGGCAGCCCGGAGTCTCCACCACGCAGTGCGTCGCTGTGCCGCGCTCTGGAAGCAGAAGGCGCTGGGCCGGGGCAGGCAGCCGCAGTCCCCTGCGTCCACTGAGCCCAGCAGGAGAGTGACGTTTGAGCGTCCCCTTCCTAGCCACGTTGCTGCCGCGGCTGGCGATGCTCCCCTGGAGACCAAGAGGCCACCAGCTCCTCATGGGCTTTGGGGAGCCTTGGACGGCCTGGCGTCAGCCCCTGGGGACCCCCAGCTCCCGGAGCTGTGAGTAGCCTGTCCCTCACCTGTCTCTTATAC
>SJXQ01010985.1:226713-240559 GCA_006408695.1 Aepyceros melampus | reverse complement strand
CGCCGGGGCGGGGCGGGGGCCGGACGGCAGGCTCGGCCGCGCCCGCCCGGGCCGGGGTCCCTTTAAGGGGCGGGGCGGGGCAGCGCCAGGAAGAGGGGCCCGCGGCCCCCGCAGGGCGCCGCCGCCGGCCTCGCTGCGGTGCGGGCCTCACCCTCCGGCCACCTTTCCCAGCCAGCCCTCAGAGCTGGCAGAAGGCGAAGCCCTCGCTCCTTCTCACACCCAACCCGGAGGACAAAGGCTGCTTCCCGCCCCAAGCCCTCTTCTCCAGGCAGATACCCCCTGACACAGAAAGCCCAGTGCAGACCAGCGCAGGAGGCGCAGGGGGCAAGGTCCGCCCCGCCCTGGCGCCGGCTTCCTCGCAGGGATCAAGACCTGTGGGTGATTCTCCTCCTATCTTCTGCCCCTCTGGACGCTGGGGCCCCAGCCTGCAGGCTTCAGCACCCTACCCCCCATGCCCACCAAAAACACTCGGTCAACACGGGATGGAATGAGACAGCTTTCAGGGGCGCACCACCACCCCTACTCAGGCACAGAAAGCACATAGTACCACCCCAGCATCTTCTGACCATGGGGAATTCACTTTCCAGGGCAACATTTAGAAGAGCCTCTTCCTCTTCAGGAAGCCTTAGGGCTTGTGAGGAGATGGGCAGGGGAGCCAAGGGCACCTGGAAGACGGCGCAGTGGCACGCACAGCCCACACACCGCCCGAACCTGCACCCACCAAACCCAGGGCTCCGCAACACTCCACAGCCCGGGGCATCTCAGCGGGGAGGAGGGGGAGGACGGGAGGCTCCTCCCTCAGGGACTGCACCCAACAGGACAGGGCGGCAGCGGAGCACCGGCATTCTCAGTGAGCCTGCAGGCCCCTTCTGAGCGCAGAGCTCCAACCAAACACCACTCACGATGGCATGAGAGGCGTTAAAGCACAGAAGATGCTGATTCACAATCCTAACAAGAAAATTACAGATCCGGAAACCCGGGGAGACCATCCCGGCTTCCCCACAGTGCACCCAGACCCAACAGGGGTGGGGGGACAAGCGTGGCCCAAGAGCCCAGCGTCCCATCCTGCGAGCGCCCGCAGCACTGTTGCGCCCCGCCACCAAAGGGCCAGCCGGGCTGCTCCACCGGGGCCTGCGCTCCTCTGGGATCAGTCGCAACTCTCAGGCTGGCCGGTGCTTAGACAACTCATAAACCAGTGCTGAGACCAGCACTCCTGCCTTCTAACCTGCCCTCCACCCCGTGTGCCTCCAGAGGGAAATGCCTTCTGGACCATATTCCAGACAAAACTCAACACGGTTTCTGGGACTAACAAAACCCCTTGGCAGGTGCACACTCCCCTTCTGGCCAGCCACACTTGGGCCTTCATGGACACCTTGCTTGGACGCCCCTGGGCGGGAGTGCCACCTAGCGCCACCGCAAGGTTCTGCAGGCCCCCAGCCACTCGGCCAGAGCACCGAGGATGGCGCCCGGCCCTTCCCCACACCCTGAACACCGTGCCCTGCTGGGCCAGGAGGCCAGGGAGTGGCAGGTGTCCTCACTGCCCGGGGCTAGTGGAGGCCCCTGAGGAAGAACAGTGATGGCCGGCGTCCCAAGGCTGGCAAAAGCAGCCAGCAGCAGGTCATCAGCCTGGCAGGAGCCGGACAAGCACGGAGCGCCCTCGGGTGACTTCTTGATCCAAGGGCTGCTCACAGCCCTGCCAAATTCTCCCGGGGGGCGCTCCAGTGTTTCCTAGCAGTCCCACCAGCCCAATGACTTCTCTGCCGCCCAGAGAGCAAACCGGGTGCAGAGGATAAGGCAGCCCAGCAGAAAGCGCCCTCCTGCCCGGAGCCCAGCCTCATCCACTCCCTGCCCCCTCAGGGCTCCAGGCACGGTGCCCCCAGGCTAGGGGAGAGGAAAGGCTGGAGGTCTGCTTCCCACCAACTGGACTGTCTGCCCATCTTAACATCCAGAGTTGTCTTCTCACCACCTGTGAGGTAAGAAGCAGAACAGCACTTACTGAATACCCACCCCCTGCCAGCATGGGACCAGGTATCCATACCTGTGCATTCTCATTTAAAAGCAGCCTGTTCACAGAGAGGAAGCTATAACAATTACCAGAAGTTTAAAAACATGTAAAACAAGCTCCACACTGTCTAGGCTCCTGGAGGGAAGGAGATGCCAAGTGCGGGCGGTGGGTGGGGGCGCGCCACGCGGGAGACACAGGCTGATCGGCTTGCTTTCTTTTCACATCTGGAACGCAGCACCTTCCTCTTAAAAACTCCAAACTGAGCCAGAAACAAAGAGCTGGTGTTGACACAAGGATTGCTCCCTGGGCACCCTAGGCTAGGCTGCGGCGGCGACCGGCAACCTGTGCTCCGACGTGGACCCAAGTGTCGAGGGACGGAGTTCCATTTCACAGCCTCCGCGGTGTTCTTGCGGTGGCTTTGAGGGAAGTCCGCAAATGCGCGCAGAAACGAAGCAGATACACCGAAACACTGACGTCCATCGACCCAGTGGTCTTCTCTCAACTTTTCTGCCTTACTCAAATGCTCACAATAAAAATACTGGAAGCCACAGGAAAACGAAATTCTACTACTGGGGAGGAAAGCCCCGGACCCGGCTGGCACACGGTGCCTCTCCCGAGAGCCCCTCTCTGTCCACACGGCAGCTCCTCGCCTGGTGGGAGAGGCAGCCGCCAACCACCACCCTGCACCTCGGCCCCATCTCCATGGAGTCAGCTTCTTGGTGCAGGAGGAGGACACATGCCAGCTTCTGCCCCAAAGGCCACCCTCTCCACCCCACCCACATGCCCACACCTGTCCTCAGACCCGGTCAGAAGGGGACACCTCAGAAGTGCCAGAACCTGGGGGGCGGAGGCTTCTGTCCCCAGACGCCCCCCTGTGTGGGGCAGGAAACCCTGGGGTGGGCACGCCCACGTGCTCCCACCACACGCCTGCTGCCTGGGCCACCTGCTGGTGCACCTCTCAGCCTCTCGGTAAGAAGCACTTACGAAGGCCTGTTTCCCCGTTTGCACTTACGGAGACACAAGCAGGGTGTATCTGAAATCACAGCCGCCACACAGACGGCCGACACTCTGGGCACGGGGGTGCCTTCCAGCCCCGGGCAGAGCTGTCCCCTCGAAGCCACCTCTCAGCAGAGGCCCAGGGCAACCGCCCTCCCCCCGGAGGCCAAACACCAGGCCTGACAGCCCAAAATGACCAGGCTATTTGACCCTGAACCCAAAGCTTTCCCAGGAAGGACATCATGAGCTCCTGAAAAGGCACCTGGGGAAGAGTCCTCGCCTCGCCCAGCCACAGCTCTGGCTCTGAGGGCAGGGGTCCTGATCTGACGGGGCCGCAGGAGGGTGGGCTCCTTAATCCGTGCCAATCAGACTGAAATGTTAAGCTGACGAGTACACTGAGCCAATATAGGCAGAGAATAAAGACGTGAGAAATGCTGATGGGGACTCACGCTCAGAGAAAAGCCGACCACAGAAAAGTAACACAGCATGAGTCTGGAGGCTCTTCATTCCCTCCCCTCCACCTGCTCAAGTCAGAACTCCCCGGGCGTTTTCCACATCCAACCCAGCAGTGCGTCCCGTGCACTCTCCCCTCAAACATACCCAGAACAGAGCGTGCAGTCCACACAATACGATGGCCCAGTGGCCCAGCGGGTCTGACAGGCAGAGCCCCGCGGGGCGGGGAGGGACCCGGGCTGGGGGGAGGGGAAGCCATCCGCACGACTGCACGACGGGATATACAGTCAGCAGTTTAGACGAACTGTAAATGGAGCATGACCTTAAAACTCATGAATCACTGGTCTGTACACCTGTAACCTACATTCTACGTTAATTACACTTCAATAAAAACAGCATCAAGTGCCTTTCCCCTCCTCAGTGCTCCCACTCTGATCTGCTGGGATCCCATCAGAGCCTCCCGACAGGTCCCCTAACCTGTCCCCACGGCAGCCAGGACAGTCGGATCAGAACCCATATCTCTCAGGGCGCACTCAAAAGACAGGCAGAGCTGGCACCCTGGGTCCTCCCGCCCTCCGGGCCTCCAGCCACAGGGGCTCTTGTTCCCCATCAACAGCGACAAGTGCGCTCTGTCAATCTGCCCGGACAGCTCTCCCCACCCCTCAGATGCCCTGGGAGCCCACACGGCTCTGCGCGGGCCGCCTTCCTTCCTTCCCTGGTGCTGCCCAGCCCAAGACACCATGCCCTGTACCTGTCTGGGCTTCCTCCGCGGCCTTTCAACTCTTGACATGCCCGTGTCTCCCTGTTTCTTGTCTGTCTTAGCCCCTAATAAGGGCGGCTCTCTGAGGGTGGGATCTCCGGTTCTCTTCACTAGTGAATCCCCTGCAGCTCAACACGGCCTGGCACAAGAAGGAGCGCAAAGATGTGTGGTGTGGAGTCAACATGAGAGGAGTGATGTTTGTCTGTGACAACGGTTTCACTAACACCCACTGTGGTTCATGTACAACGATCCTATGCCTGATGGACAATGCCTATTACAGATGGCTATGAGAGGTTTAGATGCCAAACACACAGCACAGACTGCAGGCGCCCAGACCCTTTCAGACAGCAACTCCACACCCAGCATGCAGCCCAAGGGAAGGCCTATGTGCACAGATTTGCTCAGCATTACTCACCGGGAAAAACCACCAGTGCCCAGCACCCACCACAGCAGCAGAGCCACTTACAGTTCGTACTGATATGGAGTCTGCAAAATCATCATACTAGGTTGGTGCAAATGTAATTTCAGTTTTTGCACTGTTGAAATTTGCTGTTTGATACTGGAATACATTCTTAATTGAGGTTGTGTTATACAACATTTTAATGTACGTTTCTCGCTTTATGTTTTTTGTGCTAATGACTTATTGCTGTTTAGTTTACATTTATTTTGGACTATGGAAATGATGTTAGACAAAACGCAAATTCAAGCAATTTTCATTTGAGTTCAAAATGGATCTTAAAGCAGTGGAGAACACTCGCAACACAATGCATTTGGCCCAGAAACTGCTAACAAACATACAGGGCAGTGGTGATTCAAAAAGTTTTGCAAAGGAGACGACAGCCTTGAAGATTAGGACTGTAATGGCCAGACACTGGAAGCTGACAACAACCAAGTGAAGGATCATAGAGGCTGATCCCCTTATAACTACACGAGAAGCTGCTGAAGAACTCAACGTGGACCATTCGACAGTCGGCTGGCATTTGAAGCAAACTGGAAAGGTGAGAAAGCTGGATAAGTGAGTGGGTGCCTCATGAGCTGACCGAAAATCTAAAAAATTATTTTGAAGTGTCATCTTCTTTTATTCTAAGCAACGACAAACCATTCCTCGATAGGACTGTGACATGCAACGAAAAGTGGATTTTATACGACAACCAGTGATAACCAGCTCAGTGGCTGGACCACTGGACGGTGCTCCAAAGCACCTCCCAAAGCCAACCTTGCACCAAAGAGTCGTGGTCACTGTTTGGTGTCTGCTGCCTGGCTGATCGACGACAGCTTCCTGCATCTTGGTGAAACTATCACATCTGAGAAATACGCTCCGCAAATCGATGAGATGCACCAATAACTGCAATGCCTGCCGCTGGCACTGGTCAACAGAAACGGCCCAATTCTTCTCCATGACAACGCCTGACCACATATCACACAACCAATGTTCCAAAAGTTGAATGAATTTGGCTAAAGTTTTGCCTCATCTGCAATATTCACTGACCTCTTGAACATTCACTGACCTCTCACCAAATACCATTTCTTTAATCATCTCAACAACTTTTTGCAAGGAAAATGTTTCCATGACCAGCAGGAGGCAGAAAATGCTTTCCAAGAATTTATCAAATCCTCAAGGACAGATTTTTACACTATAGGAATAAATCAATTTATTTCTCATTGGCAAAGTTGTGTTGATTGTAATGGTTCCTATTTTGATTAATAAAGATGTGTTTGCATCTAATTATAATGATTTAAAATTCATGATCTGAAACCACAATTACCTTTGCACCAACCTAAAGATACGAAATAGGAGCAGCTGCCCCTGGACGGCACAGGTACGAACCGCACAGGGCCATTTACAAGCAGAGTTCTCAACAGATATGCACTACAGAGCTATGCAAATGGAGGGTAAGGAGCCACGCACCCCAGGGGGCCTATAAAGTTACATGCACCTTTTCCCAGGGACGGAGGTTGGTGCCTCCAATCTCTACATTGTTTAAGGGTCAACTCTATATCCGTTTAAAAACAGATAGACAGGAAGTGAATACACGAAAACTAAAGCCCACGATTACGCAACAAGTCATCTAGTGAGAAGGAGGGGGAATCAAGAGTGTCCTCCCGGTTTTCCAACACTCTGTCAGAGTATCACCATCATTTCTGTCATTTACGAGAGAATAAGACTGATTCACAGAAGGGGGCCGACAACGCTCAACGGGGAAAGGACAGCCTTTTTTCAATCAACAGTGCTGGGCACACTGGACATCCACGTGAATGAAGTCAGACACTTACCATACACGACATAAAAAACAGCTCCAAACGGATCAGAGACCTAAACATCAGACCTAAAACCGTGAAATTCTTAGAGGAGAGACTTCCCTTGTGGTCCAACGGTTAAGACTCCACGCTCCCAATGCAGACACACGCGATGGGGCAACTCAGCCTGTGCACGCCCAGAGCTGGTGCTCCTCCACAAGAGAGACCAGGATGAGCCACCCGAGTGCCCCCAACTCACCGCAACGGAGAGCCCGCACAGCCAACAACACATTTACAGAGGAGGAGCAAGCGAGCAGGACTGACTTCAGTGCAGCTCTTTCAGCACAAAGCCCAGCTCCTCCAGACCTCTCACTGCACCGGGCGCTCTGCCCCCATGTCCCGTCACTGTGCAGAGCCCAGAGCTTATGAGCTAATTCAACCCTGTCCTCTTTACGGACAATCGTCTTTCAGGTACTGACTCACAGAGGGCAGGAATTCCAGTTATACAAACAATGGATGCTAAAAAAAACCACTGACGTTGGTCTTTTGTGAATGAGGAAGCAGATTTCTTCCACACGCAGCTTCTCTTGGGATTCCTTGGAAATGAGCGGGGATTTCCTGAAAGCAGGTGAGCAGGTCACAGGGTGGGTCAGCCTGACAGATGCTCAGGGTCAGAGGGAAGAAAGCGTGGGTCCAACACGCGGTGGGGTCATGGGTCACAGTCTCACAAGTGCTTCACTAGTTAGAAGAAGGCTGTTTACACGGGAAACCACCAGCAACAGGTGCGCAGTGCTCAGCATGCACAGACGGCGTGACTCACACGCTGTACAATGGCCCCTCACCAAACGGAGTCCGGGGTGTGTGACCCCGAAACAGGCAACCTGGAAAGCCATCTGTCTGAGTCCACACAGCCACCAAGGCGCACAGCCAGAGCCAGCCTTCAGGACTGGGACCCTGGCTGCGGGGGCAGCCGGGCTGGATTAATGATACGGTGAGGCTCACAGGGAAACCGCACGCATCACCCCAAATACCGCCAAGGCTCTGCGTTCACAGGTCAGGGCCTACTGGCAGCGCAGGTGTTTCACTTGTTAAGTGAGGGTGAAAAGAAAGCAGTGTTCAAACTCACGCCTTTATACTCAACTTCAGCGCTGACTGAACGTCCACTAGGAGTCAGGAATGACACTGCGCCGTGGGAAGCCCAGGCGCGTCCCTTGAGCCGCAGCCGTCACTGTGTGATGCCCAACCGCACCCCCGCTTCTTGGCCCAAGAGCATTCTGAGCAGTAATGGTGAAGAGACTGGTTGCAGTCTGGTTCCTGGTGAGGACGTATCCACATCACACAAGTCCAACCCTTCCGGCCCGCCCTCAGACTGAGGAAGCGTGACGGCCAGGACGCCAGCCCTGGGGGAAGGCATGAGCTCCCAAGATTTCAAGAGGCCTTGGGGAGACCAGGGGTGCGTCTGAAGACAGAGGGAAGCCTGACACGACTTCCACATTGCCCCAAACCCACTGGAGACATGAGCTCCAAGAAAGCACATTCCGCTTTCTCAGATGGCTTAACTTCAGGGCGATTTACAGAGGGACAGGAACGGTGCTCCGGGAGGACCAAGGCGGCTCCCCCGGTTCAGTCCTACCTCCCAGTGACCAGCAAGCCTGGGCGGGACGTCCAAGCCCAGCTTCTGCAGCTCTCGCTCCCGGTACTTCTCGTACTGCCGGTACCCTGCAACCCGCCAGCCGTGGCGACCAGAACGGGCAGGGGCCGCAGCAGGGACAAGGTGCGGGCAGGGGCCGTGTGGACTTTCCTGGCATCTGTGAAAAAACAGGAAAACGTTGAGCCAGGAGAAGGGACAGCGTTGAGTCATGCAAACACAGCACCAACAGGAAGGCTGGGACGAGCCCTCAGCAAAGCTGACGGGACCCCAGAGATCCAACAAGCAGGAGCAGCCCTGAGTCACTGCGGAGACACTGCTGCCTCCAGAGTCTACCTAGTTAGGGACTCACGTGTCTTCCCCATGTAACAACGATGTACCTCAACTGCCGCCACAGCTACAGAGTTTAAGATGAAAACATCAAATGCAAACAGATCAAAAAAGTATCCCAGGTTGCCCTGCCGGCTACCCACAGGGCCAGATGGGGACAGGCTCTCTGATCTCACTTTTATGACCCAGACCCAGTTCTGACTGGACACCAGTATTCTTTCAAAGGCAAAATCTTATAAGCTCTTACAATTCAACAATGAAAGACAAATAGCCCAATTAAAAAACATACTAAGGGCTTTCTTCATGGCTCGGTGGTAAAGAATCTGCTTGCCAATGCAGGAGACACAGGTTCTATTCCTGGTCTGGGAAGATCCCACATGCCAGGGAGCAACTAAGCATGTCCGTCACTACTGCTGAGCCTCCGCTCTAGAGCCTGAGAACCAAAACTGAAGCCTGCCAGCCCAGAGCCCGTGCTCCACAACGGGAGAAGCCACCGCAGTGAGAAGCCCGTGCTCACTACAGCTAGAGAACAGCCCACGCAGCAAGAGAGCCGGCACAGCCAAAAATGAGTAAAACGAAAAAATAAGATAAAGACACACTAAGGATACGAATAGACGTTTCTCCAACAGGAATGGCCAATGAGCACATATGAAGATGCTCAACATGCATTATGGGTTGAATCATGTCCCCCCAGGCAGGTGGCTCCACGGTAAGGAATCCACCTGCCAATGCAGGAGCCACAGGGGACTTGAGCTCAATCCCTGGGTCGGAAGATCCCCTGAAGAACCAAGTGGCGACCCACTGCGGTGTTCCTGCCTGGGAAACCCCATGGACAGAGGAGCCTGCGGGCTACAGCCCAGGGCCCACAAAGCCGGAGACGACTTGGTGACCGAGCCCGCACACACACAAAATTCATATGCTGCGGCCCCAACCCCAGCACCTCCACCACCTTTCTCAGAGAGAAGGTCTCCGCAGAAGGAATCAAGTTAAAATAAGGTCCCCACAGTGGGCTCTAATGATATGACTCGTCCGCCTACAGAAAGAGAAAATCTGGAGACAGACACACATATGGGGAGGCGGCCATCTGCAGACAAGGGCAGTGAGGTGAAGGCAGCAAATGAAGACTGTGGCACAGTGAGAAAAGGGGTTTGGATTTTTTTGTTTTTCTTTTTTTCTGGCCATGCCGAGAGGTTCATGGGGTTTTAGTTCCCAGACAAGGGACTGAACCTGGGCCCTTAGCAGTGACGGCTTCAAGTCCTAACCACTGGACCGCCAGGGAATTCCCTGCTGTTTCTTTTTTTAATGAGCAAGTATGGATGTCAATAATCTCTTCCATCTTTTGATTATTCCTAAAGAACCCTTACTACTTAACAACTAAATAGTCTACCTCTGACCAGAAAAAACTTGTCAGAAAGCAAGAAACATTTTTTTTCCTCTTTCTGGATTATCTGGTGAGGAGAGACCTGCCGTACGCAGCCTCGCGGCACTAAGCCAGCGCCCCAGGCTGGCGGGTCACACCCTCCTCGGCGCTTTGGCTACACTGGTCCTTGCTTCAATTACAGGCCTCTTTCTCTACAGGCTTTCTTTACTCCTCTAACAGGAAGCAGGAAGCAGGGGTATCCTTCACTCCTGACTGACTCCCCGCCATGTTTGTCGCTTTATAAAAGCAGTTTTTCTGCAGATCTGAGACAGTCTGACTTCATTTCTTTTTTAAATTTTTATTTTTTTACTTTACAATACTGTATTGGTTTTGCCCTACACTGTATTGGTTTTGCCCTACACTGACATGATCCGCCACAGGTGTACATGAATTCCCAACCCTGAGCCCCCCTCCCACCACCCTTCCCATATCATCCCTCTGGGTAATCCCAGTGCACCAGCCCCAAGCATCCTGTATCCTGTATCGAACCTAGACTGGTGATTCGTTTCTTACATGATAGTATACATGTTTCAGTGCCATTCTACCAAATCATCCCACCCTCTCCCTCTCCCACAGAGTCCAAAAGTCTGTTATTTACATCTGTGTCTCTTTTGCTGTCTCGCATACAGGGTTATCATTACCATCTTTCTAAATTCCATATATATCTGACTTCATTTCTGAGGCTCCCCTCCATTCTTCAAGTTGAGTCTTACATGTTCCCACAGGCAAGTCCTACTTAAGTAATGCCCAGATGTGCCGCTATTTAACTACCTTAATAATAAGCCTTTTGTTTTTATTCTCATTAACCATCTCATTTTATTCCCAAGGTATGATTACTCGGCAGTCAAAAACAGCTTTTGGTACAACAGAATAAAAAGGGTATCTAGATAACAAAAACAGCACACATTTTTGTACAGATTCAAACAGCTGCTTAAAAGATCCAAAAAGTTCATAACCCAGTGCTGGGGTGGGTGTGGGGAACCGATGTACTCATGAGCCTTTTCTGCTCAAGAGGGGAGACTGGGACAGCCCTCTCTGAAGAGCAATTTGGTCTAAATACCAAGTTATAAAATACACAAACCTTTTCAGTCAGCAAGTCTAAGTCACCAAATTTATTCTGAGGATGCATAAAGATATGTTACTACAGAACTGTCTATAACAGAAAAAGAGTTCAGTTCAGTCGCTCAATTGTGTCCAACTCTTTGCGACCCCATGGACGGCAGCATGCCAGGCCTCCCTATCCATCACCAACTCCCGGAGCTTACTCAAACTCATGTCCATCGAGTTGGTGATGCCATCCAACCATCTCATCCTCTATTGTCCCCCTCCCCTCCCGCCTTCAATCTTTCCCAGCATCAGGGTCTTTTCCAATGAGTCAGTTCTTCACTTCAGTGGCCAAAGTATTGGAGCTTCAGCTTCAGCATCAGTCCTTCCAATGAATATTCAGGGTTGATCTCCTTTAGGATGGACTGGTTTTATCTCCTTGCAGTCTGAGGGACTCTCAAGAGTCTTCTCCAACACCACAGTTCAAAAAACTAGGAGCAACTAAAATGTCCAACACCAAATGGTACAGTCAAGCAATGGAACACCACATATTCACCCAGTAAAAATAATCAGATAACAGCAGCTAAAGCTTCAGTGGTACCTATGTGGCAGGGACTCTAAGCACTTCACAGGCACGATTCCATCTGATCCTAACGACAGCCCTATGAAACAGGTACTGTGTCTGTGTGAGTTTGCTGATGAGCAAACTGAAGCAGAGGCCAGCACCGGCTCTACCCACGGCTTGTGCTTAGTCGCTCAGCCGTGTCTGCCTCTGCAACCCCACAGACTGCAGCCCGCCAGGCTCCTCTGTCCATGGGATTCTCCAGGCAAGAATACTGGAGTGGGTTGCCATTTCCTTCTCCAGAGGATCTTCCCCACCCAGGGATCTAACTCACATCTCTTGAGCCTCCTGCACTGGTAGGCAGATTCTTTACCACTGTGTCACCTGGGAAGTCCAATCTTTTGTAAGCAGTAAATTGCTACTTACTTGTGGAAAAGGTTCTGAGAGGTGGCTTCCTCAAGGACTGAAGGAAGTGGCTCAAAGCAACATCTTCACAGTGAGGACGCCTATAATCAAGCAAAAAGCAATCATTAAACATTTTTTAATTAAAAAATTAAGAGGATCAACTGCCAAAATTTGAATACAGTCTACAGAGTCAATAATACTACTGCATCCATTTAATCTACCAGTTTTGACCACTGTACACACTGTCATTTTGTAAGAAAATGTCCTTATAGGAAAAGGGCTCAAAAATCTAAATGTAAAGGGGCACCAAGTGTTTCAGCAGAAAATATATACATATACACACTCACAAAAAGAGAAAAAGAAAGAGAAGGGAGAATGATACAGCAGAGATAGCTGACATATGGGAATCAGAGCACAGGGCATTTGGAAATTCTCTGTACTATTTTCATAACTTTACTGAAGTTTAAAACTTTTTCACCAAAGAATTACTCTTAAGACCATAATGAGCAGTAAAGCTGCAGTTACACAAAAAGCATATGTTTCTTCACCACAAAAGAACAGATGTACACAGCCTTGTGGCCTCAAACTCTTATTAATTAAAGAACCTAATAAAGTGGCTGAAATTTTAAATTTTTTTCTTTTTGGGCTGTACCACAAAGCCTGCAGGACTGAACTTGTGCCCCCAGCAGTGGAAGCACAGACTTCTAACCACGGGACCACCAGAAGATACCCTGAAATTTTAAACTTTAAATGTTTACCCTGGGGAAAGAATGACGCAAACAAATCAGGGTGAGCTACTCTAATCTACTTTGAGTCTGGAAGGCTCAACCTGTTTGGAATTTTAAAATTATTATTTGTGGCTACTTTACCACAAAAGCTACTTTCACAGGGTAAAAGGGTTTTCAAGCATTCTGAGAAAAAAAATGACCATTTTCATGGCTTCAAGCTGTAAGGAAATGGTATTTTATTGTCTCTCTTCATTTTCTCTTTACCTAGGGAAATAGGACACATCCCCAGTGCAGTAAGTGACTGTGCGAGCAAGGAAAGCATTGATGAATTTTTAGTAAACAACCAGCTCTCTCCTTAATCAAAGAGCAAACACCCCACCTTCAATTCAGATAGCACTTCAGTTCCCGCAAATACTGACCTGAAATCTAAAGTAAAGAAACTATGTCCTTGTTAGTAAGAGTTTCTTTCTTTCCTCCGGAGTCTTTTATGAAAGTAGAAATTTACTCTATTATAAATGTCTAAACTGCTATTTTTGTGGAAAACAGAACGGCATTTATGACTTTCATACAGTAACATTTACACTCATGGATTCCTAGTAGTTACGTCTTACATAAATATCCTGTGAACATGATCAGATTTAAACACCTTCATTTACTCCTGTGAAATTTCCCTGACTTAATAACACTCTCGCAGCATGTGCTAACAGGGTGACTCTGACTCTCCTACAGGCAGGCAAGATCTGCATGCAGTACAAGTCTGGGACCTTGACCGTCACCACCCCCTCAGAGGCCAGATGGACGGACAGCTCCTAGCACAAAGGAGGGTGTGTTGCAGTAGGCGAGTGTTCCTTCAGCGTGCACAATGCTCAGCTCTTGGACTGGACACTCCCCCTGCAAAGGCGAGTGCCTGAGCTCTGCTTTCCGGGGGAGTTAGAGCCCCGGTGTAAACGCTGGCTGAAGGCTGCATTGTTGCGTGGCGCACACTGCGGCATTGTGTGTCCAGAACTGCTGCTGAGCCCCCAGCTCAAAGCATGCTGCAGGCTGCTGAATGAGGCCTTTCCTTCCCTGCCCCCTGGTGGGGCGGGGGGGGGGGCTGCTTAGGGGAGGGGCAAGTGGGAGACCAGGGCTTATCCACTGTAACCAACGCACAGCACCCAGGAGGCTGGTCTGCATTCAGATCTTCCCAAGAACAAAGTCAAGGTCTCGCCATCCCCTGCTGCAGCCCCAGCTCCTGGAACAAGTGCCTGGCAAACAGCT
>SJXQ01010985.1:194427-226556 GCA_006408695.1 Aepyceros melampus | reverse complement strand
TGGCATCAGCTTGTCTTTCATCTCTGGATCATTCTCATTCTCACATCAGCAGCACACTTTTCCTGATCTCACAACGCTGCCCACGCCAGTGTGGGCATGCAGAAAGGGCAACGCCCGCTGCTTCACTTCCTCGCCTTCCCGTCTCTCCGGCCTTTTGTTCCCACCACATCGCCTCCTGCTGAGGTCACCTCTTCCACGCTGCCAACCCCTACTCACATTTCTTGGACCTCGTGTTATTTGACCTCTCAGCAGCATCTGTCATAGGTGATCCCCTTCTTTTTTTTTTCCTCCAAATGAGGTGTAACTGAAATGTAACATTATATTAGTTTCCGGTGTAGGATATTATTCCCTATTTGTGTATATTGTGGAAGGATCCCCACAAGAAAACTAGTTAAACATCCCTCACCATACATATTTGCAGATTTTTCTTGTGATGAGAAATACTCTCTTAGCAACTTTCAAATACACAAGACAGTACTAGTAACTATCGGCCCCACACTATACAGTGTGTGCCTGGGACTTAGCTGTTTTTTAACTGGGAGTTTCTTTCAACGCCTTCATTCACACCTTGCCCCTCTTGAAACACACACAGCCTTTGGAACCCCAATTTTCCTCCTGTCTGTCCGGTCTCCCTAACTTCAAACAACTGCCATGCCCGAGGCTCAGACACCTGCTTAGTCTAGACTTCGCCCTAGAGATGTTCACCCAGTCTGGTTTTAAACAGCCAGATGCAGAGGACTCTCCTCACTGCTACTTTAGAGACCTCCAGACCATATTTCAACCTGGCTACCCAACATCCTCATTTTGAATTACCTCAAACTGAGTTTGCCCAAAACAGATTCCCAACCCTCCCTCACTCCCCTTCAATGGCTCCATCCCCTAGAGCTGTCCATCTGTGGCAGAGACTAGCCAGCCGGTTATTAAATCCACTTCCTCTACCCAACAGATGAGATTTCCTAAAAGTGAGTTCTAACCCCCGTGAGAACCATTCAGACTTCCCAGGTCCCCTCCTGGCCTGTTAGTGGAGACAAACACGCAGATGCTGGGCAGCCATGTGTTACGATGGCGAGAGACAGGCCCTCAAATCACATTGCCCTCTCGATGAGAAGCGGCCTGGACTTACATGATAGAGACAAAAACTTTCACTGTGTTAAGTCACCAAGATGTTAGAATTTACCTGTTACCATAGCAACGCTGCTATAATTAATACACCATCCCAGACAAAAGGCACCATAACTACCCCGTGCACAGGTTGAAACCCTAGGACTCCTTTGCAAGTCCTTTCTTTCTCACTGTCCACATTCAATCCACTGACAAGGCACGAAGCCACTTTCAAAATACACCCTTATCTGCCTACTTCTCTTCTCTGGCCTGAGCCACTGGGTCTGCTGCGGAAGAGCTGCACTAGCCTGGTCTCCCTGCCTGGCCTCCATGTCCCATTTATCACAGAACATCCGGACTGATCTTTTCAAAACAGACCCTACATAAGGGGCCCTCTGCACCCCAGTCCTCCTGCTACTTCCCCTCTCCTCACACACCCACCCCCACCCCTTGCACACCCACGCCTCTGCAATGATGTCTCTGCTGGGCACACCCCTCCAGCTGGTTCAGTCCCTCCTCACTCAAGTCTCTGCTCAAATGCTTCCTCCTGACCACAAGCCCAAGAGTTCTCTTTCTGGAGCGCTAACTCCTTAATTAACTTTCTTTATTTTTCTTCTCACTACCTGAAATGAACTGATTTTATATATATTCACATTATTTCTGTCTGTACTTGTCAACAAATACAGGGGTTTCTCTGTCTTCCCCCTGGACCTCAATCTCAATGGTGAGATTAAGCTTCAGAGAAATGAACAGCTAGGTTTAATCACATGTACCTTCTGTATGGTGAACCCACGTGTACCTCCTGCAAGCAGGCAATTAAAGCCCACGATTAAGCACTTAAGTCTCACTCTGGGGCTCACATCTCCTATTCTGCCACTTGTTAATTAATTCTAAGCCTCAGTTTCTCCACCTCTAAAAACAGGACCTACCTCACTAGGAGTAATGAGACAATCACATAAAACCTTAATCCCAGGCCCTGGTACCTAGCTACATATTACTCTTGTCAAAAGTAACGCAAGTGATGTTCAGCTGGCACACACTGGGGTGGCCACATCAACTGTGACCCCTGTTCACCCTAACTGGTCTGTGTCCACACTCATAGTTTTAAACTGTTTTTATGATTTATTATTATTATTTTTGGCTGTGCTGGGTCTTTGCTGCTACAAAGCTTCTCAAGCTGTGGGGAGTGCGAGCTACTCTCTCGTTGTGGTGCTTGAGCTTCGAATTGCAGTGGCTTCTCTTGCTGCAGTGCACAGGCTCTAAGACTCAGTAGTTTCGGCTCCCCGGGCTCCAGAGCACAAGCTCGACAGTTACAGCACATGAGCTTAACTGCTCCATGGCAAGTGGGATCTTCCCAGAACAGGGATCGAACCCATGTCTCCTGCATTGGCAGGCAGATTCTTTACCACTGAGGCACCAGGGAAGCCCAGTTTTAAGATATTTTTAACATCACCTCTGGTAGTAACACTAACTATAGTCCTTATGTCCCTCCTGCTTTTTGGAGCTGTGAAAAATTCTCCTGAAAATGAATTGGCAGGTTTCTTAAGACCTATTCCATGTTCTATCTCGTATTATTTAACCGTGTTCCTGCTCTCTCCTACTAAACTGTAAAGTTCTTTCAACGCAAGGCCTGTATCTTTTAATTCCTCTCTTTTCTCCTGCCCTCCTCCCTCACCCCTGATCCCTGGCACTGTAGCTGACAGTGGCAGGAATGTCATAAATACTCCTGAAGGAAGGTCTGACACAACCACGCACCACCTAGGTACTATGTTCATACGTGCCTGAACTGAAGAATTGTCCAGGGCATCCATAAAAAATACAGTTGCTAGGGCCCCAACCTACACCTACTGAGCCTGAATTTGGCAGCACTGTGGGGATATACCTGGGAATCTCTTTTACTAATTAACACCCACTCCATTCTTTTATTAAATTTAGGAAACATGGCCCTAAATTATCACTTATAATACTTTCTCTATTCTCTCACCTGTCACATATCACTCAGTTACTGGAAAATTCTGCAGTATGAGGCTTTCAAATATATGTCTCAAAAACAGACACTGCTTTACTTAAAAATCATGGAAATGTTATCTTTTGGGTTTTTTTTTTTTTTGCATTTCAATACAGTTTCCATCTGGATATGTAACAGCTTTGAAAACTGAATTACTGTACCCAAATCCTCATCCCTCCTACCCAGTGGACCTAAATCCAGCTGTATCTACCTATACTGGTACTAAAGTTTCGACTTTTTTCCCTTTTTAAATGATAATGGGTGAAGTCATCTTCCTCACCATCGTTAAAAAAAAACAAACATGAGGGTCATTTTTTCAGTCTTTCCAACTTATGACACATTTTACTACTGACTCATAAACAGCACACCTGGTAACAACATTAAAACAACAGAGACCCTTTTGTTCAAATCCTAACAGTTACCACCACACTATGGAGCCCTCTCCTGAGAAGTTACACCATTTCTGAGTAGTTAATAGGACAGTGAAGCTTTCCTGTCCAGGGCAATGACATTTCCTGTTCCCTCTCAGCCCAAAACCAGTGTCTCTACTTCCCACAATTACAGCACAAGCTCTGATCCACGCTGACAAAATGAAGCCAGTCCAAAACACAAAAGTTGTGGGTCTCGCAAATCTTAGCTCTTCGAAATGACACCGGGCGACAGATTCTGAGTTACAGCAACCAACATTTTAATCCATTTTCCGAGAGTCCAAATGCTCCCATGCTAGTTCTTACATAAGCTATTTCGAATAATGAATGTCCTCACGGTAGGCAGCCTGAAGGAAAGGTCCCTGCGTGAGACACAGAGGTACCTGGGAAGGAGTCTCAGCTCTGCTGCTACCTGGCTGGGTGGAACTGAGCAAGTCCCTCCGTCTATCAGGGCCTCGACTTCGCCAAAAAGAAAGGGCTGGATTTATGACCCCTCTAACAATCTAAGAGTTGACAGTCACTAGGGTAACCGAGACCCTATTTCCATCATGACTATTTTGAGATTACGGAATCCTACCCTCTCACTTCAGAGTCCAAGAATCCAAAGTGAAAGCCGCCCAACTCCCACTCCAGTGCTCTTCCCACATCTCGGCGGCGCCCCCAGCAATACGACTCCCAGAGAAAGAAGCGTCCAGCCCTGCCTCGTCTCTAGTGGCGGATACGCAGCCCATTTCACCTGGTTTAGGGGGTGCTTTTGTTTATATTTTTGTCTTTTGTCCCTCGTGGAGTGGAAAGGACAAAGAGAGAGATTTAGGCCAGACTCGGACCGTCCTAGACAGAGGCAGTCGCACCTGCGCCCGAGCTCGAGGTGAAGGTGAGTCTCCACTCGAGCACTCCTCAGGGCGAGCCCGCGACAAAGAAACGACTCCGCTCTCTAGACCCCGGTTTGGCTCGGGCCGTCCCTCGCCCCGAGGCAGGATCCCCAAACAGTTGTACCTGCTCCGCCACGCGACCCCGGGCAGCCACCTCAGGCATCCCAGCCCCACGGACGCCGCCATCTTGTCTCCTCCTTCTCGGCGGATCACGCCCCCTTTTACAGGCGGGTCGCACGCATGTGACGTAACGCGTCTCGAACTCTCGGGCCCAATGAAGAACGCAGAATGTGTGTGGGGCGGGGCTATGTGTCTAAGCTCCTTCGCCCGCCCCTTTAGGCACCTGCAGGGCCCGGTCGGATAGGTGAGCAAGGTGGCCGCGCCTACTGTGCTAAACCTGGACCTGAGCGCCGGGTTGCCAGTTCTCCTTCCTCCCTCCGACGTGCGTCTCTGCATGTGCCCGGAGAATCTGACTCATCCAAGGTCTGAGAATGGATCAGTTGAGCTAAGTTGCTCATTTACGGGTGGGGAATCTGAAAGCGTCCACAGCTCAGCTGCCGTTGAGTAAGCGCTTCATAAGTGCCAAGCTCTGTGCTAATGACTTAGCGTGCATGGTGTCTCATTCTTCACCTCCCATCGCTGTACTATCAGGGAGTCCAGAGACCAGAGGTCTTGGATCACCTAGAAATGCAATTAGTCGTGCACGAGGTAACTGGTGTGACAGCGAGTGTTCCTGCAGTTTTTTGACCTTCAGGTTTAAGAGAAAATAGACTTAATAGTAGCTGCCTTCGGCAGCCAGCTCTGAGAATTATTCTTATTTTAAAGACAGAGAAATCAGAGCTCAGGAAAGCTAACCATTAGAATGCTAAAGGGCATACTGCTATAAAAGAGAAAAGCTGGAATTTGAACATACATCTCTAATTCCAAAACCCATGAACTAAACATTCTTCCTTTTAATCCCTTTGCCTAGAATCTGGCTGAATATGGGTCCCCAAACTAAAGGAATATAGCTCTGCTTTTTCCTCCCTAAGCTGCTAATTGTACTTGTCTTCACCAGGCATTTTATATTTGCCTGGTGCCTGCAATTATTGACATTTCTATATGGTTGGTTATGCTCAACTAGGACATAACCAGGCCCTACAGGGAGCCTGACAGGCATCGGATTTCCTATTGAAGAGGAGACATTTCCCTTTTTGGTTTTCAAAAGTCTGAAGGGGGTGGGGAGTATAGAATGGGTTTTACTGTTCATTGAGAGTAGTAACTCAAAACCAGGGTGCAAAAAGTGGGAGAGGGAGATTATTTCAAAATGAAGTGCATTTGTGGAAACTGAATATTCACATGGTGGCTCAGATGGTAAAGAATCTGCCTGCAGTGCTGGAGACCTGGGTTCAATCCCTGGGTCAGGAAGATACCCTAGAGAAAGGGAATGGCTACCCACTCCAGTATTCTTGCCTGGAGAATTCCATGGAAAGAGGAGCCTAACGGGCTACAATCCATGGGGTTGCAAAGGGTCAGACCCTACTGAGCGACTAACACTTACACCATATACAAAAATTAACTCAGAATGGATCAAAGACCTAAAGCTAAGAACCACAACTGTATAAAACTCTTAAAACAAGGGAAATTTTCATGACATTGAATTCAACAGTGATTTCTTGGATATTGCACCAAAAGCATAGGCAACAACAAAATAACATAAGTTGGATTTCATCAAAATTTAAGTTTGTGCATCAAAGGACACTGTCAATAAATTGAAAAGACAACCCTGAGAATGGGAGAAAATATTTGCAAACAAACATATCTGATAAGGGTATGGTCTCCAGACTATACACAGAATTACTAAAACTCAACAACAACAACAAAAAAAAAAACAAATAATCCAATTCAAAAACAGGCAAAGGACTTGAACAGACATTTCTCCAATGATAATATACCAAAGGCCAATAAAAGATGCTCAAGGTTACTAATCATTAGGGAAATGCACATCACAAGCACAGTGAGATATCAACTTCTCACCCATTAGAATGGCTATAATCAAAGAGAAAGGAGAATAACAAGTGTTGGAAAGGATTTTGAAAAATCAGAACACTTATGCATTTCTGGGAACAACGTAAAATGGTACAGCTGCTATGCAGAATGGTTTGGTGGTTTCTCAAAAAGTTAAACACAGAATTATGATCCAGCACCTGTGTACATGCCCACTCTGACTCTTTGCTACGGACTTTAGCCCACCAGGCTTCTCTGTCCATGGGGTTCTCCAGGCAAGAATACTGGAGTGGGTTGCCATTTCCTCCTCCAAGGGATCTTCCTGACAGAGTTCTTTATCACTAGCGCACCTGGGAAACCCCAATCAAGCACCCGGGTATAACCTAAAAGAATGGAAGCAGGGACTCAGAGATTTGTACACCAATGTTCATAGTAACATTATTCACAATAGCCAAAAAGTGGTTCAGTAAATGAATAAATAAAAATGTGATATATCTATATAATAGAATATTATTCAGCTATAAAAACAAGTATGAGGGGACTTCCCTAGTGGTCCAGTGGTTAAAAATCCTCCTTCCAACCCAGGGGTCATGGGTTCAATCCCTGGTTGAGGAACAAGGATCCCACATGCTATTGGGAAACTATTAATAAATCCATAGTCTTGAACCCCTGAACCCCCAAGCCACAACTAGAGAGAGAATCCTGGACGCCACCCAAAAGACCTCCTATGCTGGAAAAAAGATCTGTGAACAGCAACTAGACCCAATATAGCCAAATAAGTAAATTTTTTTTTTTTAATGTATGAAGTACTGATATATGCTACAACAGGAATAAACTTTGAAAACATTATGATAAGTAAAATTAGCCAGTCACAAAAGGACACATATTGTTTAATTCCACTTACATGAAGTGCTTGCTGCTGTTTAGTTGCTCAGTTTTGTCCAACTGATTTGTGACCCCATGGACTGCAGCCCGCCAGACTCCTCTATCTGTGGGATGTTCCAGGCAAGAATACTAGAGTGGGTTGCCATTTCTCGAATGGGGGCTTCCAAGGTGGCCTCAGTGGTAAAGATTCCGCCTGCCAATTCAAGACACCCTGGTTTGATCCTGGGTTGGGAAGATCCCTGGAAGAGGAAATGGAACCCACTCCAGTATCCTTGCCTGAAAAGTTCCATGGAAAGAGGAGCCTGGTGGGTTACAGTCCATGGAGTGGCAAAGAGTCAGACATCACTGAAGTGACTGAGGATGCAAGCAATAAATAATCTACTTTTTGTCTCTATAGATTTCCCTATTTTGCATTTTCATATGAATGAAATCATAAATGCATTTGCATCACTGGTTTCTCTCACTTAGCATATTTTCATGGTTTGTCCATTTTATAACATGTACCAGTACCACATTTTTATGATTGAATAGTATTCCATTATACAGATAGACTGCATTTCTTTATCCATTCATAGTTAATCATTTCTACCTTTTAGCAATTGTGAAAAATACTGCTATAAACATTCATACGTGGTTTACTGTATAGACATATATTTTCATTTCTCTTCTGTATACACCTAGGAGTGGAATTGCTGGGTTGTATAGTTTAATTGGGCTTCCCCAGTGGCTCAGCCATGGCTCAGAAACAGTATGGACCTAACAGAAGCAGAAGATATTAAGAAGAGGTGGCAAGAATACACAGAACTACACACACAAAAAAGGTCTTAATGACCCAGATAACCATGATGGTATGGTTACTCACTTAGAGACAGACATCCTGGAGTGCAAAGTCAAGTGGCCTTAGAAAGCATTACTATGAACAAAGCTAGTGAAGGTGATGGAATTTCAGCTGAGCTAGTTCAAATCCTAAAAGATGATGCTGTTGGAGTGCTGCACTCAATATGCCAGCAAATTTGGAAAACTCAGCAGTGGCCACAGGACTCAAAAAGGTCAGTTTTCATTCCAGTCCCAAAGAAAGGCAATGCCAAAGAATGTTCAAAATACCACACGTTGCACTTATTTCACACGGTAGCAAAGTAATGCTCAAAATTCTCCAAGCCAGGCTTCAACAGTATGTGAACCGAGAACTTTCAGATGTTCAAGCTGCATTTAGAAAAGGCAGAGGAACCAGAGATCAAATTGCCAACATCCGTTGGATCACAAAAAAGGCAAGAGAATTCCAGACAAACATCTATTTCTGCTTCATTGACTATGCTAAAACCTTTGACTGTGTAGACCAAAACAAACTGGAAAATTCTTAAAGAGATGGGAATACCAGACCACCTTACCTGCCTCCTGTGAAACCTGTATGCTGGTCAAAAAGCAGCAGTTAGAATCAGACATGGAACAACAGACTAGTTCAAAATTGGGAAAGGAGTACATCAAGGCTGTATATTGTCACCCTGCTTATTTAACTTATATGCAGAGTACCTCATGCAAAAAGCCAGGCTGGATGAAACACAAGCTGCAATCAAGATTTTGGGAGAATATCAATAACCTCAGTTACGCAGATGACACCACCCTTATGGCAGAAAGTGAAGAAGAACTAAAGAGCCTCTTGAATGTGAAAGAGGACAGTGAAAAGCTAGCTTAAAACTCAACATTCAAAAAATGAAGATCATGGCATTTGGTCCCATCATTTCATGGTAAATAGATGGGGAAACGATGGAAACAGTGACAGACTTTATTTTCTTGGGCTCCAAAATCACTGCAGATGGTGACTGCAACCATGAAATTAAAAGACACTCCTTGGAGAAAAGCTATGACAAACATAGACAACATATTAAAAAAGCAGAGACATTACTTTGCCGATAGAAGTCGTCTAGTCAAAGCTATGGTTTTTCCAGTAGTCGTGTATGGATGTGAGAGCTGGACCATACAGAAGGCTGAATGCTGAAGAATTGATGCTTTTGAACTGTGGTGTTGGAGAAGACTCTTGAGAGTCCCTTGGACTGCAAGGAGATCCAACCAGTCCATTCTGAAGGAAATCAATCCTTTTCCTTAGAAGGACTGATGTTGAAGATGAAGCTTCAATACTTTGGCCACCTGATGCGAAGAGCCACCTCATTTGAAAAAACCCTGATGCTGGGAAAGATTAAAGGCAGGAGAAGGGGGCGACAGAGGATAAGATGTTTGGATGGTATCACTGACTCAATGGACATGAGTTTAACCAAGCTCCAAGAGATGGTGAAGGACAGGGAAGCCTGGTGTGTTACAGTCCATGGGGTCGCAGAGTTGGAAACGATTGTCAGAGAGTGTTCTGCCTATGTTTTCCTCTAGGAGTTTTACAGTTTCTGGTTTTACATTTAGATCTTTAATCCATTTTGAGTTTATTTTTCTGTATGGTGTTAGAAAGTGTTCTAATTTCATTCTTTTACATGTGGTTGACCAGTTTTCCCAGCACCACTTCTTAAAGAGGTTGTCTTTTCTCCATTGTATATTTTTGCCTCCTTTGTCAAAGATAAGGTGTCCAAAGGTGCATGCATTCATCTCTAGCTCCGTTAAAAAAAACCATTTGACTGCACCAGGTCTTAGTTGCAGTACACAGAATCTCTCATCTTCATTGTGGCTTGCCCAGCCCCCCATGTACAGTAAAAGACACGACCCTTCTCCTAGGACCCCACCTACTGTCACACCAGGTCCTGGTGGTATTAAAAGGAGGGAAAAACACTGTAGTTGCTTGGGAGAGATTCGAGGACCTTTACCATGGTCAGATGGAATCCTCTGCTCTGGAACCCCCTGGCTACTTCCCAGCAACCCTTTGAGATGCACTGGAGTAGAAGCTTCCAGATACTGTGTTGACAATGGTTTTCTCTGGTGAGGACCATTATACTGATTTCAGTGTTGTCAGATTTTGTTTCATCTCATTTTTCCTTTAAGTCGTCTCTGTAGAAACACATTGGATTGCTGAGTCCCTGGGTAAAATCCAAGGGAGGAGGAGTTTCCTGAGTCCAAGTAGAGATGCTTATCCTCCAGAGTGAAGGTTGGCAAATGAGGTGTCACTTCCTGTTCTGTAAATCAAGTTTTATTGGAATATACTCACCCCTATTTGTTCACATATCATCTACAGTGGCTTTCCTGCTATGACCACAGAGTTGAGTAGCTGCAGTGAAGGTCATACGGCTTGCAAAGCCTGAGATAGCTACTGTCTGACCCTTCACAGAAAAAGTTGTCCAAAATCTTGTCCAGAGCACCCTGCGTGGGGGCCTCTGTCTTGGCATCATCAGAGATGGGAGCTAGCTACAGCCTCCTGAAGAAAAAATATAAGAAGGGATTTGGATATAGTTCACCAAAAGGGAAAATTATTTCCATGGGATGGTCTATGCTCTCTGACATTCAGTTACTATCAAGAATTCAGATTGGAATCAGAGGAATATAGATCAGGTTAATTGTCCTGGGATTGGTGGGGAAAGACACAGAGGGCTTGCTGGAGAGCTGGAAATACTTGTAGAAAAGGCCAGGGAAGGCTTGCTGACAAGTTCAGAGGGGCAAAGGGACAAGCACATACCTGGCCAGTCCAGAGGAGTAGAAGTCGTAGCTTTCAGCACCTCATCTCACATCTGAGGATCCACGTTGGTTGTCAGCATAGAAACTTGCTATAGAAATTCTTTAGGGAGGACACAGCGTGAGTGAGATGGTTGAATGGTATCACTGACTCAATGGACATGAGTCTGAGCAAACTCTGGGAGACAGTGAAGGACAGGGGCACCTGGCATGTTGCAATTCATGGGGTCGCAAAAAGGTTTGACACAACTGAGCGACTGTACAGGAACAATAGTTTAATTGTTTAAGGAACTGACACAAGGTTTTCCAAAGTGGAAATCTGCATTCCCATCAGCAGTGATGAAGGTTCCAATTTCCCTGAAATTTCACTGCAGTTGAAGGGGTCTCAAAGAGTCGGACATGACTTAGCAACTGAACAACAACAATATAGAAATTCTAGCACAATTCTGCAGGGGAAGGTAATCAGCACTTTTCAAGAGTAAACAACAATAAAGCAAATTAAAAGACACTCATACACGACCTCTAATATCGTCAGTATGTGTGCATCTCTCTGTGTGTGTATATATATATATGTATACATATGCACATGTTCCCACCCCCTTAAATTTTAAGAATATATATGTGTCTGTGTGTGGATGTAAAATCTTTACATATCAGAGCTTCAAGGTGTCCTTCCAGCTATGAAGTTCTATGATTTTAAGGCAGCATGTGCCTGACTTAGGATTCTGTTCAATTATATATATATATATATATATATATATATTTTTTTTTTTTTTCAGCCATGCAGCATATGGAATCTTAGTTCTCCAACCAGGAACCCCGTCTGTGCCCCCTGCATTGGAAGTGTGGAGTCTTAACCACTGGACTGCCAGGGATGGCCTCATAAATTTTTAAGATGATAAATCAGTTCTAGATTGTGTCTATTTAATGAGGAGAAGAGAGGGGTACTTACTGGACAAAGAGAGGGAGGGAAAGGAGTTGACAGAAGAGGCAGCGACGGAAACAAACACACCCATAAGGAGCTGCTGACGTGAGTAGGAGGTTGAAAGCAGGGCGGCACCGGGCCTCACCTCCAGCACCTGGCCTCTTAGAGAACATCATGAAAGTTCTTCCGAAGCTGTGTTGCGGACCTAAATGTGGTGCACGACCTGTAGGCAGATAAATGCACTTGGTGGGGCTCCTCTGAAGCTCACAGTTTGGAGAGGGCTGTGGATCGCAGTGCAGGTAGTTGAGCGCATGGGGGAGTGTGTGGGCTGAGGAAGTAGCTGGGAGGTGCCTGACAGGGAAGGGAGCCAGAGGAAAAAACCTCCAGGGACCCGAAGACGTGGAGGCAGTCAAGTGTAGGGGTGAGAGAAAGAGTATGTGCACCTGACAGTACAGCTTCTGTGCAAAAGCATCAAGGCCAGAGGCAGCAAGGAGGGTTTGAAGAACTAGAGGGCGGAGCGCCTGGGGGCGGGGCTGGAGAGGCAGGCGTGGCCGAGGGGTGGGGTTTGGTAGCAGAGGTGGACTGCGCCGGGTGGTGTAAGAAGAGACCTCGGCGCTAGCACTTACCCTACAGGCTCCGTCCATCTGTCTTTAAGGCTCAGCTTCCTCATCCACAAAAGGGGATTAAAAACATCTACCTCATCAGGTTGTTGTGAGGACTCAAGATGGTAATAAACACAATGCTTGGCACTCGGGGTCAGTAAACGCTACTGTGGGCGAGAGGAACATCGGGGAAGGATTTCAAGGGAGCGAGTGGTTCTGACAAGGGCGAAATTAGATCACTTCGGGTTGGTGGCAGTAGGGGGAAACCTATCAACCGCTGCAGTACCTGGGGATATTTGCCCCGTGTTTGTACCCTTCCAAGGACCATTTTACCCTCTCCCAAAGTCTGAAATTAAAATGCAAAAGGGAGAAAAATTCTCAGGACGATTCTTGCCTGCAGGAGCCTCCACCCTCGGCATCCCGGCGTGTCCGTCCGTGCCCAGGGCCAGGGATGCAGGCTCCAGATTGGGCTGCGGGGAGGTATCTGGAAGGTAGGTGACACCACAGGAGGTGAGAACACCTCACTGGTCCCGCCCCACCTGTGAGCTACAGCCAACCAGACGTCGCTAGGTCAGCAGTGGGTGTGGCCGCGCCGGGAAAGGGCCCAGTTCACTTGCTGCGCAGCCACCAGCCAGGTCCTTGGAAGGGTAATCTAAGGGAGGAGAGTTACGAGGTTTTCAAATTCTCAAAATCGGCAGGATGGAGAGGACCTCAGCCGGCCTGTCAAACAATAGGGTCCGTTAGTGAAGGCGACCTTTCATTCACAGTCAAGTGTTTACGGAGCCCCTATAATATACACCAGGCATCATCGACTCAAAGGGCATGAACTTGAGCAAACTCGAGGAGAGAGTGAAGGACAGACAGGGCAAGCCGGTGGCTGCAGTTCATGGGATCACAAAGAGTCGGACACCACTTGGCTACTGAATAACAACAACAAGGCAGTGTTTTAGGTGTCTGAGGGGTCTCAAGAGGGACCAGAGAGGAGCCTGCATTACAGGGATGAACAGATGCAGGGAGGAAATGATAAACGCTAGATACATAAAGCATCAGAAAGAGGATGTACAAAGAGCTGGGGTCGGGGGAGGGTACACTTTTAAGAGTGATCTGGAAAGGAAAGATATAAGCATCTGAATGCAGAGTTCCAAAGAATAGCAAGAAGAGATAAGAAAGCCTTCTTCAGCGATCAATGCAAAGAAATAGAGGAAAAGAACAGAAGGGGAAAGACTACAGATCTCTTCAAGAAAATTAGAGATACCAAGGGAACATTTCATGCAAAGATGGGCTCGATAAAGGACAGACATGGTATGGACCTAACAGAAGCAGAAGATATTAAGAAGAGGTGGCAAGAATACACGGAAGAACTGTACAAAAAAGATCTTCCCGACCCAGATAATCATGATGATGTGATGACTAATCTAGAGCCAGACATCCTGGCATGTGAAGTCAAGTGGGCCTTAGAAAGCATCACTACGAACAAAGCTAGTGGAGGTGATGGAATTCCAGTTGAGCTGTTTCAAATCCTGAAAGATGATGCTGTGAAAGTGCTGCACTCAATATGCCAGCAAATCCGGAAAACTCAGCAGTGGCCACAGGACTGGAAAATGTCAGTTTTCATTCCACAGGACTGGAAAATGTCAGTTTTCATTCCAATTCCAAAGAAAGGCAATGCCAAAGAATGCTCAAACTACTGCACAATTGCACTCATCTCACATGCTAGTAAAGTAATGCTCAAAATTCTCCAAGCCAGACTTCAGCAATATGTGAACCGTGAACTCCCTGATGTTCAAGCTGGTTTTAGAAAAGGCAGAGGAACCAGAGATCAAATTGCCAACATCCGCTGGATCATGGAAAAAGCAAGAGAGTTCCAGAAAAACATCTATTTCTGCTTTATTGACTATGCCAAAGCCTTTGACTGTGTGGATCACAGTAAACTGTGGAAAATTCTGAAAGAGATGGGAATACCAGACCACCTGACCTGCCTCTTGAGAAATCTGTATGCAGGTCAGGAAGCAACAGTTAGAACTGGACATGGAACAACAGACTGGTTCCAAATAGGAAAAGGAGTACGTCAAGGCTGTATATTGTCACCCTGCTTATTTAACTTATATGCAGAGTACATCATGAGAAATGCTGGACTGGAAGAAACACAAGCTGGAATCAAGATTGCTGGGAGAAATATCAATAATCTCAGATATGCAGATGACACCACCCTTATGGCAGAAAGTGAGGAGGAGCTAAAAAGCCTCTTGTTGAAAGTGAAAGAGGAGAGTGGAAAAGTTGGCTTAAAGCTCAACATTCAGAAAACGAAGATCATGGCATCTGGCCCCATCACTTCATGGGAAATAGATGGGGAAACAGTAGAAACAGTGTCAGACTTTGTTTTTTGGGGCTCCAAAATCACTGCAGATGGTGACTGCAGCCATGAAATTAAAAGGCGCTTACTCCTTGGAAGAAAAGTTATGACCAACCTAGATAGTATATTCAAAAGCAGAGACATTACTTTGCCGACTAAGGTCCGTCTAGTCAAGGCTATGGTTTTTCCTGTGGTCATGTATGGATGTGAGAGTTGGACTGTTTAGAAGGCTGAGTGCAGAAGAATTGATGCTTTTGACCTGTGGTGTTGGAGAAGACTCTTGAGAGTCCCTTGGACTGCAAGGAGATCCAACCAGTCCATTCTGAAGGAGATCAACCCTGGGATTTCTTTGGAAGGAATGATGCTAGAGCTGAAGCTCCACTACTTTGGCCACCTTATGGGAAAAGTTGACTCATTGGAAAAGACCCTGATGCTAGGAGGGATTGGGGGCAGGAGGAGAAGGGGACGACCGGGGATGAGATGGCTAGATGGCATCACAGACTCAATGGACGTGAGTCTGAGTGAACTCCGGGAGTTGGTGATGGACAGGGAGGCCTGGTGTGCAGCGATTCATGGGGTCGCAAAGAGTCAGACACGACTGAGCAACTGAACGGAACGGAACGGGAAGGCAGAGAGCTGAACAGTGTCTGTGGGCACCACGTGGGAGAAAACCCTTCTGGGCACCAGGATGCTGGATGAATAGATCATAGGGAGGACCACCGGCCAAGGAAGTGCAGAAAAGGTCTGCGTTCAAGTCCTGGTAAAACTGCGCCCACCCCAGGGAAACGCCCAAGCAGAAGTACTGGCTGACAGCGAGGAGGGAGAGGACGGAGTAAGCCTGAAAAAGCTGTTAGGAAAGACTTACCTGTGACCCTGGAAGTTACCTGAAGAACTGGGGATTTTCTAAAACCCTCAAGAGAAGCATCACAGACTCAATGGACGTGAGTCTGAGTGAACTCTGGGAGTTGGTGATGGACAGGGAGGCCTGGCGTGCTGCGATTCATGGGGTCGCAAAGAGTCGGACACGACTGCGCGACTGAACTGAACTGAACTGAACTTTCCTCTGGACAAAGAATATCCTCAGGAACTTTGCTTCTTTCTGGAACATGTCAGCATGATGTTAAATAGCCTTGTATTCAGTCATTCTCTCACGAGTTTCCACTGGTTAAACACAGAGCTGAGAATCAGAAGACTCGCGGCCTAACCTCACATACAGCTGAGAAGGATATGTGATAGAAGGCAAGACCTTTTTTTCATTTTATTGTTTTAAGTTCCTTTTAAAAGTGAATGTACTCCACATATTTATATTCTCTAGGTAGCCTCCCCAGCAGGCTAAGCTCTTCTTCCAGACATCTTGCTAATATTTTGACCTTGCTAATGTTTATTTTGACTTGAACTTGTTACTGCTTTTTTGACTTCCCAGCCATGTGAGAAAACTAGCACTATTCAAAAACCACACCTAAAACAGTGTGTGTGGTCAGCTTCCCCACTCAACTTAATGGAGTGTGACTCGAATCTCAAGGAGTCTTAGCTGCTTCCAGATACCGAAGCCCCTCAAAATGATCCACCATCTGAATGAACTGAAAATGCTGCACACCCGGCTCCGGCGGCCGCCCACAGGTGGAGCCCTGCCTGTGTCCTGAGCATGGGACAGTCCTCGGAAAATGGTGACCACTTTGGGAGGGAACATGTTTGTTGTGATATATATAACTTTGGAAAGTCTATTAAAATAAACAACAGCAACCTTATCATATTACAGGTAAAATTTTAACTTATGAAGCCATAAGAACAGCCTCGAGAGTTATTTGAAAGGTTTAAAAAAAAAAAAGAATCTTTTTATTTTCATAAATTAACACACATAACAATGGGATTTTGTCACAAACTACTGAACAGAAAAGGAACTGCAGGGGCATTGTGTGTGCCAATGTTACCAAAAATGTACAAATTTCACTGAACTAATGACCATGATAATTATATAAACACTTCAGGTGGCTATTTACTGGCCCAGACCAGCCCAAGGAGATGCTGAGGCCTCTTGCCAAGGGTTCAAATCCAATTCAGCACCAGAGAGGGGCTCGTGAAGACATGATGTACAAGCATCCAGTCTGACAGGATGCGCTTGCCGACTACGCAGGGACCCTTGCTTCACAATCAGACTAAGTAGCCTCTGCTGCTCAGTGTGGCTAGGTGATAGTGTCACACTTTGATTTCAGTAAAATGAAGCCTTCTTCCTGGCCAACTTTTGATACAGGAAGTTCAGTTGCAGCAAGGAGCCCTCCCCGTGCACGAATCCAGGGTAGGGTGCTACGAGCCTCTGGCAACCACTTACAGACTTTGGGGACAGCCACCCACAATGCTGTCTCAGAGGTCCTTTCCATGATACTGGGGTCGGGGGACACGTACAGAAAACAGAACACAAGCGAATTAAGGAAAGCACCGACTGCATACTCAGCCCCCAGGGACGGGGGAAAAGTACCACCACCTGCAAGTTGGTCTTTTGCAGATCTCGACGTACATTATGAGATGAAATCCTAGCCTTGCAAACGAGCACTGGCTCTGCGTTCCACCAGCCCCAAGAGCCTTGGATTGGTGGCCCTGCCCTGCACCCTCTGTGCCACCCTCGGCCTGGCAGGCAGGGAGCCAGCCCCACAGGGAGGACCAAGCCCAGAAGGTGGGATCTGCAGTTAACCTCAGGTTGGCTCTGGCGCCCTTGGTAAGGCCCTTCCAGGCAAAATTGTGACAAAGTGTCTGATTTTCACAGCTCGAGGGAGAGTTCCAGATTCACAGCATGAGTTTCTGAGCTCTTCTGGCTCCAAGTAAGGCAAACGCTACATGTCTCTGCACTGCACCCTCCTTGGCTGTATCTCTTAAGAGTAAGGTCAGTGTGAAAAAGTGGACATTAAAAAAAAAAAAAGTGGACATAATCTGCTTGAATGGGTGATGAGGTACATTTAAACTGATAAGAGAAATAAAGCTGCAAAGGAAACCAGAAGAAAAGGGGGAAGGCGGCCAATACTGCCAGAAGCTGACAAGAGAGAGAAAACCATAGCTGAGGGATCAGTGAAAAGCTGACAGACAGAACCGCTGATTGGACCTGAGATTTCTCCTCTCTTTCTCATATTAAAATCACTAAATCTGGTGGGGTGGGAAGTCCCCATCCGTGGAAACTACTAACTCCCAGCCCAGAACCAGACCTCCCAAGGCTCTGGGCAGGTGGCGCCAGCAGCCAACTGGTGGCAGGTAGCACGCTAGACATTAAGACAGGTGCGGCAGAGCCCAGCTAAAACCTGACGTGGGCTTCAGGCAAGCAACTTCAGGTCTGCAGTGGGGGCCCCTTTTTACTTTGGAATGAGGCAGGGCCAGAGGCAGGCCAAAAATTACAAGGGGAGGCTGGCCTCAGAGAAGCTACTTCCTACACTCCCAGGATAGAAAGGAACCCGGGTTCCACCTCCTCGCCTCCCCTCCAGATGCCAAGGCTCCAAACCCCGCTCCCAGCCCTGACAGGTGCCATGCCTGCAAAAGGCAGACTTGAAATTGGATCTCCAGAACGTTGGTGAAACCACAGCTGCACCCACTTCAGTCTGCCACGTTTGCCCCACGGTGGACTCATCTACACTGCTGACGGAGCTGGCGAACAGAGTTCTGTTCATTTGCTGGGAGTTTGTCCAGCGGGAGCACCCTAAAAAAGGTCGTACGTGGGCGCAAACTCATCCTTACTCCCTTGAGCAAAAAGATGGACAGAAGCATTCGTGTCTGAGGACCCTGTCCCAGGACGGGAGAGGCACTGAGGCGAGATACAGGTCATGAGCAAAGTGGATGCACGGGGGCAGCATCTGGTTTGCACTGTCCGCGGCCAGTGTGAACGCCTGGCTCTCCTCCGATGCTGCCTGGCCATGGCCTGAGAAGCCTCCGTGGGTCAGCAGGTTGGTAATTCGGTTCCTGAAAGCCCTGCCTGAGGCAGCGGGCCAACGAGACAGACGTGGCACTGTTCTCACACTGCCCGTTTTTCTGCTCCAGCGTGGCACAGACTGTCAGCCTGCAGAGGAAAGGCACATAGAGACCCCCACCCCCCCATCTCCCTGCCCGCCAACTCGGGGAGACCAAAGGAACCCAGGAGACGTGGCCCAGGACGGAACCACACAGCCCCCTCATAGGCTGGGAAACGCCCCCGGGACCTGACGGTCCCCGCTGGCCGGCGCTGCTCCCTGGAGGATGGTGGAGGCGGCGGCCGGCGCCTGGGCTGGGTTTTCAGTGTCTGGCTCACCAGCCAAGGAATGCTAATTCTCTGCACTCTCGTTTTCAGAGACAGAGATGAAGAGAAAAGATAAAACGCAAGGGAAGGGGAAAGGGGAGCAGGGTGAGGCACACAGGCCTGACGTGGGGAAGAACGAAGCCTCTGGGCCGGGGCCTCCACGGCATCGGGCTGCTCCCCCCGCCCACAGACTCCTCGGGTGCACAGAGAAGCTGAGGGACCTGCTGACGTTCCTCCAGACTTCTAGCAGGACTGACGCAGGAGCCCGGAGGACAGCGACGTGCCCTCGGAGGGGGCTGCCCGTGAACTCCGTGACCTCAGCCGGCCCCCTCTCCCCCTGGGCTGAGCAGCTCTGGCAGCTGTGCACACTCCAGGTTGGCCTTCGTCACCACCAGGGCCACTGTGGACCTTTGTCACAGACACCACTTCAGATGAAACCCGCTGAGACCACACCCAACCTTCCGACTTGTTAAACGACCGAGAGAGAAACCTGCTCTTACTTCTGTCATTGCAATAAATACGTCTAGTCAGTGGGCGAGAATGAGAACCCAGATGAAACAACAGTCACGCCCCAAGTTGCATGTGGGGAAGAGGCTGCCCAAACGTGCTGATGGGAAAGGAAGGCTCTTGGCCACCCACCGACAAACTGGGTCAAATGCCTGTCGTGTGTTCTGGAGATGTGTATTGTCTTTCTCCTTGATGTCTTAAAAAATTTGTTTTAAAATCACATTTAAAGGCTCCAAACATGCAGCAAAAATTAAAAAAAAAAGGGGGGGGGATAAAACAAATGAAAATAATCAACACCACAACATTAAAAAGTGCAACTTACTTCAAATGGGCCCTGGACGGGCTCCTCTGGCACTAGTGACCCACAGTCACAGAAGGGAAAAGACAATAGGGAAAAGCCACACACACACACACACACACACACACACACGCACGCTCCTGGTTCCGGACAGATGGACTCAAAAGGATTAGAAAACACAACAGCTCATCTTTCCTCAACTACTGAAGTGAGCCAGTGAGACCTCACGGGACAGGACGCCAGGTCTCTCTCCCCAGGCCACATGTCTGAATGATCTTGGTCTAGCACCACCGTAAACGACGTGGGACTTTCACATGGACGTGCAAATCTGTGAGTCGTTGAAACCTAGTGTTGCTGAAGGGGTGCCGCGTGCCCCTCCACGCATGGCAGAGAATGGGGTGAGGAGGCCGGCGTCATCCGGGACCATTTCCAAGAGAAAAGGAGCATTCCTGAGGTTCTGCGCTCAGCAGTACAAGCTAGAGGGCCCTCCTACACCAACTCCAACAGAGGCTGTACCCGGAAAGAGGTAAAAATCCACAGCCTGCGCTCTGAGGGGTTTAGGTGAGAGGGCAAAATCAGGCAACCTCTTCCAGGAGGCCAAGAAAAGTCTGAAGCCGAGACCCCCGACCTGAATCGCCACTCAGCAGCCGGACGACTGCTCCTGCTCCTCCTCCGCCTTGGCAAAGAAGGTCTCCAGTTCCATCAGTTTCTGTATCAGGAGCGCGTCCAGCTCCCGGCTCTGCAGTGCCGCCTTCTGGGCCCGCGTAAAGCTGCCTGCTACCTTGACCTTTCCACGTGCACGCCTCTTCCGAGGGACTGTGAAATCCTGAAACTCCAGGACTCGCTTCCTCTTCTGTTGGCTGATGGAGATGAGCGTACCGTTTCGTTCCTTAGGTTCCTCGAAAATGGTCTCTAAACACCTAAAGGTGAAGTACAAGACAGGGTCACTGACACGCAGACCTGGGGTCCACTGACCCTCCCTGTCTATGCTGAAGGCTCACTGCTCCTGACTCAGCTCCTGTCTCTGGCCTGCAGCTTTACGTTTTTATGACCTATATATATGTATATGTATATATATGAATATGTAATACAAGCACTTTGAATCTGTAATACAAGAAATCTGGAAAACTCAACAGTGGCCACAGGATTGGAAAAGGTCAGTTTTCATTCCAACCCCAAGGAAAGGCAATGCCAAAGAATGTTCAAACTACCACACAATTGCAGTCATCTCACATGCTAGCAAAGTAATGCTCAAAATTCTCCAAGCCAGGCTTCAACAGTACATGAACCATGAACTTCCTGATGTTCAAGCTGCATTTAGAAAAGGCAGAGGAACCAGAGATCAAACTGCAACATCCACTGGATCACAGAAAAAGCAAGAGAGTTCCAGAAAAACATATATTTCTGTTTTATTGACTATGTCAAAGCCTTTAACTGTGGATCACAATAAACTGTGGGAAATTCTTAAAGAGATGGGAATACCAGACCACTTTACTTGCCTCTTGAGAAATAGGTATGCAGGTCAAGAAGCAACGGTTAGAACCAGACATGGAACAACAGACTGGTTCCAAATTGGGAAAGGAATACGTCAAGGCTATATATTGTCACCCTTCTTATTTAACTTATATGCAGAGTACATCAGGCAAAAAGCCAGGCTGGATGAAGCACAAGCTGGAATCAAGATTGCTGGGAGAAATATCAAAAACCTCAGATATGCAGATGACACCACCCCTATGGCAGAAAGTGAAGAACAAAAGAGCCTTTTGATGAAAGAGGAAAGTGAAAAAGTTGGCTTGAAACTCAACATTCAAAAAATTAAAATCATGGCATCCGGTTCTATCACTTCAGGGCAAATAAGACAGGGAACCCATGGAAACAATGACAGACTTTATATTTTGGGGCTCCAAAATCACTGTGGATGGTGACTGCAGCCATGAAATTAAAAGACGCTTGCTCCTTGGAAGAAAAGCTGTGACCGACCTAGACAGCATATTAAAAAGCAGAGACATTATTTTGCCAACAAAGCTCCATCTAGTCAAAGGTATGGTTTTTCCAGTAGTCATGTATGGATGTGAGAGCTGGACCATAAAGAAGGCAGAATGATGTCGCTGTGCAGTTTAAAAAAAAAAAAAAAAAGGCAGAATGCCGAAGAATTGATGCTTTTGAACTGTGGTGTTGGAGAAGACTCTTGAGAGTCCCTTGGACTGCAAGGAGATCCAACCAGTCCATTCTGAAGGAGATCAGTCCTGGGTGTTCACTGGAAGGACTGATGTTGAAGCTGAAACTCCAAACTTTGGCCACTTGATGCAGAGAGCTGACTCATTTGAAAAGACCCCGATGCTGGGAAAGATTGAGGGCAGGAGGAGAAAGGGCGACAGAAGATGAGATGGTTGGATGGTATCACTGACTCAATGGACACGGGCTTGGGTAAACTCTGGCAGTTGGTGATGGACAGGAAGGCCTGGCATGCTGCAGTTCATGGGGTCGCAAAGAGTTGGACACGACTGAGTGACTGAACTGAACTGAACCGATGCTGAAGCTGAAACTCCAATACTTTGGCCACCTGATGTGAAGAACTGACTCACTGGAAAAAGACTCTGATGCTGGGAAAGACTGACGGCAGGAGAAGGGGACAACAGAGGATGAGATGGTTGGATGGCATCACCAATTCTATGGACATGAGCTTGCGCAAGCTCCAAGAGTTGGTGATGGACACAGAAGCCTGGTGTGCTGCAGGCCATGGGGTTGCAAAGAGTCGGACACGACTGAGCAACTGAATTGAACTGAACTGAATACAAGCACACAGTGAAGAAATGGAAATTGGATAGGATGGTAAAGAATAAAAGTAAGACACCTCCACCCCCCTAGCAACAGTGTTTCGTGTATCCTCCCAAAGTCATTCAACATACAGACGAGCACAGGTAAGCACGCATCAGCAGAGGTCAGCCCTGCTGTGTGAAGGGCTGGGGAGCAAACATTTTAAAAACTGATGAGCCACTTGGGTCTCTGGTACATATTTATTTTCATTTTTTAAACAGTCCTTTGAAAGAATAGAGATCACTCTTAGCTCATAGGACTGGAAAAAAAGAAACAGGCGGCTGGCTGAACCTGGCCTATAGTTTGCTGACCCACGGCACCATCCATCCGACAGTCTGGGTTCCTTACTCAAGGGGTAGCAGAGCACAGGATCTCCTGTGCACTGTGCCACTCTCTGACTAGCAATAACCTTTAAGAGCGCCCCAGCTGGTACACAGGGACCCCATTTTCAATGGCTGTGCGGTGCAGCCCACAGTCAGGATGGGTCATAATTTAGTCAGAACTCTAGTAATGGGTATTTTTAGAGTTGTTTCCAACCCTCTCCTGTTATTGGGGTGGCCAAAAACTCTGTTCAGGTTGTAAAATGATATGGACAAATTTAAAAGAACTTTTTTGGCCAACCCAATATTTAGCAATGCTGCAATGAACAGCATTATATGACAAAGGCTTCAGAGCAAATGCTCATCCTATTTTATAGGATAAAACTCTCCTCCTTCATCCTAGGCACCACACGAATGCAATAAACGTTCAACGAGTTGAACAGAATTTAGACCCAAACAAAGCCAAGTAAGTGAAATGCCTTCTGTATTTGGGTTTGGAGTCAAATCTGAAGATCAATGATTCTTAGTCTTGAAGACACAAGTACAAACAAAAAGCGGATAACCAACCTGACACACACTTCTTTCCTGTCCTACTACTGACTGCAATTCAAGCTAACACTAAAAATACCAATCCTAGTTATTTTTGAGATCTGGTATTGGAAGAACTGAACATAAAACCCTTTCCAAAGTGAAAAGACTGGAGATCTATGTCAATCGTTTCGGAAGCCCTCCCAATCTATTATTTCCTACTTGTGTGTACCTACCTGTTTGCAGGAGGAGATTTATAATTCTTGTTGGTATATATTTCTTCTAAACTAAACTCTTTTTTCTTTAACCTGAAAAGAGAAAAAGGTATAAATTCTTCATGGTCTCACTTTTAAGAAAACAGACTTATTTATTTGGCTCTGCTGGTTAGTTGTGGCATGTGGAAGCTAGCTCCCGACCAGGGATCAGTCCCAGGCCCCCTGCATTGACAGCTTGGAGTCTTAGCCACTGGACCACCAGCAAAGTCCCTTCATGGTCTCCTAAGAGGAACGAGATTGGTTTCCCAACTCTATCCTTTCCGGTCTTTTACTTTCCAAGAGCTCTTGACATGTCTCACGTGAACCATGAATCCTGGATCTTCCTTTGCATGTCGCCAATCTTAACTTTGTGAGATTCAGTTCAGTTATACTTACTGGGAGGGATATAACTGGACCTGTACCTATTATCTTAGCTTACAGCTTCTTTTTTTTCCTACTTTTTCAATGTTTCTTCTCTTTGACTGACTGCTCTCTTTTTATCCTCCCCTCCTGGCTTGAAAATTATACGTCTTCCATTCTTTTAGCGGTTGCAAGAATTTTGATTAGCATATTTAACTTAGAAACTGAAGTGCAGTAATATTTTTACCCTTCTCTCAAACAACACAAGGTCCCTGGAATTTCTAAGTCTAATCAATACTGTCCCAATTTATACGTTAGCAGTGTTCTATGTTGCCTTTTGATTTTGTAATTATGCATCTAATGAGCTAACCATGTTATCTCTTTATTCTGTTAAATTTCCTTTATTCTATTAATATGGCATACTACACGGATTGATTTCCTATGTTTAACTAACTCTGTATTCCTGAGATAAAACCCACTTGGTCATGGGTATAATCATTTTTTCAAATATGTGGCAGGACTCAGTTTGTTAGTATTTGAAGATTTTGGTGTCTACACTTACAAAGTTTCCTGGTTTCTTTTAAGATCATCTTTCTGCCTTTGGAACTCTGGGCTCTCCTCCTTGCCATGTCGTCTGTTCTCTATGTCTTTGTCTCCATTGCTGCCCTGCAAATAGGTTCATCAGCACAATCTTCCTGGATTCCATATACATGCATTAAAATGCGATATCTGTTTTTCTCTTTCTGACTTACTTCACTCTGTATGACAGACTCTAGGTTCATCCACCTCATCAGAACTGACTCAAATGTGTTCCTTTTTATGGCTAATATTCCCCTGTATATACGAGTTTGTGTTTTGTCTTTGTTTATAGCCTATTTCTTTTTTCCCCAGCAGGAAAGATAAGATTTTCATGAAATAGCTTATTCAGATTTTTATTTTGACTCTGAATTTTCTTATAGTTAACCATTTCCTATGGTTTCTTCAAGTGTTCTTTTTTTCACATTTAAGTCTGATTTCATGTGGAATATTCTGGTGATAGAGACCCAGCTTTATTACTCTTAGAGTGGCTGCCCAGCTGTCCCAGTAGCATTGTGCTGATTAGCCCATCTTTACGTCACTGATCTGAGGGGGCACCTCTGTTACATATGAAATTTCTCTAGTGTTTGTGTCTGTCTATGGACTCCCAGTTTTGTTTCACAGGCTTGTATATTAATCCTCTGGCATCATGTTGTTTTGTTCTCCATTCTGCCATATTTATTTTTTGACATGTCTGTGTTTAGTCGCTCAGTCATGTCTGACTCTTTTGTGACCCCGTGGACGGTAGTTCACCAGGCTCCTCTGTCCATGAAATTTTCCAGGCCAGAACACTGGAGTGGGTTGCCATTTCCTATTCCAGGGGATCTTTCCGACCCAGGGATTGAATCCTGGTCCCTTGCATTTCCTACACTGGCAGGCAGATCCTTTTTTTTAAAGTTATTTTTAGTTGAAGGATAATTGCTTTACAATATTGTGTTGGTTTCTGCTGCGCATCAACATGCAGGCAGACTCTTTACCACACACACAGCTCTACTGTTAGCTGCGCTGGGTCTCTGCCAAGGCACTTGGGCTTCCTCTAACTGCAGTGAGCAGGGGCTACTTTTCGTGGCAGTGCGCAGGCTTCTAATTGTGGTGGCTTCCTTTGTGGAGCGTGGGCTCCAGGGAATGTGGGCTTCGGTAGCTATGGCTTGCAGGCTCTAGAGCATGGGCTCAGTAGTTGTGGCAAACGGGCTTAGCTGCTCTGCACCACGTGGGATCTTTCTGGATCAGAGATTGAATCCATGTCCCTTGTGTTAGCAGGCAGACTCTTATCCACTGTGCTACCAGGCAAGTCCTGGCATCATGCTCTTTAAATTGCTGAGATTTTACAACATATTTTAAGGTCTCTTAAGACTATATTCTTTTTTTTCCAATTCACTTATTTTTGGCTGGGCTGGGTCTTGCTCGGGCTTTCTCCAGCTGCAGTGAGTGAGCGCTCTTCTTCGTTGTGTTGTGTGGGCTTCTCATTTCGGTGGCTTACTGCAGAGCACAGGCTCTAGGCACTCACACTTAGCAGCTGTGGCATGCAGGCTCTAGGGTGTGCAGGCGTCAGCAGTTGCAGTCTGCAGGCTTAGCTGCTCCACAGTAAGTAGAATCTTCCTGGACAGAGCTTGAACCCATGTCCTATGCACTGGCTGCAGATTCTTTCCCACTGGATCACCAAGGACGTCCCAAGACTAGTGCTCTTTTATTTCATTTGTTTGCTGAATTTTCCAGGCTATTCATGCGTTAGTTCTGTACCTACGTTAAATACATGGCTTTCCATTCATTCATATCTCTTCCTAAAACTACAGATCTTGGTCAAGTGTATTTGCTTTAAATTTTGTTTACTGGAATGTACCAGTTACTAAATTACTGCTTCTCAGCTCAGAACATGCCCTCGGTACCTGCTCTGTGAAAACGGAATCTTGGCTTCCTTACACAATTCTTTTCCACAGTGAATACAGTGCTGGGCTTTGGCAAAAGAAGGCACCAGAGAACACTGGAGGAGGAAGGGAGCTTTTTTTCTTGCTCCTGCCACACGGTCCATCATGGGTGTTTGTGTATTGGGGTGTCTGGGGTGGAGTCAGATGGGGACACTTGGAGGGGCTCAGCCCCAGCTGAACAGCCATAGTGTGTAGCCTCTGAGGACCCCTGCAGCACTAATTTGGTGACCACCACACCACAGATAAAGCATTCAGGGACAGAAGCCCATGGTGGGACCCCAATTTCCTGGGGGTCATTTCCTGTGACTCCCCTGGAGCAACCATCCCCCACTGCAGGCCACGCAACTGCAGCAGCACCCCAACACCCTGAGTGCAGCCCTCCAGCCTCATCTCGTGTCCCACAAAGCTGCTGTTGTTTCCTGCTCACCCAGCTCCAGTGTTAGCAACCCAGCCATCTGATGGCTGCAACCATACCTTCAGTAACAAAATCAGACTCCAGTTGAGGCGAGGGCCCTAAGATGCCCTTCGGAATTCTCTGTACGGGCACTTCCCTGGTGGCTCAGTAATAAAGAATTGCCTGCCAATGCGGGAGGCATAGGTTCGATCTCTGGTCCAGGAAGATCCTACATGGCGCAGAGCAACTAAGCCGATGTGTCAAAACTACTGAGCCTGTGCTCTAGAGCCCAGGAACTGCAACTACTAAGGCCAAGCGCCCCAGAGCTTGTGCTTCCCAGGAAGAAAAGCCAAGGTGATGAGAAGCCTGCCCACTGCAACCACGAGTAGCTCCCCGCAACCAGAGAAAATTCTCTGTACACCTCTATGGTTACCCTTCTGTTGTATTAATAGCTTAACACTTTAATATTAAACTTGCCCTGTTTAACACACCACGCAGTTTCCTTCTCCTGAATGGACTCAGACGGATATGTGATACTAAGGTAAACCCTTACCTTACCTTACCTTACCTTACCTTACTACGGTAAACCCGTGGCTCTGCTGGACCACGGGTCCTCATACCGGCATACTGGAAAACTTTCGAGAGAGCACACGGGAATGCAGCTCCAGCGTAATCAACCTCCTGAACTCTAATTTCCTGCTCATGACTCATCTAGAAGTGTCCGTATGCTCATGCATAACTTCCCACAAATTCTTCCCGAATAGTCCCATCCACCCTGAATTCTACCTTAGTATCGGAATCAAATCACTGATCTCAACAACCCCTCTTTAGAGATTAATGAAATCACTGTAAACTTGTCTTGGACGTGTCTCTCCCCACTTCACAGAAGATTCCATGTAGTGGCTTCATCGAGAGGAGACCTGGCCTGGTATAAGGATATCTGGATTTCAGATTCAGTGTGGAATGGAGCTCTCAGAGGGACTTTGTTTCATTCACCTCCTGACTATCATCAGACAACACCTATTTAAGAAAGAGAGTTTCAAATGCCAAAAACAGCTTAACTGTACACAATGTCTTTTTCAAACTATTCTCAACACTCAGTCTGTTATCACTTAGAAAAGCTGGACTTAAGACTTGATTCTTCTTCTTTAAAAAAAAGTAACTGAAATTTTTACTGGGACTATCAAACTTTTGAAGATAAAGTATATAAAACTTAGAAGAACTTTAATCAAATCTTATACAGAAATATTTAAGTCAATTAGTCAATCTTCATCTTATAAAATACGACTTCTACTTTCTGTTAACAACAAAAATTATATGATGAGCTGCCTGACAGTTGGTTTGCAGTGATACACTTGTACCCTACACTGAAGCGATCATGAGATTTTATATTACTTAATGGATCTCTTCTTTTCCCCCACGATTAGTTGTTCCTCAAAGTCTAATCACAGTTTGATTCGTGCATGTGCACACATGTACTGAAGCAACATCGTGCTTTGTTATATAGATTTTAGCTACAAATCACACTGCTTTATTATACATTCAATAACAGAAAATTCTTATACATAAATTTAAACTCTGTCTTATGACTTAGAAGTCTACAAGATATGTTCCATAGTTTACTTCTCAATGGTCTGTATAGTTCTCTTGAAGGTGAATATTAACATACTTATTGTTTCATAGCCCTGGGCATGGAGGGGAGACCGTATTTGTGGCACTGTGCCATTTCATATAAGAGACTTGGGCATCCGTGGATTTTGGTATCCGCAGGAGCGCTTGGAACCACTTCCCTGAGGATACTGAGGGACACCTACATTTGAATTGGAAAACAGAAAAGTAAGGAAGACTGATCCGGCTGATGGGCTTGAAAAATAAAATATGCCTTTGCTAATTAAGTTACATGTCAAAAATGTTCCATAAGTTTAAGGCACTAAATCAGCATCTTCAAGACATAAAAGTGTACTTGAAGTAATAAAAGCATCTTAATCAAAATGTCTTTGGTAAAGACTTATTGAAGACCCTAGTTTTCAACCTCACTGATTATATAGGATTTAATAAAGTATCTCTAAGTGACAAAGTAGCATGTAATTTGTTAGCCATCTAACACAGGTCAGATCCTCCTGGGTCACGTCTCACAAACCGAGACACTGCCTGCCTGCAAAGCCTGGGTGACAGAACCCAAGGGAGTCAGCACTTTCCAATTCTTTGCCATCAAGACAAAAATTAAGTGATAAATCATTACATATAATTTGATAAGAGATCACTGAGTTTTTTTTAATACTACCTCTCAGGACTTGAAAGGGCTGAATGCCATTGTTCCATTAAAACTCTCCACTCCCACTACTTATCTGATAAGGTTTTCTAGAACTTATAGCTACCAAAAAATTCAAGGTAGAATACCATGATTCTGAACCTTATTTTATTCTAGTAAAAAGTACTATTCAACACAGGATATCTGAAATACTTAAAAAATTTCTCCTGAAAAGACATAGTAGGATGATCAATAAAAGAACTGTAGGATACAACACATTAAGATAAAATCAAGTGGGCAAAGTGGAAAGTCAATCATATAACAGTTGACTGTCACATCTGTGTTGTGTGAAGCAATAAAATGGACACTTATTTCTCTCTAGTGGACTGTACAACAATATTAAATATTGGGAATTCTTATTTACCTTCTACAGGTTAAGTCCTTGATGTTCAGGAGGGTGAAATAACTTACTTTGGGTTAGTCAAGGGACACAGGCTTCCATTCGCCAATGAGAAATGAATGTGTGAAATCCATCACAAAGGAAACGTAACTCAGTATCTTTTAAAATGTGTGTATCTTCATTGTGTGTGTGTGTGCGCGTGTGAGCACATGGGCACAGTCGCGTCCCACTCTTTGTGACCCCAAGCACCGCAGCCCACCAGGATCCTCTGTCCATGGCATTTTATAGGCAAGAATCGTGGAGTGGGTTGCCATTCCCTCCTCCATGGGATCGTCCCGACCTAGGGATCGAACCCAGGTCTCGTGCATCTCCTGCATTAGCAGGCGGACTTTACCACTAGCGCCACCAGGGAAGCAGATGTGTGTAACACACACCATCCCCAAACTCCAATCATGTCAAATTCACAACCTGGAATCATGCCCAATATATAATTTAGTAATTGTTTTCTTTCCACTTTGCTCTTTAGGGATGAGCAATCATCTCTGTCACAAAAATCTTCAGAATCCAAAATTTTTAAATTTTAAATAATCTCTGTACCATAACACAGATCTAGCATTTTCTTAATTAAAAAAAAAAAAAGACGACTTCTCTCATAACTTGTGAGTCGCTTTCCAGTTCTGCGTGCAGAATGTCGTGAGTCTGGGCTGTGCGGTTGGGTGAGACTGTGGGGATAGGAGCCACCAGGGCCAGGACAGAAGTTCCGGCATAACACAGGTCTCTCAGCCACTGAACCCTGGCACCGGTACCTAAGCCTGGGGACAATGGCACTGCTGACTTCCCAGCACCCCTGGAGGAGGCACTGGGCTTGTAAACACAGAGGGACCTGGCACAGAGAGCTCAGGAAGTGACCCAGAACCCTGTGCACAAATCTCTGGCCACAGCACTGGTGAAACTCTCTTGGATAAATTCCTAGAAGCACTGATATAACAAAAGCTCAGAATATATGATGATTGAAAAGGCCATTATATTATACTAAACAATTTCCAGAAAAATACATCCGTGTGTGTTAGAGACGGCGCTCACCTTTTGGGTCGAGGAAGGCCCATGGGCGTGAGGTTAGGGTCTGGCTTAGGAATGGTTTTCCGAATGCGAATCTGTGAGACTTTCTTAGGCCTCTTCTCCAGCTCAGCCTATTTTTAAGAAGAGAGACAGTCAGGTTGTAAGTCACTCTAAATACACAGAGGCCCCTTTGTTGACACTCACCACACTGCTTCCTCAGTGTACAGGTGGCTTCAGGAAGCAGTTTTATGAGAGAGCTCCCCCAACCACTCCTCCCAACAGCATTTTCAGCAACTGCCCCCTTCATGTCACCGTGCGTGCAGTCCAGATACTGAGATGATCGTACACAAGTTTAAAACTGTTGGAGACAGTAGGTGCTGAGAATGAGCACAGCATCGTCCACTCATCTCTGAATGTGTGAAGCCCCCTGCCCCGTGCTTCAATTCTCTGAATGTTGTTAAATGCATCATTAAGAAAAGGGTCCCGAGAGCAACGAGGATGAAGAGATCCCAGGCACCCTGTAGTGGCCAGCGGAAGAGCCCTTGTCTTGGTGACATCCGGCACTGGCCTGAAGCTACAGGTGGCAGTAAGGAGACCAGGGGGCTGTCCGCACCTGTTGCGGGAGCTGAGGCGCCTCTGCCGCCTGAGCCCACCACACCAAGTTACCTCTTTCTGGTCTGGAGGGCGCCCTGTGGTCGGGGGCAGGCAGCCGTCACACCGTCCAGCTCGTCAAACCCAGGAACCGGGAACTCGGAGGCTGAGAACAGGAGCTTGCTGACGGCTGAGTCTGTTACCAGGTGAGACTTTGGTACCAAGGCAGGGAATGGAGGCTCTAGCCTGGTACCGCGGAGAGAGAGACAAAGAAGCAAACGTGGGACGGGCTCACCTTCCACGTCGGCACTAAAAGACATTCCCATAAGGCTGTCCCCACATTGCTTCTGGACACGCCTGTGTCTGCATGTGTGATAAAGTACAAGAATGTGGTCAACCCAGTTCCCTGGGGTGGAATAAGGAGACTTGGAGTGAGTAAGGAAAAATGGGAAAAGGCAAGGAGTTCTTGCAGGAAGAAGACACTTAGGGAACTGAATAAACGAACTGTGCCTGGAAATGATCAACAGCATCCGGGCACTGAAACCGGCTCAACGCCTGAGATGCATCTTGAGGGGACTTGCGGTACAATGAGCTGGCTCCTGATTTTGACTTTTTTCATGTTTTCAGTAAATGGGACTGATCACACAACTTCAGTCACATAGTCCTGAGGCTGAACCTCTGCCTGTGCACCTGAGAGACGCAGATCAGGCTTAGGAGGAGAACAAGAGGCCGGAACTGCACCGAGCTCAACCCACAGCAGCTGCTCGAGCACCCCCCCCACCCCACGTCTCCCTCCCGCCGCAAGCCCTCACCTCACGTGACTGCCGCTGGCAC
>SJXQ01010985.1:155909-194260 GCA_006408695.1 Aepyceros melampus | reverse complement strand
GGCTTTCCAGGTGGCACTGGAAGCAGCTTCCAGGCCCGGGAGAGGCATGGACGGCAATACGGTGTGGCTGAAGTGGAGCAAAAATAAAGAGTGACAGGTTTGGGTGGCAGGATGGTGGAAAGGCTGTGGGGCCCCGCGGGTTTGGAAGGATGCTCAGTCAGAGCCCAGGAAAGACCTGGGAAGTGTCCATCTACCCACGGAGACAAAAACCTGCCTCCAGGGCACGGAAATTACATGTCCATGCCCATCACTGGAATGGAGGTGGGCTGACAGGAGGGCTGTGTCCTGACTTAAATGGAAAGGCAGAGAGAGATTAGAAGGCAAACTGATATTGGTGAAATTATTTTCAACTGTCCTCAGTGGTCAAACAACAAGAACTCTTTCCCAGTTCATAAAAGTCTATGAATTCTATAGCTATATGTACATGCCAATCTTTGAAGTTCCTCTGCTCCAAAAAGAAACAGAGGTAGGCTTATAAACAGACTGGGTGTTTGCCTGCATAACTAATTAATTTAAAAGTACTTCTGTATCCTTTATACACCAAACACTGAGTATAACAGCTGTGAACAGATCATAGGTACAAGTCACAAGCCACCACTTACAGTCTTTAACACACAGTGCGATTTCTTCTTGGCAAGAAGAGGGCAAGAGAAAAAAAGGAGAGATTTAAGATTTAATGGTTCATAGAATTATACCAACAGAATGAAGGAAGGTACCAAATAAAGGGTTCTGCAGGAAATCCAGATCCTTCAGGAAAATTCGAGGGGCCCGCACTTCAGAATTACTGCTGCACTTTCTCAGCAGAGATCTGGCAATACACAGGCAATGCAGACACAGCCTCTGAGCCTTCTGGCTTAAGAAGCGCCCTCCCCTCTCCCCAGTGGGAGGATGCAAACGCGGGGCTTCAGCAAAGGATGGGCCATGGAGTTTACCTGCTCATGGCGCCCAGAGGTGACTGCCGCTTGCTGTGAGAGGGCGGAAGGGCAGAGATCTCCAAGGGGCAGGTGGAAGGCCCATGCTGGCTCCAGATGGACAGCACCCGCCCACCGAGTAGGGCAGGGAACAGAAGACCTTGTCAGCTATGGAGGCGGGAGACCGCAGCCCTTTGAGGCCCTGTGTTAGCTGGGTCATGAAGAGCCTCTGCATGGCAGGCGTGTGGCTGGCGCAACTCCGTTTCTTAGTCCAGATCCGGTAGCATCCCGGGGAGCAGAGTGCTAGGAGCGTGTGGAGGCCGAGGACGGAACAGCCTGCTCTGGTCTGGACTAGGGCGGTGGCCCTGTGGTCCTGGAGGGGAACTGGAAGCTGGGTGCCTGCCTGGCTGCAGAGGCCAGGGTCTTCCCTGAACGTGGCCATTCCAGGGCAGCCATGGGCCAGGAAGAAGGAGAAGGTCCACTTGGGAGGTGGAGAACGATCCCAGCGGGCCTCTCCTAAGGCGAGTCTCGCGGGCGCACAGTGCTCGGGGAAAGTCCTAGGGGACTCGGCCATGCGCTCAGGGCCCAGCTTCACATGGAAGGACACCGGGAAGGTTTCGGAACCGAACAGCAGCGATGGCATCTTGTCACTCACATCTATGAAGCTCATTTTGACAGTTTTGAGCGAATAAAGCGCCAGGGGTTTACTGTTAGGCCTCCTGTCCCAGTCACCAGCTGCCAGACACGGGTTCAGCTGCGTCGTGCTGCAGGAGATGCCATCCAGGAGCCGCCGGTATCGGAGCTGCTTGTAGCTTTTAGCCACGGGGAGAAAGTCCAAGGAGCACCGCCGGGACCGCAGCTTCTGGGTCCTGGCAGCGGGGGCCAGTCTGGAGGCAAGGATAGACAGCTTGCTGAGTAAGGCCAATTCTTTGGTAGGCATCCGCACATTCAGGCCGCCCGAGGGCGGGCCCAGAGCGGCCTTCGGCTTTGGTACGTGGCTCACAAGGCTTCTGGCAGGGGCTGTTTCGGGCTCTGGGCGCGCAGGTCCAGACATGGCATGGGAAGCGAGAAACCTGTGTGCTTTCGTGGGGATGGTCTCAGAGGAGCTCTTTAGGAAAGCAGAACGTGCAATTCTACTGCTTTTCCTCCCCATGAGACCAGCTCCTGGCAGGAGACTTTCTTGCAGGTTCGGGGGGGCTGCTTCTTTAAGGGCAGCGCCCCCTTCCGGTGAGAAGTGTTCCCAAAGGCACCGTGGAAGGCCTCCCGCCGGGCGGAGCTGGGGTCGCGAGCGCGCCGAGGGGCAGTGCGGGGGCCGGGGCACCGGCCTGACTCCGTGTCCTTTCTCAGCGGGTGACGCGAGCTTTCCTCCTTCAGGTCTCTGGGCTTCCGAGGCCCCACGGCCGGCTTCGCGGAGGTGACCTTCGTCTCTGAGGCGGGCTCATCGTCGCCACCCTGAGGTGAGCTCTGACTCTGCCCCTCATCCGAAAACGTATGAGACCTTGCGCATGGTCCCAACACGGCGTGTGCTTCTTCCTGGCGTGCCTGCGCCTCTCCTTTGTGGCTCAGAACCTTCTGGCTTGGTCGTTTCTCCGAGTCAGCCGGCAACCTCGGAGCTTTAAGGTGGGTCTGAGAGGCGTGGCTCGGGTCGTCAGCGAGACCGCCTTCCCCGACCGCCATCTCTTGAGGCTCCTTCCCGGCAGGAAACGGCCCCCAGGGCCCCCTCTGCTGTTCGGCAGTGTCTTCCCCTTTCACGTTAGTTTCTGCTGCTAGCGGCAAAGGCGAGCCTTCCGCCCTGATGGCTGCGCTCTCTCTGCTAGACTCACTCTCACTCCTTGGTGCTCCGCCTTCCATCTCAGGCAGGACTTTGTTGTTCTTATTCTCACAAGGCATTTCACTGTCTATTGGCTTAAAAAGGTTTTGGGGGTCAGTTTCTTCACTATTAATAATTGTTTCTGATTTTTTTTGAGACAGTGGGTGCAAAGGCATTATCTCGGTGGATTTTGGGCTTCTCAAGGGGACATCATGGTGTCCAGAAGATGTCAACTCTACTGAAGAAATTCCAATGGTATTTTCTTTGTCTTGCTCAGGATTTATTTCTAGTCTTGATCCTTCAATTTTTCCTTGTGTTTCTCTCGGAGATGCTTCTTTAACTTGCTCTTCATGATGAATGTAATTAAAGACATATTTATTTTACCCAATACTCTTACATCTGGTTCATGATCTGCGACAGACCCTGTGTCAGGCACACAAAGGTCTGGACACACTTCCATTTCACAGTCTTCTATGGGTCTCCATGCTTTCTCTTCACATGATTTTTTAATATTGAGAGAGTCTGATGTAGAAGCAGCAGCATCTTGGAAGTCCGACTCCTGGTCAATCATTCCTATAAATGCAGCGACAGGCGCTCCCCTCTGGGACAGCGTACTCCCTGAGGCTTTGGGCGACATCGCCCTGGTGTGCCTTGCACCCCCAGTGAGAGTACCAGAAACCCTTCCATCCAGAATGCCTTCTGTGGGCTCATTACTACAGCTTGTGGAGACCATATGTGCTGTCCCATCTGTGGGCTCCGCACAATCAGAAGTCCTCCCACAGCCCCCTTTCTTGGGGCTCCTGCCAGATGCTGAACTGTTACTGCCTGAACCAGTGGGTGGAGCCTTCAAGCTGCGGCTCGCCTGTCTGTCAGGCTCTGTGGGCCACTCACGCTGGTCACGGCCGAGTGTCTCCTCAGGTGGGTTACCTTCACCTCTGCATTCACTGGGTCTGCCTGCGTCACCCTGGGAGCCGAGGGCATCATCTGCCTTCCGCTTGGGAGTTTCAGCTGCTTGGTTCACATTCTTAACACCGGAGAACATCATGGGAGGAAACTGGCCAAACAATTTCTCAGGACTTGGCATGCTTGTGCGTTGGTTTAATTCTTGTGTGACAGGAGCAGAAACGTCACATCGACAGAACACGGTCTCTTTGGGCGTGGCCTGTTCTTTTCCCTTTGGCCCTTCCTCGTGTAGTTGGGTGGTTTGGTCTGGAGCGTCACTGTTTAACATGCCTGCCATCGTTTCATCTCTGGCCTCACCTCCGGGAAGGCTGCCTTCCATTTCTCCCTCACCTGGCTCACTTTCCTCTGATGCACAATTCTTTCCACAGCTGCAGCTCTCTACAGAGCTGTCTCTCCCTTGGGAGTGGTGATCGATATGCTGACACTATCTTCATACTTGGTTAACAGACAGTTCTCGACGCCCAGGGTCGTTCTGCTGGGCTCCAGGGCAGCACACCTGCTCTCCTCTGGGACGTTTTTCCTCACACAAGGGCAGCTAGAGAGATCCCGAGACGGAACGCTCTGACGTTCCCAGACTGAGACCTCTACAGGCAAGGCTGCCACTTTGCTCTCATCTGAGGGAAGTCCAGAATGCAGACTACCTGCCTCCGAATCGGCTGCTTCGGTCTTTCTCTCTAGGCTTTCTGGTCTGCTGTGTAAGGTGGGACTGTTTGAAGAGGCACCACGGGTTCCATCACTTGGTGGAGAGATGCCTTCGGTCTTTGTTTTCACAGGAGTGGGGTGGGTTCTGGCAGCAACACCTGCGTCATCCTCTGATGGAGGGCGCTGGCTCTGGCGGGAACTCTCACTCATTGTTACAGGCATCTCTCTGTCGGTTGGCAACTTTGTGTGGGTTTCAGGATTAAGGGACACTTGATTTAAAACACATTCACTTCCTGTTTTGTTTACAACCAGTTTGTTGTCATGAGGAAATTTATTCACCTCCCAGGCGGCGCTCTGTTTACCTAAATGTGGGCCATGGTCCTGGGCATTTTGTATGGCTATTTCTGACTCAGGCCTGTCATCAAGTTCTAGGGATGGTGGCAATGGAGTAATGTCTTTCTTGGGCTTAGACATCTCATTTATAGAATTTATCTGGTCCTCTGGCGTTAAACTCACAAGGGATTTCCCTTCAATTAAAAATCCATTAGGTGAGGCTTCGTTTAACTGGGGCCTGCCTTCTAGATCTCTCTGGGTACAGACTAAGGAGTCACAGTCTTTACTGTGAGTCTTCTCAGTCAGCACACTGGGCTCTGGGGTAGTTGTCTGTTCTGGTTCTTCAATCTGCATTGAGGAGGGAAAATGACTCCCTTCAGAGTCTGTGCCTGGATGGCTCATTTCAGCAAAAGTTTCTCTGTGGTCCTCATCATTTGCCAAGCTACCATGAATGTCTAAAGTGATTTTCAATCATTTTTTTCAAGCATTCCTTCCACGGCTTTAGTAAAAGAATTGGGTATGAAAGAACTGGGGCAGCCTATACGGGGACTGCCTTGAGGGCAGTAGTGATCGTGGGCATTTTCTTTGGGGAAGACAGTAGTCTCTTTTTTTCCAGAACAGTGACAACTAGAATCCTCTCCTGGTTGCCTGGCGTTAACAAGGAAGAGTTCTCTTTCACTTCTAGAGTTCAAAGGCTGTTTGTGTTCTTCTCTAGAAGACAAGTTCTGGCTTTGACCATTGCCATCCAAACAGGAATTGTGCCTCTTTTCAGCGGATCCCTTTGGCAAGCCATCACCTTCAAGACCACACTTTTCTGAGGACGTTGTTCTGGATCCTGGACCAGATAAACCTGATGTGAAACGGGAAACTTTAGAATTCTCTTCTGAGGGTTCTGTTATAATCACCTTTCTCGTGGCTTTGGGACTGTCACGTGCAGAACTGTGTCTCTCACTATGGTGCCCAGGGACCTGGTGATTGTCGTCGCCTTCACAGACAAGGTTTAATTTACACAACTCTTCCTCCCTGCTGTCTGCTTTGGAAACGGCACTGTTCCCTGGTAACAATGACAACCAAGAAGGATAAGTTCTTATTTCTTCACATTCTTTTTCTTCTGGAGTTGCTTCTGTTAATCCAGGGTCCACAATGTTTAAAGGCTCTAGGGAAACTAAGGTGCTGGACTCTGAAACCTCAGCACTGGTTATGATTTTGTCTGTCTCTGAGTGTCCATGGCACCCAGCCGAGAGACCTTGACTCACACGGCCATTCTCGAGTCCTTTGTTATCGTCCACCTTAGTTCCATGCACCTTCATAACTTGGACTTCCTCAGTAGATGTCAGAAGAGTTTCAGCTGTGATTTGTACATTTCTTTCTGCACAAGAAAAATAAATCTGAATTAATGTGTAATAATTTCCTCTAACTTCATAAATTTAATCACACAACAAAAACAACAACTCCAAAAGAGAATTGCAAAGTTAGTGCTACAATACCATTGGTTTGTTCTTCTTTGCAAAATATGACAGAGAGCCAAAAGAGTACCTGAAAGAAAGAGGTTATTCTGAACAAATCCTTTCTTTAAATGTGTTACTTACTTAAACACACTGATCTAGCTGGACAAATGATGATAATGGGAGACATATGCTTAATTCAGTCTTAGGAAGCTTTCATCCTAAAGCATTTATAAAGCAGACTCACATTAAAATAGTTTATGTTACAAAATGACCATCTTAATACTCGAGTAAATAAATAATAAATAAAATTCTTTGAAATAGAATAGTAACACATAAAGCCTTAAGTAAAAGAGATTAATCTGTAAGTGGAATATCAGTCTTGAACCCGATTACCTGCAAGGCTTGCCTCCCTACAGGGTCGGTCATGAGTTGGTAATAATTGAAGGTGAGAGACAGGTTCCCAGGGATTTAGTATTTTCTCCTTTCCACTTCTGAGTGAGAAATTTTTCATTATGAAACATTAAAACACACACACACAAAATACCTAAGATGTAAATGTAACTCATGAAGGAGTTTTACTTCCCAGAAGTTCTCTGAAACTCTAGGCAAGGGATGCAGTATAAAGATCCCCCAACCTGTTCATCTACAAAAGACTTTCTGTCCCTCTCCCAAAGCTGTTCACACAGAGGTAAATATGTGTATATGCCTGTATGTATGCGGCATGCATATAACAGGATGCCTGCACTGACAGACAAAGCAAGATGCAAATCAACCTACAGATCTGGTTCTCACTAGCACATAAGCTCCACGAGGGAAAGGATCACCTCTGATTTGGTATCTCCACTTCCCTGTTGTCTAGCATAATACCAGGTACATAACAGCACTCAGTAAATATTTGTGGAGCTGATACATGACTACAGTTAGGTGACATCAACAAATGTTATTAGATCTTACTGCTCACTCTGTACTGAACACCCCATGGTGACCCTGGCAACTGGTAGGTATGTTACAGATGTCAGCAGAATGAGGAATTAAGTGAGGGAAGCTGTTGCAAGTCAAACACACTGAGGGTGAAATGTGTTCTGTGAGGTGTATGCCTGTTTAAGCAGCACAGGAGTTTCGTGACCTTGGCTGAACATCCTGGATTTGTAGTCGTGTGATAACTGTTTAAATGGTGCTTATGTTTGCAAAAATTGACAGACATCCTAAAACTCGTATGAAAATGCAATGGACACATAACAGCCAACACACAATCTTGAACAAAGAAAACGGACTGGAGGGGTTAGAGAGGATAAGGAGCCTGCAAGATGGAAATGTTCCATTTTTTTTATTGTGTCGGTACAGCTGTGATTACACAACTGCATGTTTGTGTACACACATACACACGAGTGAATTCCACTGTATGTAAACTATACCTTAATTAAAAAAAAAAAAAAAAAGTCAGTGCCCCAAACGTCTAGACTGCTTCCCGGTTGCCTTTTAAATGGGTATGGTACTGGCTCATTTTTCAACTTTCCACTCCTCCAAAATGTGAATTACAGGAAGATGATGACCATCCTCAACTTCAGAGCTTTACTCTTCACAGGACAGCAGGGCCTTTGAGCCACAGAGAGAACCTCCAGCAGCAGGAAGCAAGAGGATGAACTGGGACAAGTGTCCTTTCTCACAGGGATGGTCTGCATCCCCTTTTCTGTCCAGGCTGCCAAGAAGCATCATCAAATCTGAATCTGTTCCACAGTAACAAAATGTTCACGTGATTAAATATATTTGCTGGTTTTTTTTTTTAGCTCTAATTATTCTACATAGTTAATTATGTAACAGATACACATAGAATCTTGGCTCAGCACTCTCTTTTAGGCCTCGGTTTCTTTCTTAATCAATCAACAGATCAATCGCAATGAAGCAGCATCTCTGAGGCCCATATCCACCATTGTTTTGAGGAGCAAATATGTGTACGTGCTCAGTCACATCTGACTCTTTGTGACCCCCTGGATTGTAGCCCACCAGGCTCCCCTGTCCGTGGGATTCTCCAGGCAAGAAGATTGGAGCAGTTTGCCATTCCCTTCTCCAGGGGATCTTCCCAACCCAGGATCAAACCTGAGTCTCTTGCATCTCCTGCATTGGCAGGCAGAGTTCTTTACCACTGCAATACCTGAGGAGCAAATGAGGTAACAGAAATGAGCTTGGCAGACTCTCCAGGTGATGGGGAGTGGACGTGGGATGAACATAGTGGGATGTCCTGTGAGGCAGTGGTTCCTGCCCCGTCCATGTGAACTCATTTGGATGGCAGTGTTGCTTTATAAAGTCAAATGGAAGATTCCACACTAGCTTTAAGGTTCAACTCATAGTCAATGGGGCCTCATTACAGAAAAAGTGGGAAGCAAACTTGTCACAGAAGAGGCACCGCTGGGTAACACCAGGGGCCTCCGAGCATGGCCATGGGCAGTAATACCAACAGCTGCTACAGCCAGGCCCTTGTGCAAGACGGGGTCCTACAATCCTCATGTTTTTAGTGGGAACAAAAATGCTGTAACACGTGGAAAAAGGAAAGGATGTGAGAGAAATAGATACCTCTGTTCCTCAGACCATCTTCAGGGAGGCCCGTGCATAAAAGTTCTTCACTTGCCTGCATCCGGAGGTCCTCCTGCGGTAAGAAAACCCAGTGGTCAAGGAAGACCCAGAGACTCTGAGCTCACGCCAAGGATCCTCTGAGAGGCTTCTCTGCAGCTCTTGGAAGTGTGCTAGTGGTCACAAGGACTGGGAACTGAAGGAAGCCGCAAATTCAAGTTCATATTATTAGTACAACTTGCATCCCTCTAGAATATGAGCTTGAGAAGTCAAGTTTCCCAAGGTCCTGACAGGTCCAAACAAAACCTTGTGTCTTCCGAATCAATAAACACACTGGTGCAGTGTGAGCTTAATGAAGTGAAAACCTAACTGGAAACTGTCAGGAAGTTGGATGGCACCCAGCCCCTAACCATGTTCTTTCTTCCTGGAAGGGCTACTTTCCCTTTTCACCCCTGTTCACTGGAGGAGGGGACGAGGGGGAGCGCCATCAACGACAATTGACAAAAGGGACTTCAGGAAAACAGGCAGGGGCAGCGTGGTGTGAGCCCGGTGAGGACAGGGTCCAAGTAGGCTGGCCAGCTGCAGACGCTGACTGGCCAATGACGGCTGCTCATGTCAAAGTGTCCTTCTGGCTCACCTCTGTTTATCTGCCCGCTGATTTTATATATATATTTTTTCAATGTAGACCCCAGACCAGTTGGACCCAAAGGTTGACGATGTGACTCCTACTTACCTCAGAAAGATGTCCACCAGCTAATCACACCCTCTTTCAACAATTTCTATAAAACTCTTCACTGTCTTCCCCAAGTGGGGACACTTGGATTTGAGGGCATTAGCCCACTGTGTCCCCCTCTTTGCCTGGCAAAGCAATAAAGTTATCCTTTTCTACTTCACCAGTCCCAAAACTCTGTCCCAGAGATTTGACTCAGCACCAGCATCGGTGCACAGAGAGGCTGAACTTCCCATATCACCCTGAGGAAACAGGGTAGGAACCAGATGCCCGCCGGCCAGCAGTCAACTGCTGCAGCCACACCATGCTTGACGGCGCACCCGAGACTCAGGAAGAGAGGCACAGGACATGGACCTCAGGGAGCTGAGGTGTGCACCAAAGGAATGGGCTCACGAGTTCAGACTCTTGCATCTTCCCATACACACAAAAGCACAAAATTCCTTAACTGGAGATGTCTGGGGGTTCTTTGGTCTTCTTCTATTTGCTTTCTAAAACTCTTTTGGTTTTTCTTTTTGCCTCGCCTTGAGACACGAGGGGTTTAGTCCTTCCCCTCCCCACCAGGGGAAGCGGAAATGTGGCGTTCTAACCACTGGTTTTCTTTTACATCAAGAATCTTTTGATGTTCAAAAAAAAAAAGAGTACAACTTTCCCCTACACTAATTTAATTGGTAAATACAAGATTCTGACTGACATAACACTCACTTAAATCTACAGATGGTGAAGTCACTGTTGTACCTTCTGATAATTTTTTTATAGCACTTAAAAAAACCATAAGCAAAACCATTTCATCTCTAAGCAAAGTTCTGTGGTGGAAACAGAAGACCCAAGTGATGGCAGTACAGGGGGAAGAAAGTACTGTCACTGGACCTGAGAGAAGAGGCCCTGCATGGAGTGTCGTGTAGGAAGCAGGACTGTTCCTTTGCTTTTTCTCTCAACTTCAGAGATGAATGCTTTGGCGGAGCATGAACTCAAAACAGCTCTCTCCCACAGAACTTACTGTTACTGTACTTGACCAAAGCGTACAAATTCTAGTGTGATGCTGGGTCAAATTTATTTGCAAATGGGAAGAGGAGAAAGCTCTTACTCATCATGGAAGGAAGCACGGAACTAGAAAATCACCGCTTGGCAACCATCATGGTGATAATTACCTCAAGGAAAATCATCAGTGGGTGTTAAACCTACTGGCTAAAAGTTTGAATGAGAAATAGAAATAATCACGTATTCTTCAAATATCTCCCCACAAGATACTCAATAATTGTGAAGGGGAAAATGGTACCTCCACAGTGGAGAGGCGGGCAGTTCCCCTGCCCAGAAAGGAGGCACCCCCTACACCAAGCCTGCGAGAGGATGCATGGGAGAAGAACCAATCATTTCTGTGCGATTCCTGCCCTGCTAAATGCACAACCACGATCTGATCACAAGGAAACCCAAGCTGACAAACCCAAGCTGAGGAAAATGCTACAAAATAAATGGCCTGTCCGCTGCAAGTGTCAAGGTCACGAGCTGAGGAAACACTGCAGATTAAAGGAGACTAGAGAGCCCTGACAAATGAATGCCACGAGTGACCCTGAATTTTTCTCTCAGACCAAAAAAACATTTTCTTTTGCTAAAAGACATCGGTGGGACGACTGGTCCAGTGTGAATATGCTCTTTCGATGAAAGGGTTAAAGTCTTGATTCTGATTAGTGTACTGCAGTCACCTAACAAAATGCCGAATGTTTGCGAGTAAATACACAGTCAAGTATTTAGGCCTCACACCTGCAACTACAAACTAAGATCAGAAGGGGAAAAAAAGCAAGTGTGGTGAAAAGTTAACAGGAGAGGGAGCCACATGAAGGTCTTCACATTGCTTCTGCACTTTTCTGCGAGTCTCAAATTATTTCAAAATGAAAGGGCAAGAAAGCACCTTTTTCTGTGGTAACCCTTGACCCTTGCTCCAAACGACACTGCCCTGCACACTTCCAGTTCTCAGGCTGAGTGTCTGAGGGGCGAGACTGACTGCTCTTCGAGTACTTCTTCAGATGAACACTCTATAGGCAGGGCTGAGTGCTGGAGCAGAAGCCGACAGGGGCATCTATAGGCAGGGCTGAGTGCTGGAGCAGAAGCCGAGGAGGGGACCCAGACTCAGCTCCGCGCCAGCCTCAGGACGCCCTCCTGCAGCTTCTAGGAGCAGAGAGCGAGCTCACAGGTGGTTTTACAAACGGGGACCACAGGCAGCTTGCGCCATGTCAGAAGCTCTCGCACACCTTAGACACTAGTCCTCCCTTCCTGTCAGAAAGCTGACAGGACTGTCAGCAGCAGACCCAGCTGTCATCTGGGGTGACCGCCCTAAGCTCTTCTGGGTCTAAAGAGCCTCTGCAGGGTGAGAGCGGACCTCCCGCCAGCAGCACACAGCTCCCCTCAGATTCCCAAGGGCTCTGGTGATCTCCTGAGGGGGCCCTGGTGGGGCTGCTGCGAGTTTAGTTCCTCCACACCTGCTTCTCGAAGGAGGGGTCCTAGCTGGAGCCCCCATACCCAAGCCAACTGCTTCAGGCCATCCCCTTCTCCCTGGTTAGCAGCACGATCCTAACAGGGAAGGGGAAAAGCACGGGCCAAGAGTGACAGACTCCGCTCTCCCTCCATCTCGCTGACCTATCGAAAGGTCCTGAGTCAGGAAAAACAAGTCTCCCCTCACAAGGGCTGTGGACCCTACAAAGCTTTAAGTTTCAGATCTGATCTGGGTTATCAGATATGACCAGGTAAGGCTGAGGTCGGATGTGAGGGACACCCAAGCACCGCCAGCAGGGTGGTGGGCGACCTCCAGATCAGGTGGGAGCTTGACCAGCCTGGGCCCCAAGTGCAGATAAGGGCACAGAACAGACAACTGGAAGCTGTGGCTGGCAGCCGAAGTGTCCTGAGTGTAACTCCACCACCCTAAGGCCGGCCCACCATGTACCACTCGCAAAAACTTATCAGACACGAGGTTCTCTTCCCATAACACCTTATCAGCTAGTGTTTTCCAGCAGTCAGGTACAGATGTGAGAGCTGGACCATAAAGAAGGCTGTGTGTGTGTGCTTAGTCGCTTTAGCTCTGTCTGACTGTGACCCTATGGACCGTAGCCCACCAGGCTCCTCTGTCCGTGGGATTCTCCAGGCAAGAATACTGGAGTGAGCTGCCATGCCCTCCTCCAGGGGATCTTTCCACCTCAGGGACTGAATCCGTGTCTCCTGGGCCTCCTGCATCGCAGACAGATTCTGTACCAACTGAGCCCCCTGGGAAGCCCAAAGAAGGCTGAGTGTCGAAGAACTGATGCTTTTGAACTGTGGTGCTGGAGAAGAGTCTTGAGAAGCCCTTGGACTGCAAGGAGAGCAAACCAGTCCATCCTAAAGGAAATCAACCCTGAATATTCACTGGAAGGACTAATGCTGAAGCTCAAGTCCCAAAACTCTGGCCACCTGATGCGAACAGCCTACTCACTGGAAAAGATTCTGATGTTGGGAAAGATTGAAGGCAGGAGGGGAAGGGGCCGCAGGGGATGAGACAGTTAGATAGTATTACTGACTCAATGGACATGAATGTGAGCAAACTCCAGGAGACAGCGAAGCACAGGGAAGCCTGGCATCCTGCAGTCCATGGGGTCGCAAGAGTCAGACATGACTTAGCGACTGAATAACAACAAATGTACTTAAGTTTCAGGATTCCCAGAGGTAAAGTTCCAAACATTTCTCTCTACCATCTAGATTTTTAAAAATCTCCATAGCTGATCACTAGTATCTTAATATTCCTTGCAAAATCTGTTCCCAAGATAAAAGTTAATGTGGATCCCTCTTGCAAAATCAAGTGAGATCACTGCAGTAGTCTGTAGCATTATATAAACTATGTAAAAGAAGAAAGGTCACGCCATAGTGGAATTTGTCAAACGACAGCAACTTCTCTACCTCAGCCTGCCACAGCCAACATGTCACTCTCCTGCCCACTGCTTTCAACCAAAATCAGCTTGCCATACTTCTCCAAAGTCTAGGCAGCTTTTAGGAGGGTACTGAAAACCATTCTTACTGTTCATCTGTAATCTCATTTCCTGTTAAAAGCTGGCTGTGAGTCTTAGGAAAGATGCAATACTGTTTCATACCTATAAGGTTACTATAGAGCCAGAAAAAAAACAACCAAAAACCCACAAATATCTTTAGGAGGGAAATGAACACGTACCGGGCCCTTCAGCTTTTATAAGCAGGCTGGTTAAAGCTCCTTGGGGCCTGATGTATCTCTGAGCCTTAGGCCCTAGATCCTGCAGACCGCCTCCAAGCCTGAGCCTCCTGAGTTGCAGGCAGTGGTGGTCCCAGCTTCAGGCACAGCTACCGCCGACACATGGAGCACACAGGAGCGGGGCCACACATGGAGCGAACAAGACAGCCCACACTTCCTGACGCTCATGGCAACAGCCATGATCACGCGTGTGTAGTGAAGAACACTGAAAGTCAATGAGACTCGGAGTCTCCAGATGGACCTGTTACCTACACTTGCACATCTGGGAAGTAAGAGCTGTGGGACAGGAACTCTAAATCACCTTTATAGGGTTTACAAGGAGTGTTCCTCTGTGGATCTCAAGTCAGAGAAACGTTAGATAAGGCGTCGATTACGTGAGCTGGGTAAGGCATTTCATGACAGCCCCCCACAGGGATTTTCCTAGAGAACTGCTAGAATAATGAGAAAGTTTCACCTTGTGTGCGTGCTCAGTCACGTATGGACTGTAGCCAGCCAGACTCCTCTTTGCATGGGATTTCCCAGGAAAGAACACTGGAGTGGGTTGCCATTTCCTCCTCCACGGCATCTTCCCACCCCCGGGATCAAACCCCCACCTCCTGCACCACAGGGGCCCTCTTCACCGCTGAGCCACTGAGGAAGCCCTAGCTCTACCTTAAGGCCTGGCAGCTTGCACACGATGCTCGGGCACTGCTCCGTCACACACTTTTAACAACAGGAGCTGAGAACCGCCGGCATGTGGGGATCACTGTGTCCTGGCTGACCTGGAGAGGAGCTTATGGCCATCAGCTTCATTACTGAGAGTGTGAAGTTCAGATTTTTTTTACTTTTAAATCACTGAAAACTAGTTCTGTCCAACAAGATCTCTTTTACACAAACAGCAAGCTCCTTCACACTGTGGAGAAGCTTCCTCAGGATCAGAGACTCTCGAGGTGACAATGAAGCAAGCTTAACTGGCCCTCAGCATACCAGCCTTTCACTTAAGTGAAGTCATGGAAATCACAAGATCAGGTCTTTTATGAACATGCGCGCCACACACCTCGAGTGATCACCGGCCACTGTGCATCCTTACTGGATGTCTCCTGTTCACATATCTGTCCGACAACGTACTGAGCCCTCGGATGTTTCAGCCAGCAGACGATTCAGAACGTTTCTGCGCCTGTGCTGAGCATGAGTATCTTGAGGCTAAAGCTTTCACAACAGATTCAACCAGGCAGATCTAACCCTGTGACACTAAGCACCAAAAAAAACAAACAAAAGAGCAAGCACAGGGCTTCCTTGGTGGCTCAGTGGCAAAGAATCTGCCTGAAATGCAGCAGACATGGGTTCAGTTCCTGGTCCGGGAAGATCCCGTATGCCATGGAGGAACTAACCATTGTTCTCACCTAACTAATCTCTCTTACTCTAATATCAAACTCACAGAGATTGGATTTTTCATGCCACACCAAGCAGAGATTCCACTTCTCACTCTGTATTGAAGAACAGGCTTTCTGATTTAAGCTTCAGCCTCCCATGAAGTGGGTTACCTTGAATCAGTTCTTTGGAGATCATCATCTCTGATGTAGAAAAAATAATCAAAGTTTAGAAATGACTTCCGAAACACAGAGACCCCTCGAGAGTATCCATCCTGCAAAGCCCTTGCTGCATCGTCTCCCTCAGGCACCTCTGCGACGCCTCACTCTGTCCTGACCGTGATGCTACCGAACTCAAGCAACCAGTATGCATCGTTCCTTAACAATGGACGCAGAAACCCCACACAATTGTCACAGAGAGACTCAACATTCCATACACAGCAGCTGCTACAGAGGACTGACACTTTCCTCATGAGATAAGCACTTCCCCTCTTTAAGTGTCTGATGCGACACTCGTTTTCAAAGATCTGAGAGAAAGTTAACATCACGATCAACATTCTGGAAATGTTTCAGGAATGAACTGTAAGACACCTGTGAGCGTCTGTGCTTCATCTTGTAAAGCGTCAGTCCAGCTGGAGAGACGCCGAGTGAGCTGAGTCTCGTGTCTTACCTGGCCGGGGCGGAGCTGTTCTCCAGCAGCTGTGGAATGCTGAGGCAGGTCTTCTTCCGCTCCCTCACAGGGATCTCTCACCACCTCTGCCTGGTCCCCTCCATCTCTGAAGACCTTTTGCTCCAGGCTCTCGGCTTTTGCTTCCCTATCCAGGCTCCCAGGAGCCACGGGACCTTCCGTTGAGGGGTCCACCAGCCCACACTCCCCAGGCTCACCCCCATGGTCCGAAGTCTCGGGGGCTTCTTCACGACAACTGTCCACAGGAGTCCTCTGCAGCTCCGAGGGCGCAGCCCTACTCTGACTTACACAAGAGCTTGAGGCTCCGGGTTTTACATCTGGAGTTGCACTCGGCTCGGGGTCAGCATGAAGCTCTTTGGAGGCACTCCCTGGGAGTTCAGAGTATAATTCCTGCACCTCAGCAGACATGGAGGAATCAAGTGGAACGGGCTGGGTCTCCACGCCGGATGACAGCATAGGGGCAGGTGCAGATATGGAGTCAAGCCTCTTACACCAAACGGTTCACCCTGACACAAATCAAAGGAAGGGATAAGAATTTAAAACCTTGCAGGGTAGAAGGAAGCTGTCTCAGCTCAAATTGGCTAAAACAAGCACCAAAAATTCTACCTCAAATGCCAGCATTATCTGGCACCAAGAAATCTGCTTAACAGACTAAGTTTGAGGAAAAATAAATACCTTAAACCTTTATGGACGTCTGTCTAATCGCAATTCAGAGACCGCCTTGTGATAAATTCTCAATTTAAAGCTGGATTTAAGTGAGATCTGATCAAATGTAAGAATAAGACTTGTCTAAGCACTCAAGGATAGATCCGATGTACCAAAAAAATTAAAATGGGAGTTCCCTGGTTGCTCAGTGGTTAGGATTCCAAGTTTTCCCTGCTAGGGCCTGGGTTCAATCCCTGCTTTAGAAACTGAGACCCTGCATGTTGTGAGGCAAGGTCAAAAATAAAGAAATTTTTGAAATTAGAAGGTAAAGACGGTTTTCCACTCATTCTTGGGTCATGAACCTCGCCCATTTTACTCAGTGCTGCAGCCCCATTGCCTGGAACCTAGCCTCAAACCTAGCAGGCACTCGGAGCATCTTCTGAAGAAACATACACTGAGGGACCCAGAATGTGATCGACGGACTTCTCCTCATTAAGAATTTTCTTTGGAAGAACATACGGAGAAAACAGAATTCCATTCTTTTATTGTCACCACACAGCCTGGAGCCAGACAGCACTATCCCAGCTCTGGGGCAGAATCCTTCCTGACTTCCACTCAGCACCTCAAGATCACCCAAGTGCCTTCCCAGACACTGCTCACGTGAGTTTCCTGACAGCCCCGTGAGCTGAGCAGGGCAGCCGCTGTCCTCCCGTTGTAGGCTCCGACACTATAGCTGAGAAGGATGAGGGTGACCTGCCAGAAGTATTGGGGGTTTCCTAGGAGGCTCAGTGGTACAGAATCTGCCTGCCAATGCAGGAGACATGGGTTCAATCCCGGGTTGGGAAGATCGCCTGGAGAAGGAAATGGTGACCCACTCCAGCATTCTTGCCTGGGAAATCCATAGACAGAGGAGCCTGGTGGATTGCAGTCCATGGGGTCACAGAGAGTCGAACACGGAGGAGACAGTGAGCACGCATGCCTGAAATATTATATCATTAATGCAAGGGAGGAGAGGGGATGCCTGGGGCTTCTAATGTGGGGGTCACGTTTCACTTCTGTTGGGCACAGAAACATGGGTTATTTGCTAAAATCAGTATGTTTAAGTAGTTCACGATACTACATTATTAAAGCAATCAAAACAAACGCAGAGAGATAGGGTATGGTACCCCCAGAACTGGGGCTCCTGGCTGGGACTTTTCCATTTTAGTCTACCAAATGTGTGCAGTTTCCACCACAAAATCCACTTGACCTGACCAAGGCAGAAATGGTTAACCAAATGAGACACTGCAGGCTTTCATTCTTGATGCTTTCCCTAACCCTGAACAGGAGGACAAAGAAGGTGAGAAATATTTAGCAACTCTGAATTCAGAACACGAATTTACTAGAGGTACTGGCGGCCAATCCCTTTGGCCGAAACGCACACAGAAAGGATGTTTCAGAAAGCTACTCCCACTGCTTCCGAACGTCCACGTTTCCCCGTAATAAACACAATAGATCAAGTAAAACCCAGAGCCAACTACAGATCTGTTCTCACTGTGCTGAGCGGTCTCATCTTCTCTCCAGCGACTGCAACTGTGTTTCGGAGCAGGAGGGACTCCCTGAGACACCGTGTAACTCCTTAAGACCTAGCGGCCTTTGGGCCCTGTCTCTATTTGCACCCCGATTCCCTGAGGGAGCCCACCCGCATCGCTTCCACAAAGGCACGCGCTCCGCCTCCCCATCACTGAGCACCCTGCTCCTTGAACACCCCTGGGCTCAGAGGGGTTTGGATGGTCCCCTCCACGGGCCTGTGCTGCCTGAACTGGAGTTGGGACCGAGGAAGGGGGTGGGGGCAGGTGACAGGCTCTCTCCTTGTGGGCCATCCTGCCCTTCTCCTGGTTTTCCGACCCATGGGGGACAGTTTATTCACGCCCCTGTGCTCTCATCCGCTGAGCGCCTCTGTGTTCTCAAGGAACCCTACTCAAAACGAAAGGGCACATTGTGATGCCACTAATTTAAATGCTAGAAATTATAGGAAAGCAGACGGCCGTTCCACTAGGCTGAGGTCGTGTAAGAAGAGACTTAATTCCAAAAGGGAAACAAGGAGGAGAGGCCACTGAGCACAGGAGCACGGCAGGGCTCGCAGACTTCCGCAGAGAGCGCAGACAAGGCCTCCTTCCTGGAGTTAGTCTCCCCTTTCTCCACGAGTTCCTGGATATCTCCAGGGGTACTCTGATTTAAGGCAATGTGTGTGTGTAGATACGTGGGGGTTAAGGGAATCATAGTGGAATTGCTATTTGAGGCCCCTCCCCCAAAAGGCTGGCAGTGCTCCATTTTAATTTGTTCAGCTTCCGTTTCACCTCAACAGACACCATCCAGCTTCTGACTGTCACATCACAGACAGACAGCAAGAGCGAGCGCAGCACTGGAAAGCCCACTGCAGGAGGTGGTCTTGTGGCTGGAGAAGGCTCCGTGGATCTCGCCAGCCGCCATCGTGTGGGGCTTTTCTAATCCAGCCCTGGACACGCCTTCCCCGGCTTCACGTTCTTCATGCTCTTGCCTTTTCATGCAGCTTCTCTGCCAAGAAGGTGACTCAAAACTGTCCCTTTAGGCACAGAGGAACCACACGACTCTGCGACTCCACTCTGAGGAACGTGCAAAAACCACACGACTGCACAAAAACTTGTACGTGGATGTTCACTGTAGCGCTGTTCACAGGGGCCAAAAAGCAGAAACAACTCGAAATGTCTATCAACGGATGAATGGCCAATGAAACGTCATCCATCCACAACGGAGTCTTACTCGACTATGAAAAGACGCAAGGTGCTGGTTCATGACACAACACAGATGCCCCTTGAAAACATCACCAGGTGAAGGAAGCCATCATGAGAGACCACTGTTATAAGATCTCATTTCCACGAAATGTCCAGAGCAGGCAAACCTAGAGCCGGAAAGTGGATTAGTGGTCGCCTACTTCTGGAAGCGATGGTGTTTCCCGTACTCACATATGGATGTGAGAGCTGGACCATAAAGAAGGCTGAGCACCAAAGATTTATTGCTTTCAAACTGTGGTGCTGGAGAAGGCTTTAGAGTCCCTTGGACAGCAAGGAGATCAAACCAGTCAATCCTAAAGAAATCGACCCTGAACATTCATGAAGGACTGAAGCCAAAGCTCTAATACTTTGGCCACCTGATACGAAGAGCCCACTCACTGAAAAAGACCCTGATGTTGGACAAGACTGAAGGCAGGAGGAGAAGGGGACGACAGAAGATGAGATGGCTGGATGGCATCACCAACTCAATGGACATGAATCTGAGCAAAATCCAGGAGATGGTGGAGGACAGGAGACTGGCGTGCTGCAGTCCGTGGGGTGGCAAAGAGATGGATAAGACTGAGGGACTGAACAACTTTTGGAAGAAGTAGACAAACGGAGTGGCTGCTGATGGACAGTGCTGCTTTGGGGCACAACAGAAGTATTCTAAAATGGTGTGGTGATGGCTGCACAACTCCGACTATGCCAAACACCACTGTACAATTTACACTGTGAATTGTAGGGTACATGAATTATATCTTAATAAAGTTGACTTTTTAAAAAAAGAAACCTGTCCATAGCCCCAACCTTTTCTCAAGTTGTGATCTATGTTTCATTGACAAGGATGGCACCCTCTCAAAACCTGTTGTTTAGTTGCTGACTCGTGTCCAACTCTTTTGCAAGCCCATGGACTTTGCTCAGTCTCTTCTGTCCAGAGGATTTCCCCGGCAAGAACACTGGAGTGGGCTGCTATGTCTTTCTTACTCTCCTGCATTGGCAGTTGGATTCTTTACCCCTGAGCCACCAGGGAAGCTCCCCTCTCCCAAACTTAACATGCCTAAAACAGAGCACACTCAACCCAGTGAAAAATCGAGTATTGTCCATGCAAACAGCTGTGAGATTCAAGGATAAGTTAAGATGTTCTCAGTAACCTTACATGCTTTTATTTCTGATCCTGCTGCCTCTCTCAGTAATGGCACCGCGTTACCCTAGAGCTCAGACATGAATCCCCAGTTGTAACGGTCTGGCCGTCCACACGCTGTGCAGTCAGCACTCATACACACGCACCCAACGCCAGCTGTGTCTCCACCACATCTCACTGTCCCATCCCCATGGTCCAACTCACAATTTTGTTCTGAACACAGGACCACGCACAAGCACACGCACACTCACTAAACAGATCTTTATCACAGAGGGGCAATGCTGATCATCCCAAAAAATGGCTCAAGATACTCCTCAGGAAAAACTGCTATTATCTTTCCTGTGCCCCCACCTATGCTGTGGACCGAAACAGAATTGTAAAGCTTGGTGACTAAAAGATGACTCCCAATGTTTGTCACAAAGCTACAGTCTCTTGTTACGTGTGTTTGGTAGAGACAGAATTCTAAGACTTTTCAACCTGTAAAACAACCATGCACATCGGCTATTCAAGCAAAACAGACATCCCCTCCTTTTTCTCTTCAGCCCTTCTCATCCTCAAGTTTCTCAGCAGTGTGTGCAGTGGAGTCACCACGAACAGCTCAGTGCCTCAGCTGAAACTCCAAGCTGAGTGAGTGAGTGAAGCTGCTCAGCTGTGTCTCTCTGCAACTCCATGGACTGGACTGTAGCCCGCCAGGCTCCTCCATCCTTGGGCTTCTCCAGCCAAGAATACCGGAGGCGGTTGCCATTTCCTTCTCCAGGGGATCTTCCTGACCCAGGGACCGAACCTGGGTCTCCTGCACTGCAGGCAGACTCTTTACCGTCTGAGCCACCAAAGAAGCCCCAGAGGTGAAGCAGTATTTAGAAGCTAGAGTAGCAGTTTACAATTATTCTTAGCTCACCAGCGCATGTCACTAAACTCTCCATCTATCAAGATACTTGGTTGGGACACAAAGATAGCAGAAACAAAATTTTACCATTTGAGTCCAAATTTCTGAATTCAATGGAGCAATAAAAAACGACGGTATAGAAATATACCTCTCCACAGAAAGCTGTCCGGGATGTCTTATCAAACTAGATAAACATCGTGTGTTTATCTGCTGTCAGTCGCGTCTGACTCTTTGCAGACCCCTGGACTGTAGCTCGACAGGCTCCCCTGTTCAGAGAATTTTCCAGGCAGTAATACTGGAGTGGGTTGCCATACCCTCCTCCAGGGGATCTTCTGAAGCAGGGATCGAACCTGTGTTTCTTGCATCTCCTGCACTGGTAGGGAGATTCTTTACCACTGTGACTCCTGGAAAGCCCATATTAAAAAATAGGATTATTTTATTTTGGTAAAGTATATATCTACATCCATACAGAAAAATGTTTTAAAAACTATAAGCCAAATATTAACAATGCAACTGTGGGTGATAGGATTATTAATGACATATCCCCATTTTTTTTTACAATGAGTGTGTAATACATGTTAAACTTTTAAAAATATTATTCTCCAGATCCAAATATGAAGCAATAAATAACAACTGGTAAGTGTATTATCCCTTTACTTTTATCAGTATTTTTTAAATGTTAGCTCTCTCCCTTAACCATAAAAGTTTTTAAAGTTTTAAATATACGTGAAATAAAGTAAGTATAGCATGTGCTTATAAAATGTAGACAGAGATGTATGGCTTAATCCTTACTACAGACTTATAACCAACCTATTGGGTTGAAGACATTAGATAATCACCCAGTTTGAGGTACAAGGGAAAAATAACCCATAGACTCACAAACAACTCTTTCCTACTGCTGTTGGCTTGTCATCTTTACCGTGAACACAAGTAAGAGTTAGACTGTTCAGGGGATGGACTTATCCCTGGGCGGGGTAGTGGGGGGAGACTAGGCAGCACAATTATTCCAACAGGAGAAACCATTTTTCAATTGAGAACAATCACCTCCCAGTCTTTCTGTTTCAAAGGCAGAGTCACGGTTTGGAAGTAGTCTAGTTTTGATCTCCAAGGTGGGAGACCAGGGTCCCTATCGTGCCCCTCACACTCAGCATGGCCTTGAGTATGTGTCACTGAACTTTCCTGGGCTTGTTTTCCGCATGTAAAATGGACAAGTCAAACAAAATAATCTCAGAGAGTCCTGCTAACCCATAAAATTCCCAAGACTCTAAATAACTTCTCTACTTCACTTTGTTTTGGCACAGCACACCTAAAGACGCCAACCAAAGTGGCACGGAATTGGGACTAATCCCCACTGCAGGGCAGAGGAGGTAATTTAAGAACACTTTACATACGAAAAGGATAGAAAGCTGTTCTTTAGCGTGTCTTCAGGCAATTGGGAAGTGTTAATTCCTATCCCACCAAATGACAAAAGCCAGGGGGAGGGTGGGGAGACTACCAGTGAAAGATTAACTAACACTGCAGCTCCCAGCCTCATTAGAATACGTTTTATTACAGTAATATTAAAAACCTGACCAAGTGACCACTTTTAGTCATTCAAACAGTCCCCAAAACAAAAGCTCTGGAGGTATAAAGTTTACAGCAGTAAGCAAAAGAAGAATAAGAAAAAAAAAAAAAAAAAAAATCAAACAAAGAAAACAGCAGAACAGAAAGCCATGTGCCCCAATAATCCCAAGTCTGAAGGTCTCCCTTCTCGTTAATTCCAAAAGCAAAGGGGCTGCTCTTAACGAAATGAAGCAGTAAGAACACTAGGCGCTGCCACACTTGTGTCAGGGGACAATACTCACAATAGTGATCGGGACCTCAGAAGTTCCCCACAGGCCTTTCACCTTGAGAAAGGGCCTTTCTTTTCCAAAGATTCAAACACTGTAGCCAATCTCTGAGGCATTTCGGAAAAGGGGCCTCTTCTTGAGGGACAGAGGAAGAGGGATCTTTTAACAAGCTCTCCAGACAAGCTCAAAGTGCGGCAGGGAAATCCATACAATGAACAGGGCCTCACTCTTCCACAGGGAAGAGAGCACAGGAAATCTCAAGAGCATCAGGCACAGCTTCCCCGTTCCTCCCCTTATCAGCACTCAGAAAAAGGATCCCTCTATCTCCACGGGGGTGGGGAAGGGGGAGTGAAACACTGCAAATGCTCCTGATTTCTCCCGACAGTGACTCTGCATAAGAGATTTCATCCTTTTTTCAAAGAGAGGGGAGAAGAGAAACCATTTGTGCCACTCCAAAGATACAGCAGGAAAAGGCACTCCTCTCAAAGGTCTAGAGTCATATTTTTCTTGTGAGAGCAAGAGAAAGAAGTTGCAGTCTCCTTTCTGGGGTGAGGGGTGTGCAGATCAGATAGAAGGAAGCTTTTTCATCAGCAGAGCAAGTACGGGGATTGGAAGAGGGCAGCTCTAACCAGTCGGGAAGGACTGATAGCTTCTGTGGACAAAGGGAAGGCTGCTTCTCCTATCAGATCTTCCAGACCTGTTTGCCCAAACAGTCTTTTCCCCAGATTACTCTAACAGCTTTAGGATCTTAATTTAGGATCTAAAAGACTAAAAGCGCCTCTTTCTCTGCCTCCCGGGGGTTAAAAGCCTCCTCTCCAGTGAAGAAGGGATGCGGTGGGGAGGGATGGGAAGAGGCACGCATGGAAAAATGTGTTTCTCTATGGAAGATACTACTTTTCTTTCCTAACAAATTAAGTAACTAATAGCAACAGTCTACCAAAAGGTTACTATGTACCAAGCAGTTACACGAAATTTCCTGTAGTCTTGAGGACAATTCTATGAAGAGAAGACCGAAATTAAGAGATGGGCTAACTGACAAAAGATGAAGCTGTGAGTCAAGGTCATAAAGATGGAAAGTGGGACACACGAGCTTGCATCCCTCACACTCCAAACACCACGCTCTTCACCGTGCAAAGGTAAAGAGCTCAAGGCACACCAGGAGCCTCGGGGGGCAGAGAAGCAAGGCTCCCTCGGTGGACACGGCTGGGGGAGGGGAGAAAGGCTGGCTAACACTTCTAAGTCAAGTCTAGGTCTTCCTCCCCATATACCGGGATAAAGGCGAAAAATATGAGAGAAGATAACTCTATCTTTTACAGGAAAGGAAGATCTCTCACTTTTAGGCAACTTGAGTCTTTCTCTCCACCTGAGGGGCGCTGACCAAATCAACAGAAGTCTTATCCCTCCTGAAAATAAGTTCAGAATCGCCCCCTCGCACTCCGGGAGCGGGTCTCCCTCCGCTGACAAGCGCGACGCAGCCGGACACGCGCGTTCGCCCACGACAACGGGCGTCGCCTTCCCGAGGAGAGAAGTTGGGGGGTCCCCCGCCGTACTGAGGTCGACGAGGAGTCGCTTCCCCCGCCGGAGCCATGACATCAAGAAGCTGTTTTGCCCTCGCGACGCGGGGCCTGGGCTCCTCCCTCTCCCCTGGTCTCTCGGCGCCCGCAGCGCAGCCTGCGTTCCCGTCGGCGCTCCAAGAGGGCGGGGGACCCGGGCTCTCCCTCAGCCTGCACCGCCGGGCAGAGGGTCCGCTAGGGCTTGAGTGGGACGGGGCGGCTACGCCCCAAGCGTTCCCGCCCCCAGCCTCTTACCCTGAGGCCTGCTCCGCGGCCCGCGCTCGCCCCGCCAGCCCGGCCTCTGCAGCCGCAACCCTGTCGCCGCCGAATCTACCTGAGCCAGCCGAGCCGAGAGAGCCCGGGGGCGCTCCGGCCACCGCCGCCTCTTCGTCTCTATGGTCGCCCTGCACTTCCTCATCCGGGGCCCGAGCCAGCCATGCGGACTCGCCCAAGTCCCGCCCCCGCACTGCGCGCGCGCGCACCCTTGAGGCGGCTCTTCCCCGTAGGGACTGCCGCCCTCAGCTAGCTCTGGTGGCCTCTGCCCCGCCCCCGCCTCCAGGACTCTTAAAGGGGAACACACCTTTTGAGTCCGCTGTTGAGCCTCAGGCCCAGTGTCTGATTCCACTGCTACCACCCTGGTCCAGTCCTCTTTTGTGGCCCTAATGTTTGCAGCTCTTGGGACCTCTCGGCTTCTACCCTAGCAGCCCAAGATATCTTTTTATACCTGGAGTCAGTATTTTAGATCATGTCACTCCCCTGCTCCCTCTCCCTTCTGGAGTTTTGTCTCTTCATGGCTTTAACACTAGCTGAAATTACCATTTAATCTATTTATCGACTCCTTTTATCATCTCTCTCTCCCACCCTTATCTGTTTTGTTCATCAATCTTTGTTCACCGCCTAGAGCAGTGCCCGCAAAAGCAAACACTAAGCAGATATTTGAAGGAAGGAAAAAATGTTCTTTCAAGAGGGAATTGAGAGAGAATGCAGTCAACTTGCTTCAAATCACACAGTCTTGTGTTTAAACAGAAGTCTGTTATTTTTGGCTGATTAGAGAGCTAAAGTTTTACAGTTTTGTGAGAGATTTTAGTTTTTTCTTCTTTGATCAAGGTATCTTTGAACCAGTCAACATATGGACCGTTTTATCTGAGATAGTGGTTTTCCCAGCTTTAGTTAGGGCAGGAGATACAGAAACCCAAATGCCAACACTATTGTTTACATCCAATGAGTCTATCCGTCGTCCATGTATGCATGCGCTTCACATATAGGCTACCACAGATGTTGTTGGGATTAATTAACTAGAAACTCACTTTAAGACATTTCAACACATTTTTACAGGAGTATCCAAGACCTCAGGTTCTTCCTCAGGCCACTGCATGCCTACAGACAAGGATCTGAGAAACCCAGTGTTATTGGTTTGTCTTCTGCCTCAGGTTCTAATATGACAGGCACTGCACCATTAGTCTAATCTTTATTTTTAAAACGTGATATTTTGTTCAACATGGATTTTTTGTATTAACGCTTCCTTTAAAAACAATCACATCATTTATCTCTTTGAGTTTTTTGGCACCCCCTTAGCATTTTGTGCCCTAAATAAGGCAAGTGGTTAATAGGATCACTGATTCAATGGACATAAATTCAACCAAACTCTGGGAGATAGGGAAGGACAGGGAAGGCTGGTGTGCTGCAATTCATGGGGTCAAAAAGAGTCAAACCGGATTTATGACTGAACAACAACACATTAGCCTCACCCACCTCACCCCAGTCCTAGTCTTGCTTCTAGCTCTGTAGTAAGCACAAAAGGACTTCAAAGAAGCATCATCATTCAACCCCCTAAAAGTCAATGAGAGCCAATTTCCTGATAAATTCCATGCTTTTAGAATCACTGCAGATGGTGATTGCAGCAATGAAATTAAAAGATGCTTACTCCTTGGAAGGAAAGTTATGACCAACCTAGATAGCATATTAAAAAGCAGAGACATTACTTTGCCAACAAAGGTCCGTCTAGTCAAGGCTATGGTTTTTCCAGTGATCATGTATGGATGTGAGTTGGGACTATGAAGAAGCTGAGTGCCGAAGAATTGGTGCTTTTGAACTGTGGTGTTGGAGAAGACTCTTGAGAGTCCCTTGGACTGCAAGGAGATCCAACCAGTCCACCCTAAAGGAGATCAGTCCTGGGTATTCATTGGAAGGACTGATGCTGAAGCTGAAACTCCAATACTTTGGCCACCTCATGTGAAGAGTTGACTCACTGGAAAACACCCTGATGCTGGGAGAGATTGGGGGCAGGAGAAGGGGACGACAGAGGATGAGATGGCTGGATGGCATCGCCGACTCGATGGACATGAGTTTGGGTAAACTCCGGGCGTTGGTGATGGACAGGGAGGCCTGGCATGCTGCGATTCATGGGCTCGCAGAGTCAGACACGACTGAGCGACTCAACTGAACTGACATGGCACTTCAAGTTCTTTTAATTTCAAAGACTTAATATAACATGTCCTTCACCTCATCTGGCCCTCAAACACCTTGTGAAGGAAGAATAACACATACTTTTAATTCCCACCTGTCAAGGGAGAAATTTGAGCAGAGAGAATTATCTTGTGCAAAGGTACACAGCTAAAAGCAGGCAACCCCACAGGTGGTTGTAGAACCAAGGCTATTGACTCCCCAGTATTTCAGCTACCTGCTCCAGCCTTTCCTAGCTTTGCCCAGCTTTAGACATTTTTTAAAGTCTCAAACCTTGACAAGGTTTTTTTGTTGTTGTCGTCTTATGAATTTTTGCCAAATTAAAAAGTGAAATATTTGTATTCCTAAAATATGACACCAATTATGGACATTGCTCAGGACAAAGAATCAAATTCCCCTGAGGGCCAGGGACATAGAGTCCCCTTAATTCTGTCTGGGATGGAAGGACTTCTCACTAGCTACTAAAAAACAAACAAACAAACAAAAACAGTCTGAGAGATCTGGGGGTGCCATCCTGAAATGGCAACATAAACAAGTCTAACATTTAACATTTTATCCTTGAAAAGTTTTGCAACTGTTGCAGTGTGCTTCATTACATGCTTTTCTTTACTATTATAAATACAATTATTTAAAAACTATTTAACTTCTGAACCCGTCACCCCACCCCCACCCCCAGTTCCTTTGTGATATGCAGTGCTTTTTTCCTTTCAATACTCAGAAAATTTCCAAAAATTATAGGTCAATTGCCTTCCCTTGTAGCTCAGTCAAAATCAGTAAAGCATCTGCCTGCAGTGCGGAAGACCCGGATTCAATCCCTGGGTTGGGAAGATCCCCTGGAATAGGGAATGGCAACCCACAGCGACTAACTTTCACTTTCATAGGTCAATTAGATGGAGCTGGAAACTTGCCTGGAGCCCTTAGCCAGCTTTAGGCACTGCCCACACAGCGCTATTTCCCTTGAGAAGAGAAAGGTGTCCCAACACAATAGGGGCTTAGGCCCTTGGGTGGGACATGAGGATGCTGGTTAAACGCTCAGCCTCGGAGCCAAGTTGGACTGCGTTGGGTCAGGATCCGTACTCGCTTCCTCCCGAGGATTTTTCTGTCCTCGGTCTGTTCCAGTTGTCTGTGAAATGAAATAGTATCTGCCTCCATAAAGGGATGTGACGATTACATAAGAATGTCTGTGAAAACCATGGTAGCTATTACCAACAAACAGAGGCACTGAACATCATTTAGGGTTTGGAAGAAAGTATCCCAAAATGTATACTTCCCAGCAGGGGCCATCGCACTAAGTCGCACTTGCTCAGCTCTTTACATTTTACAAAAGTTCCCCCAGAAACTCTATTTTGTGCCTCTCTGCTGCCCTAGGAGGCCCCGCAAGGTCCGTAACATCCTTTATAGATCCCGGGACGCTCGGCCGAATTTGTCCTGTTGGGGAAATCACTAGGTCGGAGGTCAACTCTTGGGCTCGAATCTATTTCGGAACGTCTAGGAGGAAAAGGATTTCCTGCCCGGGTCGACAGCCCTCAGGAAGCGGGAAACGCAGTCCAGCATCCCGACCAAAAGGGCGCACGTGAGGCCCCGCCCCCGACGCGAGCCCCGGATGGGGAAGTAGCGCGGACACCGAGACGAGGCGGAGGCCGGCCAGAGCGGCCCGGCGCGGGTGGGCGGGAAGGGGGCGGTGCCCCGGGGCGGAGCCACCGGAGCGGCGCGGGTTCTCAGGTGAGCGCTCTGTGGCCGGGGCGGGCCGGCCGGCGCCTGGAGATCCAGCACGGGATCCTCGCGGACTCTGCGGGCGTAGGAGGGACGTCCGGAGGAGGCGCGGGGACCCGGCCAGGGTCCGGCCGTCGGAACCCCGGCCTCAAGCAGGAGGGGGCTCCGGAGCTGCGGGTGAGTGGACCTGTCCTCCGGGGCCGGAGTTGGGGATCAGGAGGAGAGGGCCAGGGCACCGGTTCGAATCCTGGCCCCACCCCCAACCTGCTGTGTGACCTTAGACAAGTCTCTGTCCGTCTCTGAGCCTCCGTGACGTCAGTTCTGACATGAGGGGAGCTGGTACGGGTAGGAACCGCGGAGAGTTTGTGCAGATGGAGGTTTGGGGAGCGATCCTTCCTCTCTCCTCGCCCAAGACATCCGTGGCCGAACGTGAACAGTAGGAATTCTCTGTCTCAGAGACCTCGAGCATGTCCCTTGCGCTGGCCCTCACTTTCCTCATCTACAAAAATGAGTGTACCAAACCTCTTTTAGGGTCTCTTTAATGTTTGAGTGTTATTGATTTATACAGAGGCAAGGTAAAGGTGCCTCGTTTACTCCAAGTTTTCCCTTTAGGGTGTGATAGCATATCTCGGAGGTTGGAGTAGACCCTGACTTGAATTCCTTTTTGTTCCCAGATTGGTTGGTTCTGTTTGTTTTCCATCCCTCTTGGTATTTGGAGGAGTGATTTCATCCAAGGTTTGGTGCCACCTCTCAGCTGAGCAAGAGCAGTATTTTCACTGCCCTAAAATCAAAGAGCAGTTGCAAAGAAAACTCTGACATTCCAGGCTTTTTTGTTTTTTTTTTCACTGGCAGGGAGGCAAGATGACTTCTCTTCCCCAAACTTGGAACAGCTGAAGGAAACAACAGTACAAGATGAGAACAACAAAGGTCTACAAACTCGTCATTCACAAGAGGGCTTTGGGGGCAGTGGTCAGTATTGATTGGTCTTTGGGGTTGTGTAAATTGGCTGAGGTTCTGATATATCCTGTGCCTTGAAGTTTACACTCTGACTCTGGAGACAATGGAGGCTCAGCAGGTAGCTTAACTGAGTGAGGCAGCAGGTGTGATACTGAAGTATTGAAAGGGTAGCAGGACCAGAGAGCACAAGCCCCTTCTAGAAGCATTTGCATTCTGCATTTTCAGGGATGTTGTGAGTATTTCCAGCTTACTGCTCTTCATATGTTTGTTTTTGTTTTATTTTTAATTGATGTGTGGTTGATTTACGGTGTTGTATTTAAGATGTATAGCAAAGTAATTCATATATATATATATTTTCATATATTTTTCTCCATTGCAGGTTATTACATGATGTAGTTCTGTGTGCTAGGTCCTTGTTGATTTGTGTTTTTTATTACATATTTACTGTGTATTTTCTATAAAATTCCAGTCTGCACTGGTTCGGGAGATAAGAGAAACTTATGTTCAATGAAAGAGAGGTAGTAGGTGTGCATAAGACAGGTATGATCAAAGCAGGAACCTTTGCCTGGCTCTGAAGCACCATGAGTTGGGGCAAGACACAGCATGTTGCTCTCCATTAAACCTGAATCGGGTATCAGCTCTGCCTCTTAATTTCCCTGTGACCTTGGGCAAACCTCTAGTTTATCTTAATTACAAATTCCAGCTCTTTAGGGTAATTTCTCCATTTTTCTTAGCACATTGAGATTATGAATCTGCACAATAAGGAAGCACCTATTTATATGACTTTTTTCCCCCAGAGGAATAAATTTCCTTTATGTCCTAATAACCTTATTTACTTCAGGAATTGGAATTAACAACACAGTGTTTTAAAAATTGTATTTTACTATATATTTGCTCAAAATCCCTGGTGGCTCAGATGGTAAAGCAATGTGAGAGACCTGGGTTCAATCCCTGGGTTGGGAAGATCCCCTGGAGAAGAAAATGGCAACCCACTCCAGTACTCTTGCCTGGAAAATCCATGGATGGAGGAGCCTGGTAGGCTATAGTCCATGAGGTCGCAAAGAGTCGGACATGACTGAGCGACTTCACTTTCACTTTTATATCTGCTCCTGTATTATAGATGTATAAGCCTCCCAAAGGTAAGAGCTGCCTAAAAGGTAGAATAATAGTTTCTATATCATAAGATCTTAAGGGATCAAATTAAGTGATGTATGTAAAGTATTCAGCCAGGCTCCTTTGAGCTGCTAAATAAATGTAGCCATTGTAAGTACCAGGAAAAGGATATACCAGGCATTGCTATATTTAAAACATAATTTCTGCTAAAACCACAGTCTGTTGTTAACATTGTACTTTGTATGCAGTGGAAGCTGCCTAAACCTTTGTGGAGCAGAACTGAACAAACAGAAATAACTTTTGACACAGAAAAGGATAAAAGGATACAGTGTATGCAGTGTGTCTATTAATACAATGTATGCAAGTGTTCTTCTTCATTTGTGCAAGACAGTGGTAGATTCCTGCTGTACCCAGTCTGCTGTAGGACTATAAAGAAAAAAATAAATACATCCTACAATATTACTCAGCCATAAAAAAGAATGAAATGTCATTTGCAGCAGCATGGATAGACCTGGAGAATATTATGCTTAGTGATTAAGTCAGACAGAGAAAGACAAATACTAAAAAAATGATACAAAACAAATGACTGTGTATGCAGAGCAAACTCTCAGACATATAAAACAAAACCTGTGGTAACCAAAGGGGAGAGGAAAAGGGGAGGGGCAGATTAGGGGTATGGGATTAATGGATGCAGATTGCTATGTATCGGATAGATAAACAGCAAGGGTATATTACCTAGCGGAGGGAATACACCTCTTATCTTGTAATAGCTCATAATGGTATATGTTCTGCAAAAATACTGAATCATATGCTGAACACCTGAAGCTAATGCAGTATTGTGTGTCCAAAATCACTGCAGATGGTGACTGCAGCCATGAAATTAAAAGATGCTTACTCCTTGGAAGAAAAGTTATGACCAACCTAGATAGTATATTCAAAAGCAGAGACATTACTTTGCCGACTAAGGTCCGTCTAGTCAAGGCTATGGTTTTTCCTGTGGTCATGTATGGATGTGAGAGTTGGACTGTGAAGAAGGCTNCTCCTCAGAAGAAAAGTTATGACCAACCTAGATAGTATATTCAAAAGCAGAGACATTACTTTGCCGACTAAGGTCCGTCTAGTTAAGGCTATGGTTTTTCTTGTGGTCATGTATGGATATGAGAGTTGGACTGTGAAGAAGGCTGAGCGCCAAAGAATTGATGCTTTTGAACTGTGGAGTTGGAGAAGACTCTTGAGAGTCCCTTGGACTGCAAGGAGATCCAACCAGTCCATTCTGAAGGAGATAAACCCTGGGATTTCTTTGGAAGGAATGATGCTAAAGCTGAAACTCTAGTACTTTGGCCACCTCATGCGAAGAGTTGACTCCTCGGAAAAGACCCTGATGCAGGGAGGGATTGGGGGCAGGAGGAGAAGGGGATGACCGAGGATGAGATGGCTGGATGACGTCACGGACTCAATGGACATGAGTCTGAAGTGAACTCCAGGAGTTGGTGATGGACAGGGAGGCCTGGCGTGCTGCGATTCATGGGGTCACAAAGAGTCGGACACAACTGAGTGACTGAACTGAACTGAACTGAAAATTGTCCTTATAAATGTTTCAGGTCACAAAATCAGATTTTCTGTAACACTGAGATATTACTATCCAGGCATCTCGGTGTTGACTAAAATATAAAAGGCACAAGGTAAAAGCTGTACGTTTCAGTTTTATTTGGGGACTTACTGAAGACAATAACCTGAGAGGTAGCTTCTTGGGTAGCTTTGAGGAAGTGCTCTAAAGCAGTAAAGGAAGAGGTCTGTATACATGGGATTTTGGAGAGGGGGTATGTGCAATCGAACATATATCTTGAAAGGATGTTAGTGATAATCAAGGCATAAATACCTTGTTGCTGTTGTTCAGTCGCTCATTCCTGCCTGACTCTTTGTGACTCCATGGATTGCAGTAAGCCAGGCTTCCTTGTCCTTCACTATCTCCCAGAGTTTGCTCATATTCATGTCCTTTGAGTCAATGATGCCATCCAATCATTTCATGCTCTGTCACCCCTTTTCCTCCTGCCCTCAATCTTTCCCAGTATCAGAGTGTTTTCCAGTAAGCCCGCTCTGCCCATTATGTGGCCAAAGTATTGGAGCTTCAGCTTCAGCATCAGTCTTTCCAATGAATATTCAGGGTTGATTTCCTTTAGGATTGACTGATTTGATCTCCTTGCTGTCCAAGGGACTCTCAAGAGTCTTCTCCAGTGCAACAACTAGAAAGCATCTCCTTGTCCTTCACTATCTCCCAGAGTTTGCTCATATTCATGTCCTTTGAGTCAATGATGCCATCCAATCATTTCATGCTCTGTCACCCCTTTTCCTCCTGCCCTCAATCTTTCCCAGTATCAGAGTGTTTTCCAGTAAGCCCGCTCTGCCCATTATGTGGCCAAAGTATTGGAGCTTCAGCTTCAGCATCAGTCTTTCCAATGAATATTCAGGGTTGATTTCCTTTAGGATTGACTGATTTGATCTCCTTGCTGTCCAAGGGACTCTCAAGAGTCTTCTCCAGTGCAACAACTAGAAAGCATCAATTCTTTGGTGCCTAGCCTTCTTTATAGTCCAAATCTCACATCCATACATGGCTTTTGGAAAAATCATAGCTTTGACTAGGTGGACCTTTGTTGTCAAAGTGATATCTCTGCTTTTTAATACACTGTCTAGATCTGTTATAGCTTTCCTTCCAAAGAGTAAATGTCTTTTAATTTCATGGCTGTAGTCACCATCTGAAGTGATTTTGGAGACGAAGAAAATAAAGTCTGTCATTGTTTCCTTTGTTTCCCCACCTATTTGCCATGAAGTGATGGGACCAGAAGTCATGATCTTAATTTTATGAATGTTGAACCTTAAGCCAACTTTTTCAGTCTCCTCTTTCACTCTCATCAAAAGGCTCTTTAATTCCTCTTCACTTTCAGCCATTAGAGTGGTATCATCTGCATACCTGAGGTTGTTGATATTTCTCCCAGCAATCATGATTTCAGCTTCTGATTCATCCAGCCCAGCATTTACTCTACGTATAAGTTAAATAAGCAGGGTGACAATATACCTGAAGTACTTCCTTCCTAAGTCCATTGTTTCATGTCTGGTTCTCAATGTTGCTTCTTGACCTGTATACAGGTTTCTCAGGAGGCAAGTAAGGTGGTCTGGTATTCCCATCTCTTGAAAAATTTTCCACAGTTTGTTGTGATACACACAGTTATATCTTACTAATAATTTTAGTGCTTCTCTATGTATGGGATGATGCAAGAAATTAGGTTTATATAGTTTTCTCCTGAAAATATCAATCTGAAAGCTGGTTCTGCAAGTTTTTCCAGAGCACAAAGTACATCATTCCTGCCCTCCACCCTGAATTCCTTTCAGGGCGTTTTGAAGGTTAGTGATTACAGTGGCTAATGACAAGTCCTTGGAAAGCCAGGTGGCAAGTGACATTCCTTAGCTGGCCTTGACTGCTGAAGACCTGATCCTTTTCCCATTTTGCAGAGTAGTTTAAACAAACTACTAGTTTCCCCAGTGGCTCAGATGGTAAAGCATCTGGTGCAATGTGGGAGACACAGGTTTGATCCCTGTGTCGGGAAGATCCCCTGGAAAACAAAATGGCAACCCACTCCAGTATTCTTGCCTGGAAAATTCAATGGATGGAACAGCCTGGTAGGCTACAGTCCATGGGGTTGCAAAGAGTTGGACACAACTGAACGACTTCACTTTCTTTCTTTCTTTTTCTTTTCTTAAGGTGGTGGTCGGGATTGGGAGTTCATGTACACTCGTGGCTGATTCATGTCAATGTATAGCAAAATGAATACAGTATTGTAAAGCAAAACAAACTAGAAAATAAAAATTAATTAAAAAAAAAACTACTGTGTAGGTAGGTTAAACAACAAGTAAATCTAAATTTCTCAGTAAATGACAATGAGATATATTGTTGTTGTTCAGTCACCCGGTCATGTTCAACTCTTTGCAACCCCTTGGACTGGCCCTCAGCAAACCAGGCCTTCCTGGCCCTCACCATCTCCTGAAGTTTGCCCAAGTTCATGTTCCTTGAATTGGTGGTACCATCCAGCCATCTCATCCTCTGATGCTCAAATAAATGAGACACTTACTCAGAAAAAAGTATGCACAACACTATTTATTAGTTCACAATATGATATTATAATGATTCTTATTTATTATACAATTTTTTCCAATTTAAATTAAGATGTTGTAGACAGAATTTCTAAAATGGGGTTCCAAAGATGTCTCATCCTAATTTCCAGACTGTGAATATGGTGAAATATCACACCCATGAATGTTATTATTACATAGCAAAAGAGCCTCTGCAGATGTAATTAAGGTTACTAAGCTGACAAATTTAAAATAAGGAAATTATCCTGAATTATTCAGGTTGGCCCATTGTAATCACATGAGTCCTAAAAAGCTGACAGCAGGATTAGAAGAGGAAGACAGAAAAATTCAAGGCATGAAAAGGACTTGACTAGGTATGGAAACAACTTCAATGTCCACTGATGGATAAACAAATGAACAGAATGTGGGTTGTAGATACAATGGAATATTACTCAGCCTTAAAAAAAGATCAAAATCCTGTCACAGCAACATAGATGAGCCTAGCAGCCATTATGCTAACTGAAATAAGCCAGACAGGAAAAAGACAAGTGGTACATAGTGTCACTTAGGTGTGGAATCTAAAAAAAAAAAAAAGCAGAACTCATAGAAACAGAAAAGAGACAAGTGGTTGGGCATACACTTTCAGCCAAAGATGAATAAAGCCTGATGATCTAAAGCAAAACATGGTGATTACAGTTGATAGCTTTGTCCAGTATAATTGAAATTTGCTAAAAGAGTAGAACTTAAGTGTTCTCACCCTTCCTCCCCCAAAAAAAGTGAGGTGAAAAATGTGTTAATTAACTCAAGGGGGGAATCCCTTTACAATATATGTTTATAGCAAATCATCATATTGTACACTTTAAATATGTTACAATTTTTGTCAATTATATTTCAAGAAAGCTAAAAAAAAGGGGAGGGGGTTGACTCACCCTTGCTGACATTGCTGGTTTGAAGATGAAGGGGCTGCGTGAAAAAGAATGCAGGTGGCTTTAGCTGCCAATAGCAGCTTCTGGCTCACATCCAAAAGGGAAACCAAGCCTTCAGTCCTCCAGCTACAAAGAACTGACCTGACCAACAACGCAAATGAGTTTGAAAGCAGATTCTCCCCAGAGTATACATGTAAGCTCTTCCAAGAGCATGGAACCCCATTAGGCCTGCCTGACTACCAACCTATAAAAATTGTGAGATGATACATTTGTATTGTTTAAGGCTCTGTGTTTGTGGCAATTTTTACAGCAGCAATAGAAAGGTAATAAAAAGACAATAAAGCATTTGCCTTCATGTTATTAAAAATAATATTTATGGGCTTCTCTTGTGACTCAGTGGTAAAGAATCTGCCTGCCAATGCAGGAGACAGGTTCAATCCTTGATCTGAGAAGATCCCATATCCCTTGAAAAAACTAAGCCAGTGAGCCACAACTATTGAGCCTGTGCTCTAAAGCCTAGGAGCTGCAACTACTGAGCCCACGTTCTGTAACTACTGAAGCCCACATGCCCTAGAGCCTGTGCTCCTCAACAAGAGAAATCATTGCAAAGAGAAGCTGGCCCTTAGAGAATAGCCCCTGCTCTCTGCACCTAGAGAAAGCCTGTGCAGCATCAAAGACCCAGCACATCCAAAAATAAGAAACCAGTTAAATTATTTTTTAAAATATTTATGAAAGGTTTAAACACACAAAAAAAGTTTGTTTTGCAACTGTTTTCAACTTTCAACAGGTGAAGCAGCCCTCTGTGGTTGTATAATGTATGGGCAGGTGACAGGGGTGGGGATGGTAGTCTGGCAGAGACTATGCTGAAAACTAACAGTCAACATCACCCAAGGAAGTTGAGTCACTCAGTCAACCAGCACTTATTGTTTATCTTCTATCCACAAGGCATTATTCTGAGCAATGGAGATGGAGATTAATCAGACAGTGTCCTAGTAACAGAGCCTGTAAGTAAAAGAAAACTAAGATGTGAGAAGAGCTCTAATTTCTATAGGTAAGAATGCCATGATAAGATAGCAAGCAACTGAAGACAGTTACAGGGGATAGTTCAATAAATTACCAAGTCTTTTCCATTATTCCTCCTTAGTATCACTAAAATCCATCACTTCTTTTCACATTTTTCTGTCCATACTACCTTTCCCCCATACTGAGCCAGGACCACCAGGCCTAGATTTTTGCCACAGCCTTTTAACCAATCTCCTTGCCACCACTCTTATTGTCAACCAATTCATCACCTACTCAGCAGCAACCAGGGCAATATTTCTAAAATAGATTTTGATCATGTCACTCCACTGTATAATACTTTTCAGCTTCTCATTGTCTTTGCATAATTTCTGAACTCTTTAAAATGGCTCACGTAGCCTTCCAAGATCTGACCCTTGCTCTCTTCAGATTCATTTATCATAATACACACACTAAACCCTCTGTTCCAACCACTCTGAACTCTTGAAGCTATCTGGACATTCATGTTCACTCTCCTTTGTAACAATTGTGTAACAATCCTTCTTCCTGGAACTCTCCCCATGGCCCCATCCAGTAGAAAGAAGTCAAGTCCTCTTTAGCCCTATGGGCACAGAAATGAGTAACCTTTTATGCGTAGACTTTATTTCCTGACTTGTACTTGCCTACTTATTAGTCTTTCTTCTCCCCTACATTGTTATACTCGGAGGCAGAAAACATGTATTGCTCCTTTTTTATCTCAAATATCAAAGCAATCAGTGTTCAGTAAAGATGTGTATATTGATTGGTGTCTGGAAGCCAATGGAGGAAAAGCATCAAAAAGTCAAAAAAATCAACAATGTTAAAAGTTGAGAAACGGTGAAAATTTGAAATGGACCATTGGATCTAGCAATTAGGAAGTCATCAGTGACCTCAGCAAGACCAAGTAGTTGAATGGGATAAGAGGTGACTGGAAGCTGAAGTGAAGTGAAGTTGCTCAGTTGTGTCTGACTCTTTGCAACCCCATGGACCGTAGCCTACTGGGCTCCTTTGTCCGTGGGATTTTCCAGGCAAGAATACTGGAGTGGGTTGCCATTTTCTTCTCAAAGGGAACTTCCCGATCCAGAAATCGAACCCAGGTCTCCTGCACTGTAGGCAGACGCTTTACCATCTGAGCCACAAGGGAAGCCAAATGGAAGCTGAGTTCAGTTCAGTCACTCAGTCGTGTCTGACTCTTTGCGACCCCAAGAATCACAGCACGCCAGGCCTCCCTGTCCATCACTAACTCCCAGAGTTCACTCAGACTCACATCCATCGAGTCCGTGATGCCATCCAGCCATCTCATCCTCTGTCGGCCCCTTCTCCTCCTGCCCCCAATCCCTCCCTGCATCAGGGTCTTTTCCAAGGAGTCAACTCTTGGCATGAGGTGGCCAAAGTACTGGAGCTTCAGTTTTAGCATCATTCCTTCCAAAGAAATCCCAGGGCTGATCTCCTTCAGAATGGACTGGTTGGATCTCCTTGCAGTCC